>JAMZAV010002008.1:0-122899 GCA_024449915.1 Sweltsa coloradensis | reverse complement strand
AAATAAATAGCCTTTTATTGTTGTATTTGGATGAGCGTAGCGAGCGAAGCGAGTGAAGCGAATACTTCAATTTCACTGACCCCCCAAAAAATTTAGCTGGGGTTTTTGTTTTTTTTTTTTTTTTTGTTTTTTTTAATATATTTTTAAATTTTTGTCTGTTTGTTCGCTCTTCCCGGGCAAACGGCTATCGATCGATGAAAATTTGAAGGACCTTCAAATCTCTGAATTAGATTGCTACTTTTTTGGGTACAATCGAAGTTTTAATTTCTCATGAATATCGACTTTTACGTTTTTTTTCGATTTTAGTGCGATATTTTCGTCCCTTTTTGGGCCCGATTCTGACCAAAGGGTTTTGGGGCTACAACGTTCATTTTTTACATAACTTTTAGGTAATGGAATTTATTGCTTTCTAAAAAAAAATTTAAAAAAATTTACCCAAAATCTGTAAAAATAAAGTTTTTTAATATAATTTTTTGATTTTTTGTGCGATTTTTTCGTGCTTTTCGGCCAAATTTGCCCAAAAAAAGGGGGGCTACAACGTTATATTATACACGGACTTTAAAGGTTTAGGTGATTTTAATACCTTTGAAAAAAAAAATTTAAAAAAATTTACCCAAAATCCATAAAAATAATTTTTAAATAAAAGTTTTAACCCGTAATAATCCCCAATTGACAAGAAACAATAGAAACTGACTACAATCAACTACAATCTGGCAACCACAAAGCACTTGCAAAAGAAAAGTACCCACGCAAACTAAAAATTTTAAAAAGTCATCCATCAACGCGGGGGGACTTTAAGCGTTTTCCTAGGTAATGCCTTCTACTTGGTTTTTGTTGCGTAAATTTATGTTGTTTAAAATAGGAAAACGCTAAAGTCCCGCCGCGTTGATGGATGAGCTTTTTATGATTTTTATTTTGGTGGGATATCTTTACTTTTGTAAGTGCTTTGTTTTGTTGCCTAACGCATTGTAAGGTGATTGTTGTCCAGTGTTTTCTATGTTTCTTGTCAATTTGGTATTATTTACGCGTAAAAAAAACGTAATATTAAAGCTTTATTTCATGGATTCTGGTTAACTTTTTAGACTTTTCTTTCAAAAGGTACTACATCACCATAACCTTAATGTCCATGATAATATGAACGTTGTGCCCACCCGTTTGGTCAGAATTGGCCCACAATTGCACGAAATATCGCATAAAAAATCAAAAACGTATAGGCCTATTAAAAGCTTTATTTCTATGGATTCTGGTTAAAACTTTTCAACCTTTTTTCTTTCCAAAAGGTACTACATCACCTAACGTTAATGGCCATGTATAATATGAACGTTTGTAGCCCCAACCCGTTGGGTCAGATTGGCCCCAAATGGCACGAAATATCGCACAAAAATCGGGGGGGGGGAAAAAAATCGCAAAAGTCGATATTCATGAAATATTTCCTTCGATTGTACCCAAAACGTAGCAGTCTAAGTTCAGAGATTTCGAAGGTCCTGTCAATTTTCATCAAGAATCGCATATGCCCGTTTGCCCGGTAGAGAGGCGAACGAACAGCAAAAATACAAAAAAAAAAAAAAAAAAAAAAAAACACTTGAGCTAAAATTTTGGGAGAGTCAGTGAAATTGAAGTATTCGCTTCACTCGCTTCGCTCGCTACGCTCATCCAATTAATTGTTAGGTGGAATAATAATATTGTTATATATTGAACCTTATCGGCATTGTTTACTTTCCTTGATATTACGTTTATCATAATATGAATGTACAAAAATAAAGAGCCTTTTATTGTTGAATTGTAATGCCTTTTACTTGTGTTTCTTGTTGCTGTAAATTTATATGTTTTTAATTACTTGTAAGGTGGAATAATGGTATTGTTATATTAAACCTCGGCATTGTTTACTTTCCTTGATATTACGTCCATCATATGAATGCACAAAAATAAATAGCCTTTTATTGTTGTATTGTAATGCCTTCTACTTGTGTTTCTTGTTGCTGTAAATTTATGTGTGTTTAATTACTTGTTAGGTGGAATAATAATATTGTTATATATTGAACCTTATCGGCATTGTTTACTTTTCCTTGATATTAACGTTTATCATAAGTTGAAATGTAAAAAATAAAGAGCCTTTTTGTTGTTGTATTGTAATGCCTTTTATTTGTGTTTCTTGAAGCTGTAAATTTATACTTTTTTAATAACTTGTAAGGTGGAATAATGGTATTGTTATATTAAACCTCGGCATTGTTTACTTTCCTTGATATTACGTCCATCATATGAATGCACAAAAATAAATAGCCTTTTATTGTTGTATTGTAATGCCTTCTACTTGTGTTTCTTGTTGCTGTAAATTTATGTTTGTTTAATTACTTGTTAGGTGGAATAATAATATTGTTATATATTGAACCTTATCGGCATTGTTTACTTTCCTTGATATTACGTTTATCATAATATGAATGTACAAAAATAAAGAGCCTTTTGTTGTTGTATTGTAATGCCTTTTATTTGTGTTTCTTGTAGCTGTAAATTTATACTTTTTTAATTACTTGTTAGGTGGAATAATGATATTGTTATATATTGAACCTCGGCATTGTTCACTTTTCTTGATATTGCGTCTATCATATGAATGTACACAAAAGTAAACATTTTGTTGTTATATTGTATTGCCTTTTACTAGTGTTGTTGGTGTTGAAGTGAGTTTTCATTATGTGGATTGTTGTTATTTTATAAAACTGTATATGTATGTTTGATCAACCAGAAGAAAAAGATGTGGAACCTTAAGCTTAGTCCAGCTAAAAATAAAGACTCCCTTCATTTTCATCACTTGACATAATTAAAAATATTAGTCTATATTTAAAGTTGTAAACATCGACTGTTATTTGAGTCAGGCAAAATGTTGTATGCTGATTAGATATGGAGATAAATGAGGGTGAATATGGGATTATTTAGATCGCCTCCTCCTCTCCCCCCCCCCCCCCCACCCGCTCCGCCCCACAGGATTTATAAGTTCAGACATTTTAGGAATACATTGATCCCAGCTTTGCTGAAATGTTATTATAATGTAAGCATGCTGGTACTAAGCGCAAGATTCATTTTTCTAGGTCCCTTGATCATTTTGCATCTTTAGTTTAATCCTTGTTGTATTCATATTTTTACTTGAGCTTGAAAAAATTGGTTAATTAAAAAGGAGTGATGGTAAATGAGCAAACCGTTTGCTTATTATAGGCTAATCTATCCATCACCACGATTCCCTATCACGTTGAGTAAGACCAGACCAATCTGGATGGCTTCCTGACAGGCTACAGATCGATCATGTCACCCTGAGCTCGAACCAAAACCCATTATGATCCCTCAATTATAATACAAGATACGTGTAGCTGGTGGGTTCTGTGGTTCGAGTCCTTGCTTTCTATGCGTAACATCCCGGGTTCGATTCCCGCTCCAGGCAAGAATTGTTTAACTTCTGACATGGACTTTAAGTTAGTTTTATTTCAAATGTGACCATTCGGCAACAGTCTACAATCCTCCTATTCTGCACAATTAAAAAAAAGAATTATTGATTTTTTGAGAATCTAGACTATTTAAAAAGGTTTAAGGTCCCAAGAATATACAATGCATGACTTTGAAAATAAAAAGTATCTCCTCTTTTATCCACACATTTTGACACCGTTCTTGAAAATTACTTTCGTTTAATATTTGGATTTGTAAAAAAAAATTTAATGCACAAATGTGAAAGGGACTCATTTCTTTTGAGTGTGTAAGGTTTGGCAGTATTTTTACAAGTTTTTGTTATGTGTGGTGAAAGGTTACACAAGCCAGAAATTTTGAGAAATGCTGACTTGCATGGCCATAATACAAGAAGGAGGATGGACGTACACGTGGTCGCACATAACTTGGAATCCTATAAAAAGGGACCAACTTTTGCAGGAGCAACTTTTACGGAAGAGACTAGATAATTTTAAACTAGTTTAGGAAAAATTGAAAATATTCATGTTAGAGAAGGAATTTCACTCTGTCGAGGAGATGCTGAATAGAGATTAATATGGTAACTTATAATATGTTTTGAATAGAGATTAATATGGTAACTTATAATATGTTTTAGTGTGTTTTTTAGCTATATATTATGTTATATTGTACTATATTTTGTTGTACCCCTGATTTGCACTGCAAAACTGTTTTTAAACTATGACGTGCTTCACAAATCACAATGACATTGTAAAATGCTCGAATAAACTGAAACTGAAACTCCCAGGTAGGCCTACTTGATGGAAATTAGATTGAGGGCGTTTTGAAAGTATCGCGCTGAAACAAAATTTTCAATCGATAGGTCGTTTTAACATCGCTACCGAAATCGCAAGTCGAAAATCGAAATACCTCTGTCACTTTTGAGGCCTTTTTGTTGTCCTGTTCAAAGAGAGGTTAAGTTTGCCGCATGGCGAAACCATAACGATTAGTGAAACAGTTCGAAATGATGTTGTGCTTATTGCTTTGGCACTAAAATTACATTTTGATCATCAGTGAAATAATTTAAGCCCGGGCCTAGGCCTAGGCCTAGTTAAGCAGTGCATCTCCAGGTAAAACAAAAGAACAGTTTATCTAGGTACTAGCAGGGTCCACTAGATACCTAACATCTGCTTAAGGTTGGTCTTCGCTGTACTTCCACAATGTATAGCTCCATTTTATATCTTGAAGTCAAGGCCCCACTGATAATGTGTCTACTGAGTGCACGCACACATTATCCACGGACCTCAAAGAGATTTTGTAAACAAACAGCAGACTGGCTGAAAGACGTAATTTTCAGAATCGGTTGCACATTATTTTTGTTTTAATGCAATAAATACCATACTAGGCTAACCATTTGATATAATCTTTATTCTTATATTTGGCAGTAACATTATGATTATAAATAATTTTTATATCTTTCACCTTCATATCTCATTTTCATTTGCATACTAATTTGGATTAGTAGGGCCCGGGAAAAAAAACTGTCCAGATACCGGAAGCCTATGGCAATAAGGCTATTAGCGATTGGATGGTGTTTGGTAAAAAATAAAGATGAGCCAAGCTTTCACTTGTGCCATGATTTGCACCATGTAAAACCATACCACTGAATCGGATTAATTTTACTCAAACTTTGAACATGAATCTGAGCTACGGCCTAGGGCCTAAGCCTAAGAAGCGGGTACCTCCAGACCTAAGTTCGACGTCGCCTTCTAACAAGAAAGGTTATCGGGTAAGGTCTATGGCCCTTGTCTTGAAAATCCCACACACTAGGGCCTAGCCTAAGGCCTATGTCGCATAAAATTCTTTAATCGTGGAGTTGTAACTTCATTCTAAACACAAAGTTTGGTAATAATCCACAATGCCCAATGATCTGTCACAACAAAACAAAACCTAGCACATTCGGCTACGGATAATATACAGAGCGTGTTTTCGGAGCGCTCCAGATTATTTTTTAAAACCAACGCTAAGATATAAATGGCGGTTTTGTTTACAATCAGGTGAGAAGACCAGCTTACAGCACTTAGCATACGTATCTAGTGGACCCCTGGGTACTAGGCCCCACATAAGCTGGCACTTATTCGGCTAGGGGGGTCCAACTTTTATATACCTTGTTAACACTGCTTTATTGCCTTCTTACTACTTATGTTAAAGGTGGACTTTCGTTAGGTTAGCCGAACTTTCCGCTGGCTGCAGTGCGCCGCGGATATTTAATTCACAAAGGCCTAGGTAGGCTTTCTATTTAGGGGACCTAGTCTAGGCCTAGTGCTAGGCCTAGCCTAGCCCTAGGCAATTATAACCATTAGATAAAACATAAGGCTAAGCCCTGCCCTATCCTAGTAGGCCTAGCCCTAAGACTTCTAGCAGGCCCGAGGTTTTTAACTAGGCCTAAGCCAAGCCCAAGACCTACTTAAATGCTAAAGGTCGATGCACAATTGCCCGTGAACGAGAACAGAAAGACGCTGACGTTAAGGGCTTCGAAGCACAACAGCCCGTGATAGGTAGATAGATAGCCTGGAACTCTTGTACTTGGCGGGTCCCAACTTTTTAACACGTTTTTTTTTCGAGTCAATTGTTGTTGTAGGTGCGGCTGCCCACTTATGTTAGACTAGCTGGGGTCCAGGGGCGAAGCCTCGGTGGGGGTCGGGGGCAAAGCCCCCCATTAAAGACAAGAAAATAATAAATTATTCCTCTAACATCGCTAGGCCTAGGCCTATTTTAAACGAAACATCTTTTGCGTTGAAACTCCTTTAGGCCTATATTTAAAATAGGGACGTTAAAGGTGTTGTAGGTGCAGTACCGAAGGGGGGGTCTCTTCCTAGGACAGTTCATGCAGAGAGAGTTCAGGAGATCTTGATGGGTCAAGGGACTCGGAAGAGCTGTAGATAACACTTCCACGGCACAAGGGGATAAAGTAGGAGAAGGGAGTCAAAATTTTCTTGTAACCGGGATGGTAAGCAAGTCACCATAGTGCCTGGCGCATCTAGACAGGCGGCTTCGTATGTTTGCCGAAAGCCCAGCGGCGCTCAGAAGTTTTGATGCATCACAACACGCAAGGTTTGGGGGGTGAAAAAACCAGAAGAAATAGAGATATTTCTAGATTCTCAAAAAGAAATCGTGGATTTATTTTGTATATCAGAACACTGGTTCGAGCGGGGTCAGGAGGAGTCGGTTTCTTATAGCGATTTCAAGTTAGTTGCATGTTTTCAAAGAAAGGAACATATAAGGGGAGGAACGGCTATTTTTATTAGGAAATCGGCAGGTTACAAATACAAAAATCGAGCTGACCTGGACTCGGTAGCAGTGAGAAAATCTATAGAATTGTGTGCTCTAGAAATAACATCACCCATTAAATTGGTAATTGTGACAGTTACAGACCACCCAATCCGGCCACTTTGGCCTGTTTATTTCCAAGTTAGAAACGATGTTCAAAATGCTGCAGTGTAAAGATGGTACAAAAACACATGGTAATAAGTGGTGATTTTAACGTGGACTTCTCTAAACCAAGTACCGAGAAGCAAGACATGGTAAATATTTTGGGCATTTTAAATTTTACGGCTTTTATTACAACCCCAACAAGAATTACACTGAATAGTAGTTCTGTTATTGATAACGTATTTACAAACTTCTCGTCCACGATGCTCCTAAAGTCATCGAGACAGGTTATTCTGATCACTGCTGTCAAATTATCAGTCTGCCGGTAGTGGGCCAAGCTAAACAGAATAAAAGGGGGGCCTATAGCTGGAGTAGGCAATTTAAGGAGGAGAGCATCATTAATTTCATAGAGCAATTAAGGGATACGGACTGGAGCGGGATAGATAGGGTTCCGGCTACTGATGGGAAATATAATGCATTTCTAAGAATATTTTTATCACTTTTCAATACCGCTTCCCGCTCAGACAATTTCTAGTAAAATCTCGGCGGAGGGGGTGGCTAACGGATGAAATAAGAAGGAAAGTCAAGTAAAGAGAGATCTGTTCCAACAAAGTAAAGTAAACCAGTGCGCCCATTTCTTGAGCGCTTCCAAGCTTTCAAAAAAGAGGTTAATAAGGACATCCGGATGGCCAAAAAGGCACATACCAGCAGGCAGATTGGGGAAGCTAAAAATAAAGTAAAGGCTACATGGGGGGTGGTAAAAGCACTGCAGGTAAGGAAGAGGAGAAGGAAACCGATCCCATTGTTCTGTAAATTGAAGGAAGGGAAATAGCAGATGCAAATAAGGTAGCAAATTGTTCAATGATTATTTCACAGATATTGCTGATAATATAATTGATACCAAGGCGGATACTGTTGAGGCATGTTTGGCCAAGCTAAGTAAAGGGAGGTTCAGGCGCATTCATAAGATGTGTTTAAGGCTGTTAGCATTAACGAAGTTCGCCAGGTAATAAAAGATTTAAAATCAAAGAGGTCAGCCGGGTGGGATGAGGTGCCCAGTTTCTTATTCGCCGATGTGGTGCGGTCATAGCTGAACCTCTAGCAGCTATCTGCAATTCCTCATTCATTTCGGGGACATTTCCGGAAAAGTTGAAATTTTCCACAGTGATACCACTTTTTAAGAAGGGCAAAGTGCAGGAGAGGGCCAGGTATTGGGCACCAAATCGACATGTAGATCGCAGCACTGGCGGCGCGCTACGTCACAACATGGCTGGCGTAATTGTGATTCCGGGCTGGAGCGTATATGGCGCTAATGTGTTAGTCGAGCCGGTTATGACAATTCGGGGATTATTTCCGATCTGTTCACTAACATTTACTTTTCTCGCACAAGCATTAAATAAGATGTATATTTTCATCTACGGTTTGCATTTGTTACGCTCTTATACAACCACAAGTAGGGGTAATTGCGTAGGTAGGCCAACTATAGCCAAAATTGAACCTTCCTATTCCTATATTTCTGAATGGGATAGGGATGAAATGTAAAATATTATACTATAATATCATCATAATAGTTGGGTATATTATTATGTTTGAGCGTAAGAATATTCAGAAAATAATTCATATGCAGATTATTATTTATTATTTAATTACTACTATAAGTAAAGTTGCCAGCCGAAATTGGTATTGGTCCAAGGAATTATTACCAAATTTAAATTTAGAATGTTTAAATTTTTGAAGTGAAACGAGTCTGTTTGTTGTATCAAGAAATATTTTGCAACAAATTGATATAACACTGAACAGCTGAAGTGCAAGGTGCAATATTTGACGTTTTCCCGCGATAATGTAATAACAATAAATAGTACAACTTGTATTATTTTCATCATATTCCCTGAAAATGTCAATAAATTAGGCCTACATCTATGCTATAATCCTGATGTTGTCAATTTGTAATCATCGACAAAATGTGCTTTATTCAGTACATGACGAAACTTCTAAAAATACTTGGCTGCAGAAATTGGTATTTACTATGAAAAATGTTAAATGAAAACGATTTTTCCGAATTTATTACTATACATAGGCTTCCTTTTTTGTTGTTGCTAAAAACGCACTACAGTGTAGTAATTTTGAGGTAGCCCATCACATACGAAACAAATTGAATGTAGGCCTATGTGCTATGTAGGCCTGTATGTGTAACAATTGGGAATGGTGTGATAGCCTATTGACATAAGCATGAATTAAAATTATTGTCTGAAATTGTAAAACGCGATTTAATATGAGTGTCGGTGACGGGTAAAAAACAATAAGTATAATTATTAGAAATAGAACATAAATAAATAATAAATCTATCAAACACAACGGGAAAACTCAGTGGGTGACACCACACTGTCATCTGACTATAAGTTTTCGCACTTTATCCCTGGACTTAAATGTAAGAAATTTAAATTGAGAGCACGATAATTTAAAAGTTGTTATTTAAGTGTAAAGAGTTGTATTTTAAAAGAGAAATGTAGGCCAATGCTTAACCATTCGAGACATAACCCTTGCGTCAGGTGTCCACTTTATGGTGCACTTACAGGCCCCATTCTTTCATTTAAAATTTGTTTTCTTGTGATAACCATAGCACAAATATGTCTTTATTTTATTTCTTACGTTCAACATCCGTAAACAAAACGTATCACGCCGAAAACTAAACTTTTTAGTTACATCTACACGTTCTTCCACGTTATTTGCCGCTGTGTCTATCTGAGAATCACTACTGCTAGGGTTCTACGTTCCGCCAACAGGGCCGCGCTAGTGTGCTTTTTGGTGCCGAATAGACCCGTGTCGCTGATCCCAAACTTTTCCAAAGTGTTAGAAAAATTGTTTCTTAAACAACTCGATGCCTTCCTGAGAGATGAGAATATTCTGTCTGAATGCCAACACGGATTTAGAGCTGGATATTCCACCAAATCGGCAACCTTTCAACTTACACATGCAATCCAAGGGGCTCTTGAAGAGAAGGAAGTAACAGGGTCCATTATGTGTGATCTATCGAAGGCTTTCGATACAATCAACCACGAACTTCTACTTCGCAAATTAGATCATTTGGGGATTAGAGATGTCACACTGGCCTGGGTAACCTCGTACTTGTGTAATAGGAAACAGAGGGTGGCCTTGGGCAAGGGGCAAACAATAACGCACTCTAAATGGAGACTTATTAAACATGGTGTTCCACAAGGGTCGGTGGTAGGGCCGGTGTTTTTTATTCTTTACATCAATGACCTTCCTACCAACTTGCCTCTGGATTGCTTGGTGGTTCTATATGCAGATGATGCTAGTATTATTATTCGAGCTCTGTGTAACATGGGTCTCAAAGACAAATTTCTTATCATACTGAGAGAGTTAATAGAATGGTTTGAAGCCAACAAGCTTAAGTTAAATTGTGCTAAAACGCAGTTGATGAAATTCCAGGCAATTGGTGAGCCAGTACAGATGGTAATAGAACTTGGGAGGGAACTATTGGAAGTTGCAGATCATGCAATGTTTCTGGGTTTAACAGTAGATTACAGACTAAAATGGGCTCAGCACATTGAGAACTTGTGTGGTAGACTAAGTTCAGCGTGTTTTGTTTTGAGGAAAGTTGTAAAGCAGTGTAACCAGAGTACTGCAAAAATGGTGTATTTTTCATTCTTCCAATCTTTGATTCAATATGGAATCCTGTTCTGGGGTAATGCCTCTTTGGCATTAGCTGTTTTTCGTTTGCAAAAACGGGCTATTAGAATTATGGCCAACTTACCCAATAGAGGATCATGCAGGCAGGCTTTTAGAACCCTAGGGGTACTCACCGTAACATCAATCTATATAATGGAAATGGCAGTTTTTGTAAATGATAACCCCATGTTGTTTACGAGAAACAGTGATGTACACCCCCATAACACGAGACAGAAGGACAACCTTCACCAGGAACAAAGTAGGCTAAGGTTGTCTGATAATGATCCTACTCAGGCTGGGAGGAAAATAGTCAACCACCTCCCTGGCTACTTAAAGGAGAGCTTAGGAGACACAGATTTTAAATTTAAGATGAAATCCTGGCTGCTGGAAATGGAGTTTTATTCGCTCTCAGAATATTTTAGTAATAATTTTAGCACAAACTAATGTAGGTAACTGATTTGCAGTTTGAGCTGCACCTGCATTCTGCAAATAAGAATTAGTGAGTTTATTCTGGTTTTATTGTGTGACGATATTCAGTGATTTATCCTGTGTTATTTATATTTTAGACTCTGTGGAAAGGGTTATTTTAATGAGCTATAGAATGGTCTCTAGATACTTTAGTATACCTGTATAGGTAATTTTGTAAATACTTTGTAATGTATTGGATTTTACTTTATACCAACATGGACAACATCAAATACTCGCCTACCTTGTAATTGTGTAAGCATATGAGTGCTAAAATTGATGACTAATAAAATGTAATGTAATGTAATTTAAACCTTTATTGAAAGTTAAACTTCATTTGAAGGTGTTTTTCAGTGTTTTTCATCGGAAAAAACATGTTAATAAGTTGGGACCCGCCAAGTACATGAGTACCGATAGCCTAGGGGCTAGGCCTAGATAGATGGATAGATCGATCTAGATAGATTTTTATTAGCCTCTTTGAAATTTAGTAGTAGGCCTACAAGCCGCCTGGAACAAATCAAATAATAAGTGTTCTAGGTAGCCTAGGCCTATATTTTGTTCCGCATATTTTTATTTAATTTATGTCGCTTATTACTTGCTTATAAACCATCAATCAGCTGATAGGAGGCCCCTACATCTTGATTCCGATTGTACCAACCGAAGAAGTAGGCCTACCGGAACGGGTAGGCCTACGTTACAGAAAGTTAACACTTGGCTAAGTTTCCGTTCTCTTTCCCGGGATACGGGAACGGAAAGCTTTATTGTGCACACACAGCACACAACATGAGATTAAACTTTCTTCCAGTTGTCGTTCTCGTTAGGTACTGGGCAATTGTGCATCGACCTTTAGCCTAGGCCTATAGCCAGGGTTGGGTCATTACACGTAGAATATTATTATTCTACTTCTAGGCCTACCCTACGCGTAGAAAATAGTGTAGATTAGGCCTATGTAGAATATTATGTAGAATATTAATTTATTTGTTAACTGTTGTTTATATACCGGTAGGGCTTATGCAAGAAAAAAGTTGAAAACAAAAATTAAGTTTGGAGCAGACATCCTTCACACCTTTGGCAGGCTTAGTAGGTAGGCCTAGGCCTACCTGTATTATTTTAATAGGTACTTTAATTGGGTGATTTCTTGTAAATAAATAAATCATTTAATTTGTATGAGACCCTAATAATAATAAAAATAATAAAAATAAATGGCCTACTCTAGGCCTAATCCTAATAACTAATAATATAATTTCAAGTTGCATAATTTTGAGTCGCATGAGCCAATGATAGGAGTGCATAGGCCTACTAGGCATATTAAATGTTAGCAATGATTAGGTACAAATAATTCAAATTTGACACCATAAAGACTATAGCCAATCAGTGGTTATAAAAGCCATAAATCCCATAACCAATCAGGAAGTTTGCTTGACTTATTTCCTCCTCAGTTTTCAAAATGACAGGTTATGCCACAGCATTGCTGGTGGAGTGACTGAGTGATAGAGGCTTCAAATTAGTCAAAGAAAACAAGTTACTAGGGTAGGCTACCTATGTTAATAAAAATAAAAATAAATCTTCCCCAGATCATTTATTATCTGTAAATAAAAAAAATTCTACATTGTAGAATATTATATTCTATATTAGGCCTACATACTCTACAGTAGAATATATACGCCTAGATTACGCATTTTCTACGCCTAATATTCTACTGACCCAACCCTGCCTATTAGCTATATAGTACTTTTTTGGTTGGGGTCAGTCAACTTTTTAACACAGTATTTTTCCTTTAAAAACTATTCTAGAATTTTACACATTTATGACTAAAATAGGCTTACTGCACCTACAACACCTTTAACGTCGCTATTTTAAATAAAGGAGTTTCAACGCAAAATGTGTTTCGTTTAAAATAGCGTTGTTAGAGGTTTAATTTACTATTTTCCTATCTTTAATGGGGGGCTTTGCCTCTGGACCCCAGAGACGACACACCTAGTCTTACATAACTTGGCAGCCGCACCTACTACATCATCTGTGTTAATAATTGACTGACCCAAACCGAAAAAGTTAAAAGTTGACTGACCCCAACCGAAAAAGTTCCCTCTCTTAGGCCTAAACAATAATGATAGGACTGTTTCATTTCAGTAAGACCTAGGCTAGGACGTATCCGAATAGTGACAAAACACGTTCATTCCCTGGTCTTGTTCTCCCTTTATGTCACTGTTACACCCATAACATCCGTGACGTAGCTAGTAGCAACCGAATAGTGAAATGCACGGTCAAGACTCGCCGAAATCAAGTACGTAATAAGAATAAGAATTAAAAATGCACACTAGATTCAGGTCTAGATCATGGCGGACATATTGATGTGTGTTTACATAACGTTTACATATCAAATTTGATTCGGTAGGCCTACTATTTATTATAATATTAATAATTACATTTAATAACTTAGGCTTATTTGGTTACTCAACGTTATTTGGAAGTGTTTTATTTCAATATCCCGAAGCCGCCATGTTTTAGTAGCCTAATAAGAATGAGAACGAGAGTGGTATTTTCAACTAGACCTAGATCAAGTAATAACACCTAGGCCTAGGCCTAGATCAAGTAATAAGACCAAGTAATGAGGCCAAGAACAGTATTTGGATATGTCCCTAGGCTCTAGCTATCTAGCCAGTAGCCTCTGTGCTGTGCCGTTGCAGACTAGCCCAGGCCTTTTTTGCAAAGACTTGGTCGTGGCACTGTATATTTTTGTCGCTGTTCAATGTGGTCGTGAATTGATGTTTTGTTTGTGCCTTTTTTTGTATATTTTAGCCTAGGTTGATCATGTCATGAGGTTTGTTACGCATGCAACAGTATAATGAATGTGGACCATTAGTCATTAACGGTCTAAGTTGTAGGCCTAGCCCTAGCATAAACTACCTAGTACCTAGTCAACATGTGGACAACGACCTCTTGGCCCCTAGGCCTACTGTTACTTTCATCTACAGGCCTAAATATTAGGTATAAAGGTGGAACCAGTTAGGGTGGCGGTCGCCGAGGGATCGCAGCACTGTCGCACAGCTGATGCCCTCGCAAGTGGCCAACGGTAAAGAAACAAATATGCTAGCCTCACGCCCCCAGCGTGCTAGCAGAACAAGTAACACCCGCTTCTTGAAATTGCCTGAAAAGCACACCTGGTTTTCGAATTTTTGAATTGCTTGCCATGATACAATATTAATAGGCCTATGTTTTAAAAGAATATTTTGAAGGCAAACGAGACAACTTTCATATGTCACAAAATCCAGCGTAGCCTTCAAAATCAGAGTAAGGTAGGCCCTAGGTATGTTGGCAGCGGAAAAGCGATAAATTTGAAATGGCCATTGCCAAGGAGCAAAAAAATATTTGAATCGTTTATTGTTGAAGGGATATAAGTCAACTTTTGGCCAAAATGAGTGTATGATCGAATATTACTAAATGAGGGACGCGGCGTCGTTTGGTGAAGAAATGGTTTAAGTCAGATTAGTTCTTGTGTTAAATATAGCTAAAAACATGGTCCGTTTGTTGTTGAAAGGGTATAAGCACAGATGATGGAATAGTGTAGGCCTACTCTGTTATCTGTGGTATAAGTCAAGGGTATAAGTCATGACTTATACCCTTTCAACAATAAACATACCATTTTCTAGAATATAGAAGGTATGAGAAAAACGTCTGGCAGGCAGTGACGGTTTATGAAATGAATTGATTGAAGTTGATTTAAGCTTATTTGATAAGTTTAGCCTGTAGAGCACCAAAAAATAACAAATCACAATTAATTTCCGTTTATTTGAGAAAGGGTATAAAAGTCAACTGTGTTTACCCTCTCGTTGTTTGGCCACCCATATATTTTTTGTTGAGAAAACTTATTCTACTAGTCAGTTATATCAATTACTTTCAAAATATGACAAATATGTGACAATTGGATTCATAAATATCTGGAGTTTTTTTTTAGTTATCTTGGAACTAACTTTGACCGACTTATATCCCTTCAACAATAAACAATTCATTTAGGGTAATGTGGGTAATTGGAAACAGGGCGTAATTGGAAACGCCCTTTATAACTTTCGTATGTGAAGTTCAAATTTAAAAAAAATTGTTAGATAGCATGGTCCAGACCTTTATGGAAAATGTGCAAGTAGTTGCAGCTTCTTCTGTTAGATGATATGCATGTCATACACATTGCAACCAACCTCTACACTAAAAACTTGTTTCAATTTGAAACACTTCTCAAAATTTCCCCTGTTATGGTCCTTATTTTGTTTTTAAGAAATTGTTTTCGGATGGAAATTAATTAAGACTCATTAGTCCACAATATGGTACAGGTGAAATTTAGATACTTATCATAGTTTCTCCTGATAAGCAATGTTTCCAATTCCCCTATTATCTCATACTTGGGGGTAATTGGAAACATGAATTAGGTGTAATTGGAAACATACAGGGAAATTGGAAACAAAGCCAAAAGATCCATGTTAAGCTATGGACAAATTTCAGGGGTAAATGGAAACACATTTAAAAGTTTGGTTCAAAAGTAAGGTAAGTTGGCAACAGTGTTTGCCTACACAGCCTTCTTACTTAGGCTTCAGATTATCATGTTTTGGAAGGAAAGATACCCTCGAAGAGATGACCACGATTCGGTATTGATAAATAATATATTTGCTGGTCCAATAAAGATAAACTTGGCACTGTGGACTTTGTCTTGGACCCACACCAAGATGCCATTGAAAATATGTGCATTTTAATTTTTTTTTCCCAAAATCACAGGAAATCCAAAAAAACCGCAGCTAACGTTTCCATTTGCCCAATCGATGCATGTTTTGTTTTTGTACGTAATTTACCAATCTGTTGATGTAGTTTTTGTAAATTTAATTTTAAGGATGATTGTATTAATATTTAAATACAAAATACAACTTTTTTATACAACAGCCTTATTTTCATGCTTGTGATGCTTTTGAGATTTTCCGTACAATTCTGCGTTGCGACGGAAGGTTTTCTTTAAATGTACACAGAATCTACAGTTTGTATCATAATGTATTAATTTTTTTGTGTTAGAATCACAGCTTAAAATGCTTTGTTTCCAATTACCCTACTTTAGTTTCCATATGGGTCTACGAGTTGTACCATGGCTGTTTCCATTTACCCCAATATCCGGGGTAATTGGAAACAAATTCGAGTTTTTAAAAAAAGCAATAAAAATACCATACAATATTCTTCCATGAAATTCTTGTTGGTGTCATGATTTAGTTTACACCCCAAAGCACAATTTTGCTCCTTACATTTTTTCTCTCCTATCAATACCCTAGCCTACAAATAAGGTCAAAGTTTAAAAACACTAAAAGTGTTTCCAATTACCCACATTACCCCTAGTAAACGCATTTATAAAATGAATATTTCGCTTACTTTGGGCTAAGTATTAATCATTACATAAATCTCGTTTAATTGTTGTTTGTTGTTTGTTGTTTGTTGTTTAATTATAAGTTTATAGTAGGCCCTACTATCAATTTTACAATTGATTGACGAAATCACTTATTAGTGATTGTGTGCAAATTGTTGATGTTCAAGTTCAAGTTTTTATTGATCCGTGGATTTATACAAGGTACAAAAATGGATGGATTGACATTCTCTGGCTTGACCTTGACGACCGCCAGGTTATCTGGTTCCACCTAGGGAGGCCTACTTTAACATGTAAATATTCCGTAAACACCAAAACAAAACTGACAGTTGTAAGGGATAGGCCTAGACCCAGACCATACCATACCATTGGCCTGTTTTCAGAAATTTCAACTTACCGTAGCCTAATGTTTCAACCAAGCTGCAATGACAATACTGTTGCATTATAAAAGTGGCTTAAAGTATACCCCGCCCCCACCCCACATAGGGCTACTGCTTAAAAATCTTTTTCTTTATTTCTTTATGCCTAAAATATGAGCCTGGAAATAATTTCAGACCCCCTAACCACCGCCCTCCCGTGATATGCCAATGTCTAAGACCTTGATTATATGAGTGCCAATTATTTGATAATCTGTGTGATCAGGGCCCCTATTTTATAACTTCTACTGGATTGGATTTGTAGGTAATTGCACAAATGGAACTCAAAAGCGATGCGTCACAAGTCTGTTAACCATGATGATGATGATGATGAAACTCACAGGGACTCATCACTTACGAGCTTGATTCGTGCGATTAGGCCTACCTACAAATCCAATCCAGTAAAAGTTATAGAATAGGGGCCCTGAGCCAAATTGTGGTGCGATTTAAATAATAACATATATTTTTTAAATAAATTTATTTCCAAGTGTATAAAATTACTTAGTGAACATCCACTGACATCATCTAGCCTGTATGCTTTGATCCCTTCAAATGCTGGAGTCTAGTAAAAAAAAAAGATTTACATTTTTCATTACATTTACGGTCAGTGGCAGTGCTACGGGGGGGTGGGGGTCTGGGGGTACTTGCCCTCCAAAAACGGCTTGCCCCCCCGGTGTCAAATGCCGTCCGCACGCGTAATATTACTAAAATTAAATCACAAATTTATTTTTGGTAATTTCTTAAGATAACGTCCATATGTAGGTCTAGGTAAAACGTAATCCCTTGAGTTGCCATTTTTCAGTTAAACATGATGATGAAATAACTGTAGTATGGTAAAAAAAAATGCCTTCGGTTCGGGGCAAGGGCCTCTGACAGCTGGGTCTTCACCACAGACCCCAGCTACCCGCCACTGCTTGCCCCCTCAGTTTATTACCGTGCCCCCCCTCTTCCCCCCATTGTTTTTTGTCTGGCACTACCACTGTTTAAGGTGCACGTTGGTAATTTTAAAGGCAATATGGACGTCAGCTGCGTGAAAGGAGTGCGCCGCAACAACATTAATTCAGCATGAGCGAACTGACAACAGAAGCCAATATTTTGTTTCTAGTCGTTTCTGTTTTTCTTTTTTTCAGATCTGCCATATCGGCAGGCTTACCCTACTGAAAGCCAGTAAATCTTCATTGCAGATTTCAGTTGCTGATCCTTCATATTCGTGTTGTGTTAGGCTGCAGCAATGCAAGACAGCGGTGTCTTCAGTCCAAAGTCCAACACAACACTGTTAGGCCTAAATAGATTAAGGGAGCAAAATGTAATGTGCGACATAATACTGATTGTGGGATCGAAAAAGATCTCCGCACATCGCAATGTCTTGGCCTCGTGTAGTGATTATTTCTACAAAATGTTTACAACCCAGTTGATTGAATCACGTCTGAAGGAAGTATCAATACACGCAGTAGACGAACTTGCTATGGAAGCGTTGGTTAACTTCTTTTATACAGATAAAATTATTCTGAATGAAGATAATGTTGAAGATGTGTTGTCAGCTGCAACCTTACTGCAGGTGGAAAATCTCAGGGTAGCGTGCTGTCAGCTTTTACGACGCCAATTGAATCCATCCAACTGCCTTGGCATTGGTGATTTTGCGGATAGTCATTCATGTACAGAGCTTAAACTGTCTGCTAACAAGTATGTGTATGACGCTTTCCAATGGGTTGTGAAAGAAGAAGAATTCCTGCTTCTGCCAGTCAATCAACTAGTACAGCTAATATCAAGTGATAACCTGAGAGTTGATAGCGAAGATATTGTTTATGAAGCTGTTATGCGATGGGTCAGGCATGATATGGAGCAGCGGGAAAAACTATTAAGCCAAGTGCTCTGTCATGTTCGTTTGCCGTTGCTCGGCCCTGTTTACCTAATGGACAAGGTCTCATGTGATCCTATGATTGCCCACAATCCGGAGTGCTTTCGTTTGGTTGAGGAAGCCAGGAACCAATTGAGGCTACTTCAAACTAATCAAAGTCCACGCAAAGTATTGGAAGTACTCTTTCTTGGTAAGGATTTATTTAGGCCTGTAATAAAGGTTCATCTATAGATAGGCCTATGCCAAAAAATTTCGTTTATTAAATTTCTCATTAAATTTGATCTACAATATAAGTTTATTTAGAAAGATCAGTTAGGATAGCATATGGGATGGCCTTAAGGAAAAATTTGGGTATTTTAATTTTAGTAGGTATGGTGAAGAATGAATTGAAAAACAATATATCCCAAAGTTTTAATTTATAACAAAGTAACACTCTTGTTAATGTAAAGAGTAATGTGCATATATCCGTGACAGATACTGGCAAGTATAAATGGGATGTGTGGCACACGAACAAAAAGAAAGTTTTAAAAGGAAGAAAAACTTTATCACTAAAGCCTGCGTTTTTTTAAAACTTTTTAAATCAATCATGGATATAATAAATCTATGTCATTGAATATTGCTGGACGTGAATAGTTGTTCACTTTGGACGTTCAAGTCAGTAAAATAATCACTTGAAAACCCGGAACGTTTTACTTTACTACATAGTCGGCCGACAATAACCAATTTGATAGGGACAGGAATTATTGGCAAGTAGTCAAATATAGAGGTGAGTGTGGCTGTGAGGTCTTGATACACAAGTCACTCAATATTCACTGGGCCTACAATAATTTGAAGAGTTGGGAGTGGAAATAAATTAATATTATTATAAGCTATTCATATAATATGCCCGCTGCATAACAATTTTAACCAGAACTAGTAATTGGATGAGCGTAGCGAGCGAAGCGAAGATTCCATTTCACTACACTGGAGAAAAAAATCCGGAATGTTTTTTTTTTTTTTTTCTTTCTGTATTTTTGTCTGTCTGTTAACACGATTCCGGCTAAACCGATACTCTGATTGCGATGAAATTTTATGGAGGCCTTCGAAATCTCTGAACTAAGAACTGCCACGTTTTTGAGCGCAATCGAAAAATTATTTCTCATTAAAATCGCAATTTTACGATTTTTTTTGATTTAAAAAAATTTCTTCGACTTATAACACCTACATGCTTTATCCGATTGTAATGATTTTTTAACAGTACCTTAATTTTATGAATTGATATATTCGTGTGAAATTTGAGCGTAATCAAATAATTATTTATCATGAAAATCGGAATTTTACGATTTTTTTAATTTCTTCTGCTTATAACACCTACATGCTTTATCCGATTATAATGATTTTTTCACAGAACCTTAATTTTAAAAATTAATATATTTGTGTAAAATTTGTGCGCAATCCAATAATTATTTCTTATGAAAATTTCAATATTACATGTTTCCCTTTTTAAAAATTAATTAATTAAAAAAAAAAAGTTAAATTTTTATTTAATTTGATTTAATTTTTAAAAAAATTCAACAAAGTTCTGATTTTTTCACAGAACAACAGAAAATCCGCAAAACACATGGCAGCTCAATTCACCAATTACGCTCATCCAACAACGCGGCGGGACTTAAGCGTTTTTCTAGTTACCTACTAATTAGTAAAACTAGGAAGCTTCGCAAACGCTTTTTCAGGCGCGTTGTTGGATGAGCGTGATTGGTGCATTGAGCTGCCATGTGTTATGCGGATTTTCTGTTGTTCTGTGAAAAAATCATTACTAAGCCAAAGAATTTTTTTAATTAAATTAAATTAAATAAAAAATTAACTTAAATTTTAAATTTTTTAATTAATCGTAATTTTAAAAAAAGAAATAAATCGTAAAATTACGATTTTCTTAAGAAATAACTTTACGATTACCCTCAAATTTCACAAAAATATATAATTCATAAAATTAAGGTCCTGTGAAAAAATCAATACAATAGGATAAAGCATGTAGGTGTTATAACTAAGTTAAAGAATTGTTTTAAAAAAGAAAAAAAAACGTAAAATTTTGATATTCATGAGAAATAATTATTCGATTGCGCTCAAATTTCACACGAATATTTTGATTCATAAAATTAAGGTTCTGTGAAAAAATAATTGAAATCAGATAAAGGGCATGTGGGTGTTATAAGTCGAAGAAATTTTTAAAAAAATCGGAAAATTGCGATTTTCATGAGAAATAATTTTCTGATTGCGCTCAAAAACGTGGCAGTTCTAAGTTCAGAGATTTCAAAGGCCTCCAGAAAATTTCATCGCAATTGGAGTATCGGTTTAGCCGGAATCGTGTTAGCAAACACACAAAAATACAAACAGAAAAAAGAAAAAAAACATTCCGGATTTTTTTCTCCATTGTAGTGGAGACTTTGCTTTGCTCTCTATGCTCATCCAATAATTCCACCTCAAATTTCTGTTTGCTCTGGAACTTACCCATAAGCCTATCTTTTCTGTTAGAAAATATGTTTATTTACTGTTTGACGGGGTTCCCACCGACCTGGAAAACCTGGAAAAGTCATGGAATTGAAAACATGGGTCAAAATGTCAGGGAATCGAGGAAAAAATTAAAAAATCTGGAAAATGTCGGGGAAAATGAGAATTTAGTTAAATCTCGGCTTATTCGGTTTACTAAAAAAATATATTATATTTTTACCGAATTTATGAAAATGTTTTCCCCTACTCCAAAGTCAGAAAAATTACAAAAATCAATCATGAAGTACGGTAAAATAACTCCCGGTTAACTTAGAATTTTATAGCGTATCTAGCTTCGTTCGGCAAGCTATTTTTTGGCATGTATCACACCTGGAATTAAGCAAAAAACTAGACCTGGAAAACCTGGAAAAGTAAGGGAAATTGATTCTAAATAATAAGTGGGAACCCTGTTTGACTGTTTCCTAATTATTTGACAAAAAATAAAATTTCTCAAAATTTCCCTTTTCCCCCCGTTTTTTCCCTCCAACTTCAATTTTTACGGAAATTTTTAAGTCCCTACTCTAGGTGTAAAGACACAACATAGGCCTATGGGTTAGCAGACATAGGGTAACGTCTAATAAATTTAGTCCAATGATAATTTTTGCCAGTGAAAATGGTCCACTGCATAAGGTCCAACACTAAATGTGGTCCATTTAAATTAGTTCAGTAACCAAAATAACTTCCAATTACAAATGATTCAGGAAAATTGGTCCAAGGCATAAAGTCCAATCCAATTCTACTAGCTCAACATATTTTATCCTATGCATTCCGGCCAATGCGTTTGTAGGCCAGAATAATCATTCCGGTTGTCTTTAAAATAGACTAAGTGTATCCATTGCCTTTTGGTCTAGCTACTTCAAACTTTAAAATATCACGTAAGTCCAGGCAATTTTTGGGTAGGGCCTAGTGAAAATTGAAGAAAACAATTGAAAATGACCAGGACCCTTATTCTATAACTATGTAGTAGTTGTCGTTTTGTAGCTCTGAAAAGTTATTGTTTCACACAAAACAACAATATGTTAAAACAGCGATTCTATACCGCTAACGAGTTTCGTGAACAAATGAATTAGGAGAAAGCGAGAAACTTCAATTCGACTGTGCAATCGTAACTTTAACTAATTTCAACCAATCAAAACCTTATAAAACAATAAATAATGAACTTGCAGATCCAGCTAGTGGTGGTTTGAGCTTGTTGCTGGAAGGCACCGTCGATTCTTTGTTGACATTATTTACTATTTAGCATGGTAGGGTATGCCAAAGTGTATGTCAAGCATAACCTCTTTTAATTTGAAACTGAAAAACTGAAAAGCCCCCGAACTGTTTGTGCTGACGGTGTGGCTCAGTATGAATGGTGTTTGAAGTAACCTTGCTGATGATGACAACATGCATGCAGAATTTGCTTCTTGCGTGGCCCTACCACAGGTTTGGTTATGTGTTGTGAGTTTTGTTTGCATGTAGTTAGCTGATTTTTAGTGGCCACCATCTGCCTGATGAGTCCCAGAAGGACGAAACGCGTCGTGGATTAAGGTAACTACTTTAAATTAGCTGCAGTTGTCATCAGCAGGTAAAAAGTTTTGTCGCCCCCAGCCCTTCAGGCTGGGATTTATGTTCTCTTAGCTTTCCCAACCTGTCAACCCTTCTCCAATTTAATTTGAAACTGTAGGAAATAAGTAGGCCAACGTGAGTAAACCTAAACTGTTCAAATAATTCATACCGGTAATAAATTATATAATGTACACCTTTACCAAACATAACACTATATCACGCCAAATATGATTTGCGGGCAAGTGTTAAAAGTTCTCCCATATATTTTTGTCAGGAACGACTTGTCGGTTGAAATGAAACGCCAACTCGCAAAATGGCGTTATATAATACCAGAGTGAATTCTTGTTTAGTTTCAACTGACAAGTTTTCACAGCGCGTTATAGAATAAGGGTCCTGAGCCCCCAATTTCAGTTGACAATCAAATTTTGAGTAAGGTACGGTACATTGTTGTTTGGTGGCCGAAAAAGTTATATGTTGGTAATTAAAATTGATTTTACAGACATAGGCCTATATATTATTCTAAATAAATACAGGTGAAATGGTTTAGGCATATTCTCAAAAGAGTAAGGACATTCTTTGACTTTATTGCTTTTGTTACCATTTTCATTCATTTGATAAAGTAAGCATTTAGGGCCTACCTCTCATTTATTGTTTTTCTTGTTTGGACATTTTATTAAGTAACTTAATTATGTTCTGTCTTTTCATCAAAGTTGCCTATGACACAGAATTACAATTCAAATTAATTTTAATGAACCTAAACATTTATACATGTTCCATGTATATTTGTTTATGCTTGTTACTTTTTGCTTTTGCCGTAGGGCTATAAGTAATTTCTAATAATCCATACTGATCCCTTCATAGCAAGATGCACCAAGTCAAAAATAATAATAGCTTGAACTGTTTTGTCAACTCTTCTGCTTTGTTACTGAAATCACTAAAATATTTTTTCTTATCATCCTATTATAGTTTTTAGCATGTTTTCACTGTGTATTATTGCACAAGGATCTAGGAGTAAGTAAAATATGGTTAAGTTTGATAAATTGTAACTAGAGGGTGGATCTGCTAACAGAGTGAGTGTATGAAGAGAACTAAAGACTGGTCCTTGTTCTTTACAATTCCAAAGCTTAAATGTTATGGGTAACTTTATGTTTCAATTTATCAGCACTTCATTAAAATGAAACCAGTTGTTACATCCATTACACAAAATAGACATTAGACACAAGTCCTTATAAATCAGTGAAGGTTATTCCAATCAAAACCAAAACTTCCAAAAGTGAGGTAATGGTACTAAACTACATGTGGTACATTTATCTTTATTTCTACATGGCACAATTATTGACAAAATGTGAGTGTTACATTGTTTGTTTGTTAATGTTTAGTCATTAAATATTAGCCGATATTGATTATTAATTAATAAAATCAATACGTATATTCTCTACCCACACCACACCTATAGGAAGCGTTACCTTTTCCAGTTGGCGGTGGCAACCAATGTTCCATCTTGGAAGGGTTTGATGTGTGGCCCGCACACTGGAGGAAGATGTCTTCGACACTTCCGTACGAGAAGCCCAGAGCAGCTTACCTTAATGGCCGTGTATACCTGGTGGGCTGCATTCCGGAGACGGGGCAACCACGTGCCAGTATGGAGATATTTAATGCAGAGTGCAACAGGTGGTCAAGGGGCGTCGCCCCGTCAGCCTGGTTCAGTTGCTTGGCAGTTTGCGGAGGATTCTTGTACAATATCGGAGGAACGACATCTACGGGTTCTGTTTCTGAACCTTGTAATCTAGTTGAAAGGTACGAATCCAGTCAACATTATGATTACTGACTGAGAGATATTTATCTAACCATTTATGTTCTTCGACATTTTATTTAACCCAGGGCATAAAATGCTATATAGTTGCTCCGGAGCAAGTAAGCAGATGCGCGCGGTTTCGGCGGGCCAATGAGCGATCCGTATTTTAAATCGGGGACCGCTGACTGGCTGCAATCCACCCGCCGGTGACGTCAGCATCTGCTTACTTGGTTTGGAACAACTATAATAGGCCTGCCGGTACCTAAGTTTAGCTTACTAGACCTGTAGGGCCTACACCTGGTACCTACCAAACCTACGCCATGTCAATCGTCCGAATGACAAGTTGCCAATTGCTAATTGTATTAAACGTCAACTACTTCTAAATCTTCATGTACCGTACCAGTAAATTGGATGGACACAGATACAAAATGGGACCTTCTCAACTACGGACTGTCACCAAATTTCTCTGCATGCTTAACCATTGCCTCCAATTTCCATGTGGTTTCACCAGCTAAGTTTCACTGCCTGTTACAGGTAACGGGGATGATTTTCCATTTTGTATTGTGCACAAAACCATTGGTTTCCTCTCACTCTGATGATTGACAGGGTGTGGGTTGGGTGGGAAGGTAGGCCTACAGTAGCTACCGTATTGTGCCGAATTTAAGCCGACCCCGAACTTTGGTCATCAAAATTTAAAAAAAGGAATATTTAACGAAATATTTTATTTTACGCGCCGTTATTCCTGCGGTCTATTTCCGCGGAGCTTGTGCCGATGTCATTTTTCCCGCGGCCTATTGGCATGGAGCCCTAAATGACGTAGCGCTATCTCTACGCGAACCGGTTCTTATCGCCCAGTCATCTGTTCTGCGTCACACTTCACTGGTCAGTAGGCCTGGGCCCTATTCAGTAACTTCACGGGTTCAACTCTGTCACGGGACCGACTCCGTCGAGGTCGAAAGGTATGATTTACATGGCAGTGGACGGTCAAATGTGAACAAATGATTCACAGTCAGTTGTCAAATATTCGAAATGACATAGATGTGTGTATTATTTCCAATCGGGGAGAAATTGGATTTAAATGGTATAATTTTATGAAAAAAGGGAACGCACGGGACTCTCAGGGGTAGGCCCTTACCAGTCTTGGGGAGGAACGCGATCCTAGTAACGCGTTCCCGGGAACGCGTTCCTTTTTCAGGAACTTTTGAGGGAACGAGTTCCTTTTCTTAGATCAGGAACTTGTAACGTCAAAGTTACTATTTCGTGGGAACTTGGAACGAATTTAACGTTCCTTTATAAGTTCCTTTCGTCATCGTAATCCCTTCGAATTCCAGTAGCTGATATCGTAAACTGCAGTATGAAAATATCAATGTGACATCTTGTTTTTTCGAAAATGGCGCCACCCTCGACAGATGGCCTGGGACTCACTTTAATAAATAAGAGTAATGATAAATAAACTCATTTCACATTTATTATTGTTTAAATCAGTGATGGTATAAGGAACGTGAAAGGAACTATAAGTTCCTTTTGAGGAACGAGGAACGTTTCAGTTCCTTTTTTATTGAAAAGGAACGAGGAACGTTTTAGTTCCTTTTTAGGCAGAAGTAACTTAACTTTTTAAAGTTCCTTTTTTGGGGGAACGTGCCCAAGACTGGCCCTTACTAGAGGTAGGTTTTCTTTGAGCATACTATTGTTATTCGTTTGAGAAAGTTAATAATCTGGTTGTGTTTACGTGTAGGCCAAGGCTTATCATCCACCATTTTATACAAATATAACCGAGTCGGACTCGGTTGTCACGGATTATATCGCAACGATATCGACCTCAACTGGGTCGATCACTTACAACAGAGACGATTACCGTTGGAAACGCCCGGGTCCAACTCCGTCAGAGTTATAGAATCGCAGTCCAGGACATAGCGTCGCGTCCTCCACGCCTGCCGTATTGTTGGCGCAGCGCCAGACAGAAGCAGTGAACTACACGTATTTACTTGTCAGGCGGCGCTGTAACTTGGTGTTTGAAATTGGCCCATAAAAATGCCAATGCTCACATATAGGCCGAGGTGGAAATTTGAGACCTAAAATAATGAAAATATGGTCGGCCTAAATTCGGTACTACACGGTGCTAGCTACTAAGTATAGAAATATATTGTTAAATGATTAAAACAATATTTTCGCAGGTATAATCCGAGACTCAAGAAATGGGTTAGCGTAACTCCCATGCTGAAGTCGTTAATGAACCTTGTTGTGGTCACATTAGACGGGTCCATCTACGCTATTGGCACTGAAAATTTTCAATTCATAATGGAGCGATATGACCCTAAAGATGACATGTGGACGACTATTATCGAGAAAAGAAGCGGACGACGTACACTGGATGCAACAGCATTAAATGGCAAAATCTACATAACTGGAAAGCTTGACAAGTATGGAAACCTTGGGTCCTTTGATGGCAGTAGTGAAGTGTATGACCCAAAAACAAAGAAAATAGACATCATCAAAGACCCCACTGCACTTCGTGCCAAACATAGCGTAAGTTGATAACATGATTTAATTTAATGACTAGGTCCTGCTTTCATTAGGATAGTGCTCTAAATCAATTGTGGATTGTTGTCTGGTTGAAAATAGAAATGCACTCGATAATCGATATTATTGATCGGTGATCAATAGCGGATATAATTTCGATAATCGATAAAGAAAATTCATTATCGATTATCGAAATATCAAATAATTGGCCAAAAGTGGCACCAATCAAACTCTAAAGACAGAGATTATCTGGCTGGGCTGATGGTGTCACACTCGAGATTTTTGTTTGGAAATGAGCTATCAGTCGATAACGGAAGCCAATCATATATGACATTGAAGACAGCGAGGCGTGACGGGATTGTATTGTTTTGACTTTTGCCACACTTGAGGTTAGGTCGGAATAGGCTTTGTTGGTGGTATCGATATTATCGATATTGATAGTAATGATAGTAGTAGTGATAATGATAGTACCTTCTTGATAATTGATAATGAAAAAAGTACCAATGTGCATCCCTAGTTGAATATGTTTTTTTTTAAACAGTGTTACTATGTGCAATAATAATTTGGCTGTGAGTTGTCGAATGTCTTTGATATGATCAATGTTATAATTGCCGTTCAATATGAATTTTCATGAGTTTTGACTTTTGAGTGATCTTTGGTCTGTTTCGTCGTGTCGATGATAGGCAGGCACTCATCAACGTTTCACCACCTATGTTGGTGCCATCTTC
Organism: Sweltsa coloradensis; assembly: GCA_024449915.1. Lineage (NCBI taxonomy): Eukaryota > Metazoa > Arthropoda > Insecta > Plecoptera > Chloroperlidae > Sweltsa > Sweltsa coloradensis. The sequence goes on along the minus strand of JAMZAV010002008.1, from coordinate 95,106 downwards.
AAGACCATCAGTCTTAATGAAGCCACCAACAGTCATCATTGACATGACACAACAGTCTAAGGATCACTCAAAACTCATCTATGGGTCCTAAAAGCCTTCAACTTTATGAATTTGTATATTTATAATCAATTGGTCTATCCATAATTAGTGAGTCAAATCAAAGAGGAAATATTCAAGTTCCTTACAGTGCATATGTATTGGGTTAATATGCTGCTATCCAATATAAAACATGTAGCACAGCTTAATCACCTCTTCAACGCTGACGGGCAAGAGCCGGACAAATGCCCTTTTCAATTCCCCATTAGGCTATTAGGATGCTTAAGTGAGGGGAAATAATATAGCCTTACAGAAGAACAACATACCTTGGTAGGTGGTAGGTAGGTCACACAGATGCAAGTAGATGACCGGAAGACCAGTACCTAGGTGTATGTGTGTGCCTTTGAGCAACCTACCCAACGTTTTTAGTACCGGTAATAATGATAATCTTCTTTTTTGGTGAAAAGCCTTCTTACATAAACAACATAAAAACATAATACTAGCATGAGCAAAACATTTCACTCAATTAAGGCTATTTTCCGGATGTTCACAAATCATACAGTTTTTGAACTCTTAACATGATTTGATTTGCCTTCTTGGCATTCAAAGGTACTAGGCCAGGGCTTGGTAATTTCTAGTGAGGTCCATGCATCCATAATTAATTGTGGTCCAGCAATTTAAAAAAATAATAATATTGTCGTATGTAGGGATCCAAGGAAGATACTCTTTAGTTTTTCCTATACTAGGAAGCTTCGCAAACGCTTTTTCAGGCGCGTTGTTGGATGAACGTTTGTTGAACGTTGAAATTGCGATTTTCATGAGAAATTATTTTTCGATTGCGCTCAAATTTCACACTAATATATTAATTCAAAAAATTAAGGTTCTGTGAAAAAGTCATTACAGTCTGATAAAGCATGTAGGTGTTATAAGTTGAAGAAATGTTTTAAAAATCTTAAAAAATCGTAAAATTGCTATTTTCATAAGAAATAATTTGTTGATTACGCTCAAATTTCACACGAATATGTGATGGGAATCGCGGAAATGGACCTTCGGAACCAATCCTAAAAGCCACAGAAAAGCAATAGTTTACAAGTAATGCGCCAAACATAATTATTTTTTAAACTAGGAAGCTTCGCAAACGCTTTTTCAGGCGCGTTGTTGGATGAGCGTAATCTATTTAAAGCATGTAGGTGTTATAAAAGAAAGTTTTAAAAAATCATAAAATTGCGATTTTCATGAGAATTTTTTTTTAATTGCGCTCAAATTTCACACGAATATATAAATTCATGAAATTAAGGTTCAGTGAAAAAATCATTACAATCGAATAAAGCATGTAGGTGTTATAAATCGATTTTTTTTTTAAATCTAAAAAAATCGTAAAATTGCGATTTTCATGATAGTAAATAATTTTTCAATTGCGCTCAAAAACGTGGCAGTTGTAAGTTCAGAGATTTCGAAGGCCTTCAGAAAATTTCATCACATTTGGAGAATCGGTTAGCCGGAATCAAGTTAACAAACGCACAAAAATACAAAAAAAAATAAAGCATTGAAATGGAATCTTTGCTTTGCTTGCTACACTCATCCAATTATTATTAATATTTGAATGTATTTTATTAATTTTTATTTTTTAGGCTAATTATATTTATTACTTCAAATTTAAAAAAAGAAGGAAAAATGTTTTAAAGTGAGAATTATTTGTTTATATTGCCTAATAATAATCATCATAACTCAGTTCCAACTATGTCGGGTTGAGTGGTGGTTTTTCACCATTATCTAGGGCATGAAACTGTAGATACTAAGCTTGCCAGACTCAGTGTTTCTTCCACATCATCTAACTCCTTCCTCTCCACCAATTTACTCCACTCTCTTCTGTCCTCCCACAGCTTTACTCTTGCCACATGCTCTCACACTTCATCCCGTTTTCCAACCTCTTCTTGGATTAATCTTTCCCATTTCTCTCTTGGCCTTCCTACTCTTCTTTTCCCCTCCTCTGCCGCTTCAAATTCTCGTCTTGGAATCCTCTCTCTGTCCATCCTTTTCATATGTCCAAACCATCTTAGACGTTCTCTTCCTAGCTTAACTTCAATCTCTCCAATCCCAGTTCTTTCCTTATTTCATTACTTCTTATCTTGTCCTATCTTTGTAACTCCATTGATACTTCTTAAAAACTTCATTTCTGCTGCTTCCAGCTGACTCTCTTCTTTTGTTCCCACTGCCCATCTTATTGCCCATTATTATTATAAGAAATTATTATTGTTACTAGGAAAACGCTTAAGTCCCGCCGCGTTGATGGATGAGCGTAATTTTTTTTTAAACGAAAAAAGCGTAAAATTGCCATTTTTTTAATAGATAATTTTTCGATTACTTTCAAATTTCACACGAATATGTTAATTCATAAAATTAAGGTTCTGTGAAAAAATCATTACAATCGGATATAGCATGTAGATGTTATAAGTCAAAGAATTTTTTTAAAAATCAAAAATAATCGTAAAATTGCGATTTTCATGAGAAATAATTTTTGGTCAATTTTTCCCCCCGTGCAGTTCTTCGTTCAGAGATTTCATAGGCCTCTATAAAATTTCATCGCAATTGGAGTATTGGTTTAGCCGGAATCGTGTTCACAGACACAAAAAAATACAAAAAAAAAAGAAAGAAAGAAAGAAAAACATTCCGGATTTTTTTCTCCAGTGTAGTGAAATGGAATCTTTGCTTCGCTCGCTACGCTCATCCAATTATTCCGTTAAAATACTATATCTTTGCCAATTCTTAAGATAAATGAAAAATTTAATGCACTTCAAATCGACATTAAAACCTGTGTTTTGAAATACGAGTCCCGAAGGTCCCTTTCCACGATTCCCATCACATATTAATTCATAAAAATTAGGTTCTGTGAAAAATTCATCACAATCAAATAAATAAAGCATATAGTAAGTGTTATTGAAAGAATAGTGTAGACACGGTTCAAATCAATCGTTTGCCTCACTTTGTCTCCTTATCAGTTATCACCCATTATGAGATGGCACTCCTCCTCCTCCTCCTCCTCCCCTGCCCCTGCCCCTGAATCCTCCTCCTCCTCCTCCTGCCCCTGCCCCTGAATCTCTTCCCCTTCTCTATTTTGCTTAAGAAAGTTACCTCCCTTCTTTTTTATAGTAAATTCTTTTTAGAGCATTTCTCTCGTTTAGACATCACTTTTCCTTCAATCCCTCCTTCATACATTTTCTTGGGCATCCTTTTGCAAAAGACATGGTTATTGTCCATAGATAATAATGTGTAGATGTATATAAAATATAAATTTAATTAAGTTAACACTAACAGACTTTTTAAATAATCAATTAAACTTAAGTACTTGGTGACTACAAAATAACAATTTAATTCTCCCGTCATTATTTTAATATTATGTCCAAACCATCTCATCCATGTTCAAACCATCCTTCTCTACACCAATCTTTTCTCTAATTTTCGTTTAGTCCTACTGATTTTGTCCCTTCTTGTCTTGCCCACTCTGCACCTCGGAAATCTCATCTCTGGTGCTAGAATCTGATTTTCTTCTCTATCTCCCATGGTCCAGGTTTCCGCGGTTCCGCCGCATTTAGTACGGATCAGTATCATTATTGATAGTATTATTAACACTATCCTCAAACCAAACATGCTCAATAACAAAACAATCATTTGCCATAATTCCATCACTCCCCCTCCACACACACACACACACACACACACACACACACACACTTGCATTATTTTGGGTACACACTATATCGTGGGTACCTCTGTATCCGTGCTTGTATTTTCAATTTGAACTTAGTTCATATTTACTGTAATTATAATAGAACCATAAGACATATCTTAATAAATTTCTAGATTAATTAGTAATTGCATATTATCATTTAGATGTAGCTAGCTATAGTTACCCTTTTTCGTTTTTTTTTCCAGATCAACACCTCGCTCCACGTCATCAACGACAAGTTGTATGCACTTACTGACAATATGAAAAGTTGTTGGGTCAGTAACAAATACTGCTATGTTGAAGTATACGACGAAAAGTACAACTTTTGGAGCAAGTGTGGACGTATGCTGTTACCATTCGCTGGGCATCAGCTCAAACATGGAATTACTGTTATCCCGGCAGCAAAGAAGTACACTCGATCGGATTATTACTCTGATATCCCATCTCTTCAGCCCAGGTCTGGTGTTCTCATTATTATTTCAACTGTTTTTTTTTTGTATTACTAGCCCTATTTGTTTATTCAAGTTTAGAGCTCTTTCACTCGTAAACAGAATAGTATTGATTGGAATAGTATTTTTACTATTTTACATCATTATAATACATCATTCCCAATAGTAAGCCTAGTTTAAAACTTACTTAAATTAGTTATTTACATAAAATACATAAACGTCACAACGCGTTAACTTATTAATAAATTTTCTCCTTAAACACAGCTCAGTTCTTGTATGTAGAGGGTTGAACTTGAACATATATTTTAATCAAGGTCATGCCATTTTCTAATTTCAAGTATCAACTCACAAATGAGTGGTTCCCAACATCCGTGTTATATCTAAGTAAAAACACTTTCTGACCATGATCGTGTCTCGTTTTAGGTGTAGCATCTTTGATCCTGTCTTTAATATCTGCCCAGACTGCCAATGCTAAATATCCATTTAAAAATTGTTTGGTAGCCAACTCCAGCAAATTTCACATACATTTTTTGTTACCTCTAATTTTCACGTAAACCAATTGAAACTGCAGGATATTTTTCAGGAAGGATATAAATAAATAAATTCGTATTTAGAGTACGCTTTCAGTGTGCATGTCTCTATAACTATCAGAAAACATCAGTCTTGGGGTCGCTACTTTTTAAAAGTAGCATGCTATCGCTAACGCTACAGCGTAGTAGCTTCGCTACTTTTTCGCTACTTTTTTTCAGATGTAGCGACGCTACATTTGCGCTACTCACGAAATATAGCGCGCTACTTTTCCGCTACATGTTGCCGTTTAATCGGGGATCGTCGAGACCCCAAATTATCCCGTTTTTACAGCCTTTTGACGTCGTGCCGCGATGATTTTTAACTCCATTTATATCAACTCGATCGTGATCTATCATCAAAAGCACATAGTTTCGGTTTCCATTGTGATAGAAGGCGTCCTTTTAACGTAGGCTAGGCTAGGCCCTAGTCTAGGCCTAATGATCAACATTCATATTGCATTTCTTATTTTCAAGAACGTGTTTTTCGCGGAATCACTGCAGAAGAATGCGACAAACAAGGTTCGGAATAGGCTTACTGGTGCCGTACAATAGCGATATAGCCTGGAATGTCCCAAGGGAGGAGGGATATATGACACTAATCACTTCATTTTAATATGCAATTCAGACGATTGGCGTAATTATTGAGCGGCTTATGCTCTTAATCAATAATACGACTTCTAATTATCGTGGATACATCTTTGTTTACGACCCTGAAATAGCACTCAAGATGCACCACGCAATCTAATCACTGCAATATTTTGGTAAAGTCAGCTCAACCGATGTGACAGATCGGCGATCGCTCGCATCTTTCGGACGACGCATTGAGAGAGAGAGAGAGAGAGAGAGAGAGAGAGAGAGAGCGAGCGAGAGCGAGGGAGGGAGATGGTGTGGAAGTGAGACGAGATTACGGGCCGGTCTACACGGCGAGCACATGACGTGGCGCGGCGGGCGTTACAAGTTAGTTTGCAGTGCCGACTTTTGACTTTACGTGGTACTGGGACTGCTGGCCCCGGAACTTAAAAAGTAGCGCAAATATCACGCTAACGCTACAAAAATTGTAGCATGCTACCGCTACAATATGCCCCCTTAATAAAGTAGCGCGCTACTGGCTCCGCTACACGTAAAAGTAGCATGCTACATGTAGCGCGCTACTTGTAGCGCGCTTCTCCCCAAGACTGGGAAAACATTTCCACATTTCAAATACGTACATGTCTCCTACATATTATTATGCTTGGCAAATTATCACTATTATGACACATGTAGGTACTATCAGTCATTTAAATAATAAGCAATATTATGTAATTGTGCTCGGATTGAGACAACCGCATATCCTTCCTAAACCATCTATGTACACAAGAGTTCCATACAGAATAAACACATGGATTCCGCATTAAAGCCTGGATTGCCTTGCCATGGCTTTCTTGTCCAACAGTCTTAATTCACTGCTGCTGACTTTAAAACTACCTATCGATACTAGTTTTTACATTTTATTGAAATCAACCCAGAAATTAAAAAATCCATCTCAGTCGGTTAAGACTGTTGGCTAAACTCGAGAAAACCAGGCTTGACGCAGAACGCAAAGGTAAAGTCCGGATCACTTGGAAGCTCTATCATTTGTCCTATCGGGTTGTGGTTTGCACCAAAATGTTAAGTAAGAATGTGTAATAGTTGGTATCAAGGCACATTTTCCAAATACTGCTCACTTTTCTTATAAACTGACCGTAAATATGGCACCAAACAGTTAATTTGTAGTAATTTCCCAATATGTGTAACAGACAATTATTTGAAATTTCCAAATCGGCTTTGATAGAGACACGCCCTCATATTTTATGAACAGCCTCTCAAAAATGCAGATTTTTGGATGAAAATTAAAGGTAAAAAAGCAGTACGTTCTGTATGTGAAATTAGCTGGATTTGACGATCGAGCGTTTTTTTAAATGGTCATTTCACATTGTAAAATAAGTTGGCCCGAGCTTGGCAAACAGTCTTAATTGTGCTACATTTTATGAAAAGCACATTCAATGCAAATACCAATTTTGACAGGGGCGTAGGATAGGGGGTGAAGTTGTGCCCGAGCCCCGAGAGATTGAGGGCCCTCAAGGGTGCCTACGGCAAGAGGGGGGCAAGGAAGCCCATTGAGCAGCTTTGCACCCTTGAATGCAACCTTGAATTCCTAGCTACGCTACTGATTGTTGAAGTTGATGTTTCTTTTTGATTCAGGGGATGATTTGACCCAAACACCATGTTTGTATTTTAGAGGACTTGAGTGTTGGAGTTTTTTTCTAAATCGATTAGTACCATAATTGATTCTGTCGCAATTTGGGCTTGGTCTGGGCTTAAATTTAGATAGACTTCGACCCATTATGAAGGAAAACGAAAAGTAAATCTGTTATTACAAAATATTAAATTTTATTTATTTATTTTATTTATTTTATTAAATTACAAAACAAATTGTACACAAAACAGTGACTGATGTTTGTCTAATTTTGATTTTGATCTTGACTAGGTGTCTACAAACAATGTTTCGGAAAAGAAAACCTTTCAAGGCAAACTTTAACAAGCCTTCGTCCTGTTTTCAAGACTCACTAGCCTGCTACTCTGACTCGGAAAGTGATGAAAAAGATACTGATACTGAACATCAGACGCCATGTTCCCCCAGCAGCAACTTGGATACTAGTGATGATGATAATGATATGGACTCAGATGACTTTGATCATGGTCTCAATTGGGGCAATAATAGTGATTTCTTCGAGAGTGATTGGGGAGATGATGACGATATGGACCTAGTAGATGGCTGGTGAGGTTTGGTTGTCATTTTCATCACGGTATTTAAAAAAAAAATTTATGGTAGCCTACCAATCATTACTATTCAACTCAAATGATATGTTCTCTGTTCCTGTGTGAGTGAGTGAGTCAGTGTGTGAGTGAGTGAGTTAAAAAACGGCCGAACCGCTGTACAGACTGAGCTAAAATTTTAAACAAACATCCGAGACCAGTATTGGGGGTGCTATTAATATTTTCAGCAAAATCCGTTACGATTTAAATTCTCAAGAAATAATAAATTAATAATAGCATGAGAATAACACATTTAATTTAACCACAATGGCTTTTGTTCTTGAACAAATAATTTTTATCGAATCATGTTTTGAATGTAAGGTGGTGAATGCATGGCAGTGACCAAGGTGTGTCAAAATCTCCACGCTCAAGGTTCCCCAAAATTCCGCTTGGAGTGGTAGTAGTTTTAGGGCGCTTTAATAGCGAGATTTATTGGAGATTTAGTAAACCTTGCAATCTTACCTCGTACTTTGTACAGGCTGTGTTTTTCATAGTTTTATTGCATTTCAAAAGATGTTCTACAATAATTGAAGGGCTGAGAGCATTAGTTGTCTACACCAGAAACCATTAATAAATAATAAATAATAAATCAATTGTATTTTAGAGTCTACCCACTCAGTTATATAACTGATTTTCAGTGGGGAACAGTAAATCAAAGCGACCAAGCCAACCCTGTAGGCCCCGACGCAATCGACGAGTGAGCGATAAGCCGATAACCAACCAAAGATCGATATTTTTTAATAGGAAATTTAGCAATCAGTGGTATGGACAGTGCGAACACCTGCGGATCAACGCCAGAATCAACAAGGCCAATTCAGAACAACTCTGAATTATGTGCTTCGTTGCTAGGACGGCTCCAAAGTCACCGTTTACAAACTCCTAAGACAAGAACTGATGGACTTTAGTCCAAATCAGATCAAATCAAATTAGTTTTGTACCATTGTTTGTACAATTTTTTTGTATCAATTTTTGTCGGATAGACCACTAATCATTAGTGGGGTGCTAGTGGGGGGGCTCATTAGTGACTAATGCTCTCAGACCTTCAATTGCATTTCTTGAATAAAGTAGCCTATGTGTTTATTGAGAATTATGTGTGAATTCCATATTATTAAATAGGGATGTAGGCCCTACCGATACCACTTTTTTACCGATGACAAATGTCAGTAGAGTACATTTTGTTCGATTCTTGAGATAACCTCTAGATATTATGTTAATAATATTACCTTATGCAGAAATACATACTCCACTGCTAGCGGTGATTATTAACAGAACTCTTGTAAAATTGTACTTCAAGACATTTTATGTAAAAATCATTGCAAAAATGTGGTTTCCTACTTTTTAACTTTCAGATCAAGCTCAATTACTTTTTGTGAGAGTACCATAATGCATTTGTTTAAAAAAGTGGTTCCTTTTAAAAGCTGACATTTTTATCAGGTATCTGCCTTAAATGTTTAGTTCAATCAAACTGAGATTACAACATCCCACACACACACCACAGACATCTCTTCAGCATTAAGTTAAGATACACACTACAGGGCCATAGGCCCTATCTATAGAACTTGTAGGAATGCCAAATTTGTAAATTTAGTAAGTCTGGGTGACATACAAATACAATGTGTTTTCTATGACTTAAATGAATGACTATGAGGTACAGGATATATTGTAAACTGGCCTACTTTAAATAGTGTTTATTAACATGTATCATCAACATGTCTTTTTTTCCGCCTTTTTAAATAATATTTTCTTTCGGATGCATTATTATCGGTTTCATAAACATGTAGTTCACAATTGATCGTAAGACAAGGTGTAAGTCTTAAAGCGTAAGTTTTTACCTTTTCTTTTCCTTTTCCTACCAGTTTCAATTGGTATGTTGTCAACTGGCAGGTCCGGCTTGTGGGTATTTTATATTGTCCGCGGGTACTAAAAACGGTGCCTATGCCCTAACTGTCCTTTGGGTGAACTACATTACTTAATATGCACAACTTTCAGTCAGGATTGCTTTTGACGAAGTCGGTTATCAAACCAATGATCTGTTAAATCAGAATTCATGCAGTGAGCTACCTCGTTCGGCCTATGTATAAACAAATTTGCAATATTTCAAAATCGTAAATTCATGATTTTTTTTCTCGATTTTTAGTACAATTTGTTGTCTTCTTTATCGCTCTCTTTTGGGAAAGTGGATAATCTGATCTTGATTTTTTTTAATTAAGGGAACCTTCAAAACCTTTATGTAGATATGCCATGAATTTGGGTACAATTGAATAAATATTTCTAATCAAAATCGTACTTATTATTTTATTCTTTTTTGTATGCAATTTCATTTGTTAGTTAGCTCTCTGCTGCTGAACCAATGGATATACTACTGCGATAGGGACAAAATTTTCTTGGGACTTACTCTGTGACACATTTGGTTACAATCACAGAATGATACAGTTCTATGAAAATCACGCGTCAAGTATAAGGCAGAAGTCACCCATGCACGCGACTGTAAAAAGCGTTCGCGAAGCGGCCTAGTATTAAATAAAAATAAAAATAAAAATCGTATTTAGAGTCTACCCACTCAGTCACAGAACTGATTTTCAGTGGGGGACATTCATTAAACTCTTCTCTTCTTTTAAACTTCTGCACCACACTGCATGTAGAGCATTAAAAATATACGTTACAAGTGCGATTTTGAAGACCAAATATTAATTTTCTTTTAGTGCCCTAAAAAGCGTAGCCGGTCTTGATTGCAAAATAGTTTTGAATTTAACCTTATTTTCGGAACAGTGAAGTAAATCTATAAAAGACTTAAATTTGCGTTAAAGTGCAATCTATGTAAATTCGATTGAACTCAAAACCGTAGCATTGTTTAAGTTTAGATATTTTGATGATTCCATGAAAATAACATTATTTTTATTTTTAGTCAATTGGCTGGTAGAGAGCAAAAACAAAGCAGGATACTTTTTATCTAGGGAAACAGTAAAATTGAAATCATCTCTGTTGATCGCAACTCCACTAAGACCATGTAAAATATAGTACTATTCAAGTTATGAGTTCATACATATGGTAGACATTGATGCCGTTGCCTCTAACTTTACACAAAGTGAATCAGTGTAATATTTACTTTATCTTAAAATTATTTCATACCTAGGTTTATGATATTTTTATTTTGCAATTACTATTATGATTATCTATTCCTATATCAATTTACAAAATTCTGTGTATAACGTCGCGGCGCCGCCTATCGAGTTGTGCCGCAGTCGCGGACGCCTTAAGCCGGCCCTGTCAACTGGTCGTAAGGCATAAATAAGGTGGCTTGTGATAACGAATTGCCCTGGATTCAATACGACTAGACCTTATGCGGCCGCCGCACAAGGTTTTATGCGCCTAAAAACTAGTTGTCAATGAGGCTTTAATTGATCCCCTTCAAGCTAATACGTAACAACGTTTCCAGTAGTATTATCCTATTAGGGTAATATTTCATATCTGTAGGAGCTATAATCTAGCTCAATTCTGCTTAATCATGTTGATGTCTTCTTTGCTAATGCCGAAAAGCACTCGTCCCATCAAGTCTACTAGTTAGTGGATGTAATGTAATCAATGCCAAATTGTCAAATGTCTTTTGGTTGCAGGGGCCTACTGACTCTCAAAGCATAGCATCTTTAAGTGTTCACTTGTTTGCATGATAAACATAATTGTCAAGGAAACAAATTGTTTTAAAAAAATGTCACAACAGCTTTTAAAACCTCTCTAAAAAATTCCCATGTTCCCCTAGAAACGCATTTAAATTAAATAAATTGAATTAAAATTAACTTTAGGCCCTTAGCCCAATACCCAGAGCTACTGTATGTATAGCCTTCGTGACTATGTAGGTTGAACTAAACAATACTTGGTTTGAATTATTGAGGGATTAGCATTTATTTAATGGTCTTATCTAATCAATCAATCAAGTATCTCCTACTGCTCAAGGCTTAATGGTTACATTCTATCTATTATCATTTTCAGTTATCTTATTACATACTATGTTATTTTTTGTATTTGTTTGTGTTTGTATATCATTTTGTTAGTCTGATTGGTCATTCTAATAAACCAAGTATAAATGATAGTGGGTCTACTTAGTACAAATGTTTTGAAAGTTACTACTAGGACTAGCTATTTAAGATGTTTTGTATATAATATGTAAATTTTCTAAATAAATAAATAAATTTAAAAACATTGTATTTAATCTTCAAGTCACATGACTGATTTTCAGTGGGGACTTTAATTTTAAAGTGGGCCAAACCAGTCTTGTTGGGCACAACTCAAGCCGCCGTCAACGCCTGAATCAACAAAGCTAAACTGTCCGCGGTGGCACATACGATAAGGGTGCTGGTCCGACTCGTATGGCTCTACGAGGACGTGGGTTCAAATCCCGCATAAGGCATGGGTTTTCGTAATCATCCTTCGTCATCTATCGCCACTCATTGTCTCAAATAGTCTTAAGCAACAAAAACAAAACAAATGACCTATATCATTATAAGAGGTGACATCGGTTACCGGATACTGTGATTACCCTAATCCAAACATTATCCGAATCCATGCCAAGGATTCAATTTCTCTTCAAACACATTTTTTTGTTAGATTTAACTACATACACAAACTATAACAATACAAGTTATTGAAACAATGAAGTTGTTAACAGAAACTATCAAACAGTTCAAATTTCTCTCACAAACACTCAAAAATTGAACTGTTGTGAAGTTTTTCCATGGCCTCTACTTTTCATTCATAAAGTTTTAATTTGCTAGACAGCCAGTGGCTTCATTTGTCCAGTTCAATTTAATTTCCTTCATTGTTCTAGTAATGTTGCCAGTTACAAAATGGCACCGTTTAAAATTTACAGATTTGGTTTACCTGAATGTTTTGGCGGCTTGGAATAATAACATAACATTTAAATGATTTGATCGGGATATTGTCTAGTGAAGTAACATGTTATAGACCTATATGCATTTTGTACTGACAGGAATGGTTGTATTTACGACTATACCTTAATTAATAACTGATGGAGTCAATATTATAGTGATATGGATGGGTAACTAAACGTCTTCTAAAGCTCCTTAATTTTCTGCCATAAAATTGATTTAATGAAGAAAAAAACCACTAGGCCAGTACTAAAAAATGTTCTTCTATTTTTATTTTTCCATTGTCTGTTCTGTATAACACTAAACTTTAAAGTTTTCAATTTAACCATAATCGTAACTGTGAGTTACAGTCTGGACTCAACCGAGTTCTTGGTTTTTACTTCCGTGTTTATTGGTGTTCGAAAATTCTTGATCTTGAGTAAATTCACTTCTCCGGCAAAATGCCGCTCGATCTCGTGAAGAGTTCTTCCCTCCGTTTCGGGCATGAACCAATAGAGAAACGCTGCACCGCAAATACTGACAGCTCCGTAAAACCAGAATGTTCCGGGAAGAGTCATCGTCCCCACCATGGATAAATACACCTTGTTGGCCAGAAACCCGAACACGTAACCGATTGCCCCAGCTGCACCGGAAGCGACGTTCCTAACCGGGGCGGGAAACACTTCTCCCGTGAGAATCCACGGCAGAAGACGGATCCCGACGTGGGAGAAGAATGCGGCAAGTAGAAGCAAAACGACTGGTAACCAACGCTGCCCGTCTAAGTCTCCGTCGCTTGCCATGTAGGCGAACGTGGCAACGGCAATGAAGCACAATCCGTTGCCTATCGTCGAGATGAACGTAAGGGGACGTTTGCCGGTCCAATGTACAAGAGTGACGCATGTCAAGCATCCTGTTAATTGCGCAAGTCCAAGGTAGAGTGTTGCCAGGTACCTGATAACAAAACAAAATAGTGAGTTAACTATTTTTATTTTTTTTACTTTAATTGCTTTAGTTTTACTTGGCTATCACAACTGTGCCTTTATTATCATGACAAACAATAATAATTATACTAATATATTATTTTTAGTTACTGGTATAAAATAATAATGTTATAAATAGTTAACACACTCCGATAGAAATATCTCCCAAATACACGTACCGTATACTGTATTAACACTATTTTCTTTGTTTTTTGCTTGACATAAAAACATATTTATAACCAAACTAACTGGCCTTATTTTATTACCAATTTTATTATGTACTAAAAAACATATTTAATGATTTTGTGTACATATTTGTCTCAGCCTGCCTCATATGATGGTTCGCACAGTCGTATTGAAATGTTATGCTAAACAGTAATGGAACCTACAAAATATATTAAATCAGTTCTTATATGTTGTATGTTGTTTCTTTAGCTTGCCTATAACAATCAATTAACAACATCCAAATTGTGCTAAATACATTCTGTGGAAAAAATAAATTGTTATACATATACTCTATTTTCCTCCATTAGAAAGCACAATTATTATTATTATTATTTATTATTCTACTTTTTTATTTGTTTAAAAATGAAATTGAGAATAGTAAAGCTGTGCTGTCTAAGCTTGCAGATTGCCTATGTGTAACTTTACATGGCCACTAATTTATGCAATTTTTTTCTTTTTTTCTTAGAAAGTTAGAATATCCAATCATTATAAATTTAAAATTATACACTTTGCTGAATAAGGGCATATTCAGAAATTTTAGTTTTGAGATGAGAAAATTGTTTGGGCCTTTGTAATTGGAAGAAATGTGTAACTTCTCTGCTTGTACTGTATTTATTTATGGTGCTTATTTTATTCATTTATTTTGTGGCCACATGGTTGTAAATATTGTGTAGAATTATCTCAAATACTGAATTCAAAGAGTGGAAAAAGGGTGCAAGGTTTAAAATATGTGGCATGATCCATCAGTCAATTTTTCAACTTCTTAGCTTCCCCAGGTAGCTTGCCAAATTAAACTTTTTTTAAGCGTAACTTTACTTTCTGCATTAAAAATGCTTATTCCATCAGCCTCAATTGTTAACAAATATTTCTATCCTGAACTTTGTGTACATTCTTTGGTACATTTTTTGTACTTAGTGTACAACTATATTTTTGTATTAACTTGTCAATGGGTGTCCCAAGGTCGTGGAAGATGGTGCCCGCATAAGTCTGCAGTGTTGTCATCCCTGCGAAGTGCCCCAAGAAGAACGCGGACGATACCAGCAAGTAGGGCTTGAGGAAGGTGCGATGCATGAAGTTCTTCCAGGTTGCGCGGGGGGTGTCTTCACATGGTCGAGTGAGTGAAGCCACCAGCGCAGTGAACTCGGCGTTGACTTGCGACGGCTTCCTCCAACCTCGGAGTATACACAGAGAGCGCTCGGCATCCTGTAGGCGACCCTTACCTGCGTGGCGAATCAAGAACACTCTTCACAAATTACATTTTTATTGAAGTGTCATTGGAAATTGTACTGACAATTATTAATAATTTTGCCGCTTCAAAGTAAACTTGTAATATTAAAAAAAAAAAAAAACAATTTCAAATTTTAATTAATTATTGTTTTGAGAATAAAATTTACAAATATTTTGAAATTAATGTTTTTGGAAACATCATTGCTGATGCAAAAGAGATTCAATTTTTAAATTTGATAGATAATTGCTTGTGATTTATTTACATTGGAAACTTCAAAACTAAAGGTATGAGACAATTATTTTAAAATGTTCTGAAAATTACAATTTTTTGTATTTGTTTTCATGTGTGTTTAGTATTGACGATACGGAAATAATAATTGACCATCACAACGAGTAACGATGCCGTGATTCGTGAATTATAATTTTTGGCGCGTCATGGTTAAACGGACACTTGAAAACAACGCTGTAAACAAACTCTTGTCAATAAATTCCTCCCCGACATACAATTTGTATTTATTTTTTCATTTTCACAATCATGATTTATTTCAAATTTTTTTTTAAATGATGAATTACCGTATTGTCCTGAATATAAGCCTACCTTTTTTTTCAAAGTCCCTTACAAGCTTATATATGGATTGTTTTATTTATATTGCAACAAGAAACGTAAAGGGGTCGGCTTATATTCGGCACAATACGTATGGGCTTGGTGTAGTTTGGTTGGCAACACTTGCAAATCAAAATTCAGTTCCCCAATGTAATTTATTCCCAAACTCAAGATACTTACATTCCCAAATGGGCCAGGATAGAATTTGGCCATGAGCATTTTCATTTTTAAGCAGTTATTCCCCCCCCTCCCCCCACCTTTTTATTTCTTCCTTGGCATGTGTGTGGGTAACCGGGATCTGCACCGGGATCTGCAATCTTGAGTCACTTGATGCTGAATCTGTCCAGCATGGGCATTTCCCCAATGTGTGAATTTATTCCATTTCCCCTCAGCCCATTGTCTCGGTTAGCGAGGGCTTGCATAAATAAAATATGAGATGTTATGCCCAATTTCCTTCTGTCGTTCATTCTTCGAGATAGTACTTACCAATGAGCCAGTATGGACTCTCTGGCACGAAACACAATGCTGTGAACGCCACGATTGGGAAGAAAACGTTGACTGCTGCTATGTTACGCCACGTCATAAAGTTTCCAAATAGGAACTGAGTGAAGATGCCGAAGCTTATACTTGTGGTGGATGTCGCCGATAGCATGCCTCGCACGTGCGGCTGCGTGATCTCGGCCACATATGTCAACACCTGCCAAACACACAATGTACTTGAGTTGGATTAAAGTCAGGGATGCAATAGCTATAATATTTAAAGTTAAAATATGTTTTATATTTTTAGTTCCATGGTGCTACTGAAACAATGGACCATTGTGTACTTATAATTGCTTCAGTTTTGTTTATATAATAAATAATTGTGTGTCAATTAGCTTGTTTTAGATTAAAGACTTCTTAAATTAATGATTACATTTATTATCATAAGTATATAAAACGTGTACGAATGACACAAAAATCTTCATTTTCAAATACATTGCTGTCTCAATTTCAATTTTTTTCATTATTAGTACACCTAATAGGCTCTTAATGGTGTTAAAGTAACATTCTATATTTTGTTCATATTAACATATCTTTAATACTATTGGCCTAACTAGCCACAGATCTACTGATACCTATCATTAAACGGACATGTTCAGAGTGAGAAATAACACAATCAAAAGCGTTCAAAGAATAATAATTAGTACATATTGTTACTTTTGTTGCATATTTGTGTGTTGTTTAAATTTTTGTTTTAAACACACACATTATTAGATTGGTGTGGGTATTTGAATAAGATGCTTATTGTTTTATGTCTGTAATAATGAACTGATGTCATTATTACCTATTCTGTAATGTTTTATAATTTATATTATTGGTCTCTGGTGTAATAATAGGCTATGTTTGTTTAATCCACTTCCTTGGTTCCTGTGTGTTATAACTGTATTGACTTTTTAGTTTACTTTGTAGTGTTTACCTGTTTATCGAAGCACTGGACGAAAGGGATGCAATAGGGAATGTGCACCAAGTCCAAATATTGACGTGGGTGTAAGAAATGGATAGAAAACCACTTAAAAGCGCCTATACTGCAATTAAAACCAATTTAAAGTAAATATTTTAAATTCTTTAGAGGCACAAGGTTTGTAATATTTTATTTCCCGCGCAAACAGCGCGTGACGTCAAGATCTGGGTCTAAACTCTAGAGCACGCTAGAGCATTGTTGAGCAATGCGCAAAGCTGTTTAATGTCTTTGGATCAATGAATAAACTACCACCTTCTAGATTACTCAGTTAATATCACTGGTTGGCATCACCTTATTGGCCGACTCACATCAATGGCTAATGGTGACGTAATGGCTCGTTTTTCCCGAAATTATTACTGGTGCAACTTTCAGCTTACTTTTATAAATGGAAATCGTATCTAAATAATAAAAAATATGATTAACGTATTCAGAATGAAGTCCTTAATGTAGTGGAGTGATAAAAAAAGTTGCCGGTAAGGAACATTCCGTATTAATACATACTATCTTTTGTTTCAATATTTCATTCATACACATAATTAAACAATTTTATATTGTTTTATTTTGTGTTGCATGGTGCATGTCATATTTTAATTTTTGGACTGGAACACTAATAAAGTTTTTTTTTCAGGTTTTTATTTTAATGCTAGAATTGACAAACAAAAGGTTACCGGAGCCTCCAATAAACCTCCGGCCAAGCCAGTTAGCACAAGACTGGTATACATCATGGTGACGGTTGTGGCATAGTAAAAAATGATCCAGGCAGCAGTGAAAGGCAAGGTTACTAGCATCATTGCTCGCTTCCTTCCAATTTTGGAGGTCACAGCCGCAGATAGCATACAACCAAGCGGAACGCATATGTGGTTGATGCTGCCTGAAAATAATAGGATAATAATCAGTTTTTGCAACATTATAGTCGGTAAGTTATAGAATCAAGAAATATCTACATTTTCAAACGTTTATATCTATGTTGACGTTATTTTTTAACGTTTTCTATATTTGGTTCATAATGTACAAATCATTCGGTGTAATAAACTAACAATGCTTATTTTCTCTTCTAGCTGTTTTCATTCAAATTCAGTGTATGCTCAGAATGAGATAATAATGAATTGTCATTCTTAAATGCATTAATAAATAAAAAGAGAAAGAGTCTACCCACTCGGTCACATAATATTAATATTGAGTTATATAATTACTACTAACCTACTACTTTTGAAATAAATAGATATTTTATGTCCCTTAATTTTTGTAACACATTTATTTCTAATCAAGATTTGAGGCGGCAGTTCTACCATTATAACATCAATTGCCATAATATGCCTACTAGTACTTCTTCTACAACCATGTTGACGGACACAATCCAAAAAAAATATTTTAGCGTTGTTGTAACATTCAATTTACCATACTAAATCATTGACGATATGATTCTAAAGAAATTGTTCTACCTTGGATTTTTAGTTTGAACAATATTATGTATTATTACTTAGTCTTAAGTCTGAATTAGACGAGTCAATGTTTTGTTCAAAATTCCTTGAATTCAAGGACAAAACAATAAAAATGTGTAAAGATAATTAAGATGGCATTGGTTCGCTAACCGTTTTTTTAAAAACATTTTTTAATGGTTGCGGGTTAGGAGTGGCAAGGATGATCATTGCCTCTACTTTATCGGCATATTTACAATCGGGAAAGTGGGTGACTTTGGTTGGCTGGAGATAGGTTATAGTGGGCGAGAGGTAAAAGCCAATTTAATTATTATATAAAAAGTAGTTTATCGGACATTTTCAAACGTTGATATAAAAAGTAGTTTATCGGTTTTTTAAGTAATGTAAACAATATAACAGCATTGGCGTTCCGTATTTTTCGTAAACGAGTTAGCTCTTATCTTGGAACTGTTTATGGTTGTGCTTGTGCCTAACCATTTAAAAAAGCTGAAACCAAATTTAAAATTTGAAACCGGTTTCGTTTAAAACCAAATAAAAACCGGTTTTCTGTTAGCCGAAGTTATCCCTAAAGTTAATAGAATATACCTCCCTCACATTGATTATGTTTTGTCCTTATTTTCAGTAATCTTGAATGAAAAATTGAACCGTCTAATTCAAGCTTCTTAACACATAAATCCAGCCACCACTACCATCTAAATGTTGATATTTATACTTTTTAATTAAACTCAATGTTTGCATTGAGATGTACTGGTTTAGACTGTTAAAATATTTGTGATTTACGTATTTTAGTATGGCAAATCATAAATATCACTTACTTAACCATGAAATCTCATCATTGGTGAGTTGCAAGGACTTGTCGTCTCCTAGTTTGAGAGCTGCAATCACGTTGGTGGAGAATCCCAAGGTCATACCAAACACGAGTAGTAAAACATTCTTGGCTGTTGTTGCCAGCACCTGGTTAACAACCAGTTTAATATCACTAGGAAGCTTCGCAAACGCTTTTTCAGGCGCGTTGTTGGATGAGCGTAAATTTTTAAAAACGTAAAAAGCGTAAAATAGAGATTTTCATGAGAAATAACATTTCGATTACGCTCAAATTTCACGCGAATATATTAATTAGTAAAATTAAGGTTCTGTGAAAAAATCCTTACAATCAAATAAAGCATGTAGGTGTTATAAGTAGAAGAAATTTTAAAAAATCAAAAAAATCGTATTATTGCGATTATCACAAGAAATAATTTTTCGATTTTGCTCAAATTTCACACGAATATATAAATTCATGAAATTAAGGGTTTGTGAAAAAATCATTACAATCGGATAAAGCATGTCGGTGTTATAAGCCGAAGAAATTTAAAAAATAAAAAAAAATCGTAAAATTGCGATTTTCATGAGAAATAATTTTTTGATTACGCTCAAATTTCACACGAATATATCAATTCATAAAATTAAGGTTCTTTGAAAAAATCATTACAATCGAATGAAGCATGTAGGTGTTATAAGTCGAAGAATTTCAAAATCGAAAAATTGTGATTTTCATGAGAATTTTTTTTCCGATTGCGCTAAAAAACGTGACAGTTCTAAGTTCAGAGATTTCGAAGGTCTCCATAAAATTTTATCGCAATCGGAGTATCGGTTTAGCCGGAATCGTGTTAACAGACAGACAAAAAGAATGAAAGAAAGAAAGAAAGAAAGGAAAAAAAACATTCCGGATTTTTTTCTCCAGTGTAGTGAAATGGAATCTTCGCTTCGCTCGCTACGCTCATCCAAATATCGTCAATTCTTTTTTTTAAACTTTTTCCTATTTTCCTATATAGTATGCTGTAATTTGTCCAAATATTCATCTAGTATCGAAATATTGATATGCTATATTTTTACAACTACACAATCGTGTATATTTACCGGTATGGACAAATAACAGGTGTTAGCTGGTTTAAGCATTAAAGCTGTGTTACAAGAAAACAGACTTTGACATTCAAATTGACTGATTTGGGGAACTGAGAGCTAGGATGAAGGTTTAAACATGAAGTATTGTGACAATTTGTCCATGTATGTTTCTATTTTAGACTTGAATGGTGCAATTAAATTAAATCTTTTTAGACGGGGGGGAGGCTGAAGTTAAGCCACTGTATGCATGCTCCAAATAGTTTTCACTTACCTGGGGTAGAGCTGTTCGAAAAGACTTTTCCTCTTCACCGAGTCCACCATTGACCCCATTTTGGTTCTGCCTTCCATCTGCCAATTCGTAATTGTTACCTGAACTGAAGAATCAGAAAAACTGTCTCTAGAATAAATGAAACTACGAAATCATCATTTTCGATTCAAATAATCGCTTTATCTTTCGTCACTAACGCTACAGGCCACTACCTAATAAGGAACAAAACCCATTAAGGCTATTCCACCGCGTTTTTCTATTTTCCAAAATATGCTACTAAGTTAAAATATAGTGGATGGCTTCGAAACATGGCTATTTTAGAAAATCAAAATATTTTTTCCAAATTTTTTGATCCGGTACAACGGCCAATATAGCCACTCAAATAATTTCAAATTCAATTCGCCAGGGCACACCATTCAACGTACGGTGTTGTGCTTTTGTGACATTAATTTTTACTGTTTTTCTATGGACTGACTGAAAGAAACAGATTTATTTTAACAATTGTCTTTCAGCGAATTTTTTCGTTTGGCGTATTTTTTACCGATTTGTACCGCCAAACGAAAAATTCGCAGGAAAGACAATTGTTAAAATAATCTGTTTTCTCTCAGTCAGTCCAAAGAAAAACAGTTGAAAATTAATGTCACAAAAGCACAACACCCTACGTTGAATGGTGTGCCTGGCGAATTGAAGTTTGAAATTATTTGAGGTGGCTATATTGGCCGTGTACGGATCAGAAAATTTTGGAAAAAATATTTGATTTCTAAAATAGCATGTTTCAAAGCCATTCACTATATTTTGACTTAGTAGCATATTTTGGAAAATAAAAACGCGTGGAATAGCCTAAAAAAATGTATAAACAGTCACCCATTGAGTAACAAAACTGATTTTTAGTGGGAGACTTTAATTTTGAAGCGGACTAATCAACCATGTCGGCACCGATGATCAATAATCATCCAGATACCGGTATTTAATCATTGCACAAATCAAAAGCCATTAGCACTTCACGAACGTTAGGAGTTGCCCGATAGCATAAACGTGAATGTCCTTTGTGGTAATCTAGGAAATATATTGTTTTGTTCTTTAGTTATAGGCCTAGTATTAAAAACTGATTATTTACGTATTTTGTATTTTTGTACAGTATTATTTAATATTTTCTACATCAATTTCTTATTTAAAATACAGTAGGAATACAAACTAAATACGTAACATAATATGCATTAATCAAAATGTAACACATAGGCAATCAATCAATTGTATTGTTTGATAATGCAATAATAGTAGTTGTAAATAAGTAGATAGAATTTAAATAAAATACAACAGCAAACAGCAATTATTATATTTCATTTACTATCCTTATTGTGAAAATCTTACAACACATCATATACTATTCTTTATTTGTCAGCATTTTTTAAACAACAGAATTCTTTAAGATTCTTTCAAATCTATGGTAACTAAAGTATAAATATAGTCTATCTGGTTTGATAGTGTATTATAAAGTGTATAATTATTTATGTATTTAAGAGATATTTTGTGTGCTTCTTTACCTGCCTAGTGATAAAATAAATAAATAGATTCTTATTTTGAGTCGACCCACTCAGTCATATAACTGATTTTCATTGGGGGACATTACACCAACCAAAGCGACCAAGCCAACCCTGTAGGCCCCGACAGCAATCGACGAGTGAGCGATAACCAACCTATAAGATCAATATTTTTTAATAGGAAATATACTATATAGCAATCAGTGGTATGGACAGTGCAAATACCCGCGGCTCAACGCCAGAATTAACAAGGCCGATTCAGAACAACTTTGAATTTATTATCTGCAGGGGTCGAAATTAACGCTCGTCCGAGGCTAGTGAAACTTTGGTCGGGCTAGAAAAAATCTCATTTCACTAGCCCGACAGGCGAGTACTTTTTCCAGAGCTCCCAATTGCCGTTCAAAAAATCTTAATATTTTGCATTGATATCTCAACGAACTCCCAGAACTTGTGCGCTACCTAGTATGAAAAATCGTTCTAAATATATGTAAACAAAGGAAAAATCTCTTAATTTAAGTTAATGATATCAATATTATTGTGAAAATTTGTTTCCGGTCACTCCCTAGTAAAGCACACAAGTCAAACCCTGCGAATATTGTGATTTTAGAGGAGTCGCTGAAGCTGGCGCGGACATGAGTTTAGGCGCACAGTTTTCTGTTTTTATCAATTTCAATTTCAATTTATTTTGGACAACAACAAATAACAATAGTTACAGGTTTCAACAGTTTTCACCGTGTAGTCCATTTTAGTTGTACACAATTATTAAACTTAATGAAGTTTACACAATAGTATATGTATAAATACTATACATACAGTACATCTACTAATAACAAAATACACTACTAATAATACAAAATACACTACACTAACAAATAATCATCTTTCATTACATTGTCTCTCATATTAGGTAATATAAAGGCTAACTACCAAAAGCCAATGATACAGTGCAAGTTTACAATATTACATTGTTAATTAACTTGGATAAAGAGAAATGAATAAGAACATTAATTTCCAAATTTCAAATATTGTAACATTTAACAACCAACTGATTGAAAATTATGGTAGGTCAGTTGATGTGATAAAGTCATTTACACTGTAGTAAGCTTTTTGTAATAAAAATTTTGTCAGCTCATTTTTAAATTTAATGTATTGAGGTATATCTTTGATTTCTTTTGGAACAAGGTTGTAGAGAATTTTATTTATATAATCAGAGTTTTTCTGGCCAAGGTTTGTAGAACATTGGCTAAGATGGAGATCATGTTTTTGCCTTGTGTTGTGAGTATGTACATTCGCATTAACTGCAAGGATTTGGATGTTTTTCTTAATGCTTAAGACTGATTTAAGAATGTAAAGACATGGAACTGTAAGAATGTTCAGAGCAATAAAGTAAGGTTTACAATGCTCCATTTGCCCAAGGGAATATAATGCTCTAATTGCTCGTTTTTGTACAATGAAAACTTTATCAATGTGAGTTGACATTCCCAAAATTCTATCCCATATCTTAGATGTGATTCAAATAGAGAAAAGTAGCATACTTTAGCAGTTGATACATTGCTTATATGTTTGATGCTTTTAATTGCAAAACAAGCAGAGCTGAGTTTTTTTATCAGTATCTTAATGTGAGCATGCCATGTTAAGTTTTTATCTATTGTTAGACCTAGAAAGTTTGTTTGTTCAACTGAGTTTACAACTGATTTGTCATTTGAATTTGCTAGGCAATGTATGAAGTTTAGTGATTTCTTTTTTGAATTGAATGGAACTGAATAAAGTTAGTTTTTAGAGAATTAAGCAATAGTTTGTTCATTGTAAACCATTCAATAGACTCAGTAAGTCTTTTTCTCTCCTTTTCTTTGAGTAAAACTGTATTCGCAGCCGTTACGCTAGTAGTAAAGTCATCAGCAAACAACTCGGCATCATCAATATTGTCAGGTAGGTCGTTAATAGAGATAATGAAGAATAGGGGCCCAAGGATCGATCCTTGTGGAACTCCTTGTGGAACTCTGGAATCTGGGGGGTTCTTCCACGGGTAAACGGTTTATAACACTGTTATAAAATTTCACACTAACATTAATAAAGAATAAAGGAATTATATCCAGTACGCATATTCCTAAATTAGTTAATTGATTTTTAATAAAAAATTAGTGAAGTCATGGTAATTTACTTCATTTTGGTCAACTTCAGGAATTTATTCCGAGTGTACAGAATTTTTTAACACAAATTTGCATATTGGATATCAATGTTTAAATCAATGAAAACGCGCAGGTTAATTTGCTTTTATCGTAAGATAAACGGTTTGGTGGGAATTTCCAGAATTGAAATCCATGTTTTGAATTTCCCATTTTTTCACGTATGATTGTACCTATTTGATTGCGGGCTAGTAAAAATGCTTTCCGGCTAGAGGACGATTGTTGCCATTATATTAGCCCAACGGGCTAGTGGCAAAAAGGTTAATTTCGACCCCTGATTATGTGCCTCGTTTCTAGGACGCTCCAAAGTCACCGTTTACAAATTCCTAACCCAAGAACTGATGGACTCAAGTCTAAATCAGAAGTTTAAAAACTTCGGCTTATAGCGGGAATCGAACCCAGGACCTTATGCATTGGAAGCAGAGACGCTAACTATAAGACCAATAAGCCACTGGTTGACTTATGTAGTGATCTGGTAAATAGGTTTAATTGAAAATCTCGGACCGAAACCACCGTACACTAGACTTTGCAGGGTGTGGGCGACCGTTATAGTCATAGTACGTTGTGTCACTGAAGGGAATGTTTTCTTACTAACAGGATTGGGTAGTAGAAGCATATCATCTTACCAGATGATTTCAGTTACTTTAAGAATTACCTCATTAATTGTTAAAAGACTGCTAATTTTTAATTTTTCCCCCACATTGTTTTATACGATAACTTCAAAACCTACATTAGTCTAATATTTTTATAGTTTGCTGTAGCTACTAATTGTAAATACAAATCACAGATAATAATAATATACTTAATACTTATCGATTCTATTTCCAGTTATTCAACTAAAATCCCACAATAAGCCAATCTATCTTATAAATATATTAAGAAGAGTCGCTGAGGTTAGCGCAACTAAATTGCAAGGGCTCATCAGATGTTGACGGTTGCAGGTGAACGCGGCTACTAATATCAATATCATTACTAAATTTTGCATGAATGTTAGTAAAGAACTGTACTATTGACATCCACACTCAGTTGCAAGAAAATAGCAAAAAAAAATCATTGCAAGACAAGCCCAAAAAAGTAAAAAAAATATGAAAAATTCAAAACATGAGTTCCAAATCATTTTTTAAATTTTTTTATCCAACACCAGAAACATGTTATGATGTTCTCCGCAGAGCGGTAAGGGTGACAATGCAAGATTGTTTTCCAAATCATCAATTTCCCATTTAACTGTTTATCTCACATTATACAAAATTAACCTACGCCTGCGCTATAAGTTGATTTAAACGTTGAGATCCAGTAGGAACTTAATACCTTCAAAGTGTGGAAAAAGTCTAATGGCTGGTTAAGTTTAAAAAAATTGAGTAAATTAAGAAGGTTTCACAAATTTTAAGAAAATTGAGTAGGTACTGGATGAGATTAACATTCACGCACAATATATATTTTTTACAGTATTACCGGTACACCCCCCCCCCCCCCCTTCCACAAAAAAAGGGAAACTGGGCACTAGCCTCAGCAACTTTTTAGTCCATTGCCTAATGGGATTGTAGGTATATTTTGGGGGGCAAAGGTTGCAGTGGCGAAGCGTCGGGTAGGCATTGAGACAGTGTCTACCTACTCAAAAAATTATAACGAAAAAAATAATATTCTAAACGCTGTTTTACAAGTGAGAAATGGTTTTCAAACATACGCGGGCAAAGCAACGAATGAACGCGTTACCTTTCTGCGCGATGTGGACTCTTTCCATGCCTATGCACTACTTTTGAGACAACTAGGATTCTGTCTCCGAGCCTTCCCCTATACACCACAACTCTATGGCCCAGCGCTTGTCCACTCCCTCCACTTCCTCCTTCTTCGCAAGTAGCATAGGCAATGGACATGTCTCCTCGCGCTTCAGCTCGTGTTTCGGCTGCATTTTCTATTGTTGCGCGCATGGATACTATTATACACTTGAATAAGCCGCGAGCGTGCTCGAATAGTGTTACAGCCTTACAGCTTGAGTTGTTTTGTATATTTAATATTATTTGATTCTGAAGGGCTCCAAAATTGCAAAAATATAATAGGGATGATCGACAAAATGAAGTTCCACTGTACAAAACAACGTTATTTTTTATTGCTTTCCGACTAATACTTTTCTACAACGCACCAAACGCATTCTAAGACCTTGATTTTCAAAATTTTCGCCTGCGGCGCTGATGTTGGGGGGCTCTGCCCCCCAAACCCCCCGTGCTTGGTTCCTTTCCCACGAATATACATGTACCAAAAGTAACATGATTCGTCTGTGTCTACCCTGTAAAATGTTCACGCTTCGCCACTGAAAGGTTGACCTATTCACTATATAGAAAGGTTTTGACGAGACTTGTCTTAATAAATGGTTAGTGTCTGTGCTACGAATGCAGACGGCCCAGGGTTCGATTCCCGCAATATACAGAAGTTTCTTAACTTCTGATTTGGACTTAGGTCTTATCAGGTTTTGGTTCAGGAATTTTCCTAGCAACGAGGAACATAATAAATTCTAAGGTTGTTCCGAATCAGCCTTGTTGATTCTGTGCTGTCCGCGGGTGGAATCGTGTCCAGCTTGATTGATCGGTGTTTCGTACTTAAATATGCTTCGTCGTTCGTGTTTTCGTCTCTAGTTTGTCATTATTCGCTCGTCGATGGTGTCAGCCCCGACAGGGTTGGCTTGGTTGTCTTTAAATTTAATGTTCCCCACTGAAAATCATTTCTGTGGAGTGGGTAGACTCTAAATACAATTATTTTATTTTATTTGTTTATTCATTATAGACCAGCAAGTCCATTTCATTCAGTAACTTACCCAACCCTGCTTAGGGCTAATTAATTTTCATTCAATGCACTTACTTGTGATTTTGAATGGTGCTGATTGAAGTCATGTTGTTTGGATTAGTTAGTATGGTACTTCACGACGTACATTCTCGCGATCACACCAACCACGAGCTATCTAATGTCGACGCCACGAGCCGTGTGATATCACAGTATTGACACTAAACTGAAACTTTGATCTGTCTTGACTGACTGAGTGAAAACCATATAACATATTTGAATGTCTTTGTTTTTCGTGGTTTTTAGGTCAAGGCCGTTTAAATTTAATAGCACCATCTACACTTATCTGACCTTTGTTATCAGTCATAAGTTTATACATTTTATGCTATTTGAGTAGGCAAAGTCGGAATTTAATTCATGGTCTAAAGGCCTTCAAAATGACGATGATAGTATTTATCAGGTTTAAAATTAAAGATAAAACCCAGCACCACTACCAAGAGAAATTAATGCGCGACCAATGAGGTTTTATTTTTGTATCCTGCGACAATGCTAACTCTTTTCTCGATCCCTAGAGTTGACAAAAACATTCGGTATCTGCCAATGTCAACAAATAAGCACATGTCAATCAGAGTTTTTATAGCAAGACAAAAACCACGCGCACATAAGCCCTTCGGACGGACAAAAAAGGGATGCGTGTATATGGGAGATTTGCCCCTAAAATACAATACACATAGGGTAAAGTCTACGGAAAAAAAATAATACAACTAATCCCCACCCCCCCAAACTTTATAAGATACGCAAAATATTTTTAATTTTAAAAACAAAGATCACCGATACAATCCCGGAAAATCAGGAACACACATAGTCAAGCAGCAACAAAACAATGGACATAGTTTATCAAACATCTGACATTGCCAAAACTATATTTTAAATTTATTTTTGGATTGAGATGTATACCCAATAGAAAATAGATAATTATAGTGAATTCAATGATATATACCCCGGACATATTCCTGCTCTTAATTTTTGGGTTGGAAGAATGATCTTTGTTTCTATTTGTAACACATACTCTTGTCTCCATAATTATCAATAATTAAATAATCTCAATTCAAAAATATTTCTCATTAATATATTGCATGGTACAAATTGTTTCTTCCACTGGTACATTCCCCCGGTACAAAAATAGTATTTGTACTGGCGGAAAAAACTATTTGTATGATATTGATACAAGATATTGAAGGGAAAACATTTCAAAATTCAGATTTATTTTATTCTTATACATGACAAGATTTATAGCAATTTAGTTTAAAAAAAGTAGGCCCTACATTAGTATAATAATTTATAAGAAGCCCACAAAATCTTCCAAGAGATTTGAGAGCAGGCAATTTTTAATTTATACATTGAAATTGTTGTATAGAGTAGACTGGACGTGCACAGATATTACACTCAGAATGTCAGTTTGTAGACAAGAGTATTCCTTGCCAGTTGTCAACGTGGCTTCACATTTAATTTATTTATGATCCTATAAATAGGGTACACCTACAACTACATTTTAAATTTATGCATGATAAATATTAGTATTTTGTTTGATTGCAATGAAAAATGTAGCAGGTCTAGGGAAAGAGATTTCAAAGGTTCTCTAAAAATGCTGTCCCCACCAGTATGTATCGTGCAAACAAACAAGATACAAATAACAAATACCAGGTCTTACTTCTATGGGTAGTCAAATTGAAGTCTTCGTTTCTCTTGGTTACCCAATTTTGTCGGCAGTGTTGGTGAGAATACCACATCCTTATTGAAAAGTTTTATCGAGAAAACAATTGGAATCAAAGGGAAAATAAATGGACCCAATGCAGTAAGTGCATTTAAAAATCTATATTTTGCTACTTTGGCACACATATACAAACTCATACGTACTTCATTATAAATTGTACTAGTTATGATTAGTAATTCAATTTATGTATAATATTAATGGCAAGAGAGATACTTGAATATCCAGGTTATTAAATTATTTTGCTTGCTTGGAGAAGTAGCATTGCATTAGTAAATAATATGCATAGATATAAAATGCAATAAAATGTACCGTTAAAACATATTTTGTTTGTACACAATAAATTCAAAATAAACAGTAGTTTCTTTCAAACAAATACTTAAGGCACTTCTCATGATTAATACTTTTTATCAAATTCAATACTTCCAATGATTACTAGTATGAACAAACATATTTTTAGAAAATAGATTGAGGGGATATGGATATACAATAATTGGATGAAGTTATCTTTCAACCAAACAAAGTACATTGTCATACACATAACATGCACATTGTCACTACTTTGTAAGGGAAGGTTAAATTAAAATATAAATCAAATAACCAATTATAATACAATATGGCTGTAATCACTAAACTTCTTATTACTGACCCTTGCATTGCAATGCCTCTAAATAAAACATTAACATTTATAAGAAATAACCTGTGGAATTATCATCTGATCAGTGATGCATAACAAAACTCAAAAGGGAATGTACACAATCATACTTTGATATGTTACTGTGTCTCACATTATGCTACCTTCAACCCTCCAAATTTCTACTCGCAAATTGCGAGTGACTTTTAACTTAAAATAGGTTGCAAGTAAACTTTATTTTAATTTAAGTTAAGGCCATTTCATAGCACTCTTACCGATATTTTGAAAGTCAAAGGAAAATGGTTGAAAGACAGAGGAACTTGAATTGTTTGTTTTTTTACGTGACAATAGCTCTTTTTTGGACATTATATGCAAATTTTGGGTCAATAAGAAAAGTAAAGTTCTAGGCGCAATACTTAATTTTGAGCTACAATTTTTTTGTTGTTTAAACACACCTTTGTCTCCAACACGAGTGTAAGGGAAAATAATTTTCTGAAATAACATTAATTTTGATGTACGATTTTTTTCGTCTACCTCATGTTGGACACGAAGGTGTGTTTGAACAATAAAAACATATTGTAGCTCAAAATTAAGTATTGCAGCTTACTTTCCTTATTGACCCAAAATTTGCATATAATGGCCAAAAAAGAGCTATTGTCAAGTCAAAAAAAAATTATTTTACTTTTTATTCAAGTTCCTCTTTCATTGAACCAACTTTTGACCATTTTCCTTTGACTTTCAAAATATTTGTAAGAGTGCTCTGAAACAGCCTTTAAAAAAACACGCACTTTCGTTGTGAGTACAAATTACACGATGCGAGTGGACAATTGATGGATTTGTGGAGGGTTGCTTTCCTGTATTTTCTTTTGTAAATTGAATTGACTACATTCAAGTTTGGTAATAGACATAGGTACTGTATGTCTATATTTAGTTATTTAGGCCTACTTGTGTTTGAATTTGTTGTTGGCTTGTTTGTGTTATACAAGCAAGTAAATAAAACTGATGATCTACACGGAAATCACAGAATATAAGTGTTCACGACATACAATGGCAATAGTACATTGCTTAAATCTATAAACAAGGAATCGAGTTTGTTTGTACACCACTAACACAGGATTCTATAACAAAATAAAATAAAATTTCAAAATAAAATTACATTAATCTTTAACGGACTATACTAGGCCCCTATGTAGCTACATATTATTTATTGCAATTACGTATTCTAGATTTAGGTTGCCAATAGACAATTGTATACCTCTATAACCGGCAGGATCTTCATAGTTCTGGAGCATTCTTTCAAGGTCTTCTAGCTAACACTATAAACCAATTTAGTAGAACTATTGGAAAATAGCAGTATTAATTGAAAGTAACCTCAAATACTACATATAATATGTAGGTAATAGATATTACCAAAAACAACAGTTGGCTAGTCTTCTCAACCCTTCTTATACACATGTAGGTGCAGGGTAGTTAGTTTAAAGTCTTACTCTTAATTCAACTAGGTGGGCATAAGACTTAATTGTATTTTAATAACAAAATGTAGCCCTACATAATTTAGTTGTACTGATATTAATCATATTCATAGTCATGAGCTGCCTGCTCGATCCCCTTCCTATGTAGGCCTACTACTAAAGCGACAGCACAAATTACAGGTGCAATAATAACATGTGTCAGTTCCATGAATATAGTCAACCGTCATTATGCCTAAAACTATCTCACATGTATTGAAAATTGAAATACAGTATTATACCCTACTTTGTTTATTGTTAGGCCTATGTTTTATAAATAAAAATAACTTATTATGTTAAGAAATATAGTATATTGTATCATGTAGGCCTACAAGTATCTTCTAGAGCCACACAAAATGGTTGTTATGTGGCTTATTGTTAGGCACAAAAAAAATTACGTTTATTTTTTGCTGTGTTGTAAATGTCTTGGTTGGCAATTTTTATTTTGCGTATGATACAACAAGGTTTAGAAAAACAAGAGTACCTAGGCCTAATTTTGAAAGACCTTAGCTGGGTGGAGTTTTTTTAAATTATTGAGTAAACATTTGTAAAAAAGTAGTAGGTACACCTTACCATTTTTGCTATTCATGTAGATTTTGTAAAAAGTTTGTGAGAGCTTGATATATTTTATTACGTAATTATTAATACCATCTTTTAATTTTTTCGTGCTTATAATGTTTGCAACATTTATCTATCGTACAGCCTCCTGTCTTTTACTCAAATCAATTTTATGTGCATTTTTTCATGTGGGTTTTTGGGTAAGAAAAAAAACGTACTCCTTCGGTTGGTGTTGATCAACTTTTTAACACTGTATTTTTTCATTAAAAACAACAAAAAAACCACTTGAAATTATTTATATTTTAAAATTGCAGTTACATATATAATTAAAAAATGCACTAGCAAGTTTCATTTCATGTTGTTTTATAAACAAAAGTAAGTTATAAGTAGCGATGAGTGACGCGCCTTTAGGCCGACCGATCATGCTGAGAACTGAGCACCGCCACCGAGCTGAGGTTTGTACTCACTGCTAGTAACCTTACAAAACATAGTAAAAAAATCCTAAAATCAAAAAATACCTTCAAAACCTTTAAACGTCGCTATTTTAAACAAAAAAAACTTTAAAACCTCTAGCGTCACGATTTTAAACAAAATTCCTTTTGGTGGAGTATTTTAAGTCGAAAAAGGTGGTTTGTAGAATGAAGGAGACATCGTCTTTATGTAAATATCCTAGTGATGTGAATTTACCATAAATTTAAAACTCAAGTAATTTACCGGTAAAATTACCGGTAAATTAACCGAAAAACGGTAAACGTAAAATTTGATTTACCTATTAAATTATAGATCACGTAAATATTTTCGATGAAAGGTGTTATCAATTAAAGCTATATTCACCCTTATATTTATTTACTTTCATACAAGACAACTAACAATAAAGTAAATTACTTATCTTGTACGTTTGGTTAAATAAAATAAAATAAAATATTATTAGATGAATTAAGGTTTAGCCTACTCAGCAAGAATAGTGAGTATGTCTAGCACAGAAAAGCCTATCAATTATTGATAGAATTTTCCAAGTGTTAAAAATAAATTACGTATTTCTATTAATTGTTGGTGTAGGCCTCGTTCTTATTAGTCTTAGAATACGGTGGAAAATGTTAAAATTAATTTAATTTTAAAGTGATATTTGACTATTTCCCAGTGCATGCTTGTTGCGTAGTTCTATGTCTTTAGATAACGGATGGAATTTTAAATTTATTTAATTTTAAAGGATGCTTATTCCATGATTCTTGTTTGTAGGTGTTATAAGTCTTAGATTTACACATGGAAAATTTAAAATTTTAATTATTTTTAAAGTGATATTTGATTATTTCCACTGCATTCTTGTTGTGTAGGTTCTTATTACTCTTTAGAATATAATGATGGAATTTTTTTTAAATTTTACCGACATGCTCGGTAAATTTACGGTAAATTCTCTGACCGGTAAATTTACCGGAAATATCCTATATGGCCGTCAGCCTAATGTGCGTATCTCTGTGTAAATTACTAATTAAGCTAAGTACTACATTGTACATTTTCAGATCAGTAAATATCAATAAATCGTTCATAATTACTATTTAGTATTTCTACATTTATTTCATATTTAGGCCTACAGTGGTTTTTCGTCGTTTTGAACGGAAAAAAACAGTGTTAAAAAGTTTGCCAACACCAACCGAAGAAGTGCCAAAAAACCTGCGCTAGTGTTCTCAAACAATCATTACGTAGGTATTAGAGTGTTGCAGTTGCCATGATAAGCTTTGACTGGCTCATCGCAGCGGTGGAACTCGTCGAATATTTCCCGATAACCGTGGTCACGCCACCAAGTGCACAGCTGGCGATTCCAGCTGCACGGCAGTTCATGTATGAGAGACGGAGCATCCATTGACAGTAGTGTGTACAAGTCCTGGTCTCCAAGATGCCCCTGAAAGTTAACATTCCAAACCTTAGGGGCAATAGACACATTAATCATGGGAATGGGATAATGTTGGTCACCCTACATTTAGGCAGAGCAGACCTACACAGTAGGCCTACACTTTATAAACAAATTTTCAATACTACCGGTACTGTACATTAACTTGGAATAGGTATTAGGCCTAAGAGTTTAAAAAACCTTTAGTTTATGAATGTGTTGGCCCATCCCTAAAACTTACCTTGAAGCTGTATTTTTGTGTGAGGTTGGCAACAGCCTCTGGAAGCAGTAGGGCGTGATACTTTGAAGACTGTCGCATGCGGTCCAAGTCTAGAAGAAGCACTCCACTGTTGACCCCCGGAACACCATTTCTTGTGGGAGGCGCCCCAAACCGCGTGTCTGGGTGACGAGACCGATAAGTGTACAATACGTGTCGATACACTGGGGTCTGCTCTGAAGCAATGCCAAATAGTGCTTCGGGGCCAAACCTGCGCAAAGCGGCAAAGGCGATACAGAATGAGAACAAACAGATGGACAATAGAATACGAACACACACTAAAAAACAATTAACCAAGGTCACTTACATAAAAACAATTGCGAATTTTCGAGTAACACTTCCTTACTCTTCCTCAAGCAGAGGCTAACTGACGTCCGTGCGCTCTTCTCTCTTCGGGCTGGCGGGCAGGTTTAATGTTGACAGGGAGGGGGTGGCTGCGCGCTCTGTTGACGTCTGGTCGAATTATCGGGATCCACATGGGGTGGAAATCAAACGACGGCTGGCTGACAGGGGGGGTGTGGCTGCATGCCATCACAGCAGCCTCCTTTATTTTCCTCTTGAAGACGTCTTCTTCTGATAGAAGGGCCGATGTGTTGTTCCACATGATCATGTGTGAAGTTTCCTCCACGTGGTTTGCGATAAGGGAATTCTGTGCATTGGAGGTTACGTTGCGTTGGTGCTCTGTCAAACGAACGTTGAGGGGGCGTTTGGTTTCACCAATGTAAGTCCTGTCACAATCGCACGGGATTTCGTAAACAACGTTACGGGCTTGCTGGTCGGTATTATAGGGTTTGGTCTTACACAGTTGTTTACGAAGAGTGTTGGAGATTTAAACACTGTCCGAACGTTGTACTATTAGCAATGCGCCGGAATTTCTCCGAGAATCCGGGAATGTAATTAACAGCTATGGTTTTATAGGGCTTAGTAGTGTCACTTCCGGGTTTGTTTTCTTCGCGAGGGTCTTTAGCTAGAATAGCTTGAACAAGCTCAGGAGGGTAGTCATTGGCTGCAAAGTTAGAGAGGAGAACCGATTTCTCGGTCTGCAACTCGGTGTGGTTAGAACAATGTGTGTAAGCCCTCTTTGCCAGACACGAGACCACACCCCTTTTTCACGTGAAGTGGGTGATTGGAGTCAAACCGGATGTAAGAAGACGATTGGTGGGTTTTCTGTACACCGTGGTCTTGAGTTTGACTGTGTTGTCGGGGGCGGTTACTTTGGATAATAACACATCCAGGAAGGGCAGGGACCCACAGGCTTCAGTTTCAACTGTGAACTTGATGTGTGGGGACTGAGAGTTGATGTGGGTTAACATAGTATCAACCTGATTTGCATGTAGAATGGCAAATACGTCATCAACGTAACGACGCCAGATGAGTGGAGCGACAGGGGAGGTGGAGATGGCTAGTCTCTCTAAGTTCTCCATGAAAACCGAGGCCAGGAACGGACTTAGACAAGACCCCATGGCGAGGCCAGTCTCCTGTAGGTAATAACTATCCCCGAACTGCAGGTAGCAGGTGTTGATGCACACCGAGAGAAGAGTGACAATGTTGTCAACAGGGAGACAAGTACGATCCCGTAGACTCCTATCCGATAGAAGTAGGTTTTTGACAAGTTGCAGGGTATCTTCCCTAGGGATACTAGGGAAGAGATTGACGACGTCAAAGCTTACCAGCATGTCGGAGGGAGAGAGTTTCAGGTCTCGGACTTCTTTAATAAACTCTTCCGAGTTGTTTACATGATGTTCAGACTTGCCTGTCAGTGGGGACAGGATTTTGAGTAAGAACCTTGATAGTTTGTCACACGGAGAGTTTCGTGAGCTAACTATAGGTCGCAGCGGAATGCCAGGCTTGTGGACTTTGGGTAGTCCATATATGTGGGGTGACTTGGAGTGATGTGGAGTGAGGTAGGTTCTACAAGATTGAGTGAGGTAACGATCACATGATTTCAGGGCCCTGTACACCTTGGCTTCAGTAGCTTTGGTAGGGTCAGACTTGAGTTTCTTGTAGCCTGGGCTGTCAAGAATCTCGGCCATCTTCGAGTTGTATTTGTCTTTGTCTAGTACGACAGTCGCCTTACCTTTGTCTGCCTGTATTATGAAAATGGACTCGTCCTCCTGTAAGCCTCTCAGGCATGCGCGTTCCGAGGCGGTCAGGTTGGGGTGTGGAATTCTAAAGGGCTTTTCCAAGAATTTCTTCATCTCAACACGGAACTCGTCTCGCGCGTCGCGAGGGATTGAGTGCATGGCAGACTCGACTGTGGCTACGAGGTCCAGCTTGTTAATGTGACTGGAAGTTTTAGCAAAGTTGAGTCCTTTGCTAAGTACTAGAAGTTCAGGGGGGGAGAGGGCCCTAGAAGAAGCGTTGTAAACTGAAATGTTGTTTTTAACAGCGATCGGGGGTTGGTAGATCGATCTATTGTGTTCACTTCTGAGGGCCGCGAATTTTCTTGTTGGACGTGTTTTATAAACATAGAAAATTTTGTTGTAAATAATTTTCATAGATACCATGAAGTCGGTGTATTGGTCGGGAAAGGTGCACGCAAGCTCCAGACAAAGTTTCTTGTTGCACTGTTCTATGGAGTACTTACACTTTCTGTGGAAGCTTATTTGTTCACGTAGTAAACACCGCGAGGCCCTGTTAGTAGCATTTATTGCTTTGGGCGTGCTGATTGGTATTGATTGGTATTGGTATTGAGTTGATTGGTAGAAGAGAGCAAGAACTTTTAGACCTTGCACGGGCTTAACTTAATACCATTCGCTTGGTCTTTGCAGATTCTGGTACCGAGATTGAAAAGTTGCAGTTAACGGAAAGGTTCATAGGCTATCCTAGGTGCATTGCATTGTAAGTTTACACATGAGGAAATGTTTTCTGTCACTGTTGCCAAGTTATTGCAGATATAGCCTATGTAGGGCATACATTTTTTTCTACAACTTATCGGTATTGGGAATGTTGGCTTTGGGGAGCAAACATGGAAGTTCCAGTGTAGTGCAATGAGACAGATTTTGGCATTTAAACAAAAAAACGGTTAGGAAGTGGAATGACTTGTCTGGTGATATTGTAGCTAGTGGGTCTTTAAGCAAGTTCAGGTCACATTTGGGGGAGGGTGGCGTTAATCAGGTTTAGGGGACGAAACAAAAGGTTTCCACAGGGCAAATAGGTCCATTTTCCACCAGGAAAGACATAAGATTGAAAATCATTATTATTTATTAAGTATATATAGAAAATAACCCATGCTTCTGTACAGCATGCGGGCCAGCCTTTGCATATGCCCATGATGGAGACGTACACAGATTTATGCCTTACCAGTAACACAATGAACAAAATTAATGTGCTGGTAGGCCTAGCAGTGGGAGACCAGCCATCCTGTGAAAAAGCTAGCTACCTACTGGTACTGGTACTTACCTATCAAACTCTAAGAAGATCTTGGTTACATCGGTAACAAGTTTTATATCTGCGTCAAACAGCACGGCTCTCTGTTGATCTTTTGCAAACCGATGCAATCCCAATGACAAGAAGAACAACACATCGCTGTAATAAGTTCCTGGTTGGGAGCTGAAATGAGGTTTCATAGCCGACACAATATCCTCTGCTTCTTTGGCACAATCCCCAACATCGTAATATACTAGTTCGAGAGATTTTCCTGTTAAATTAGTAACAGTTTGCAACACATCTTGCGCAAAGGGTAAACTAGAATTATCACTGATGAGATTTAACCTTAATCTGGCATTAGAATGATCTAATAGAGACTTGACGAATGTTTGGAATTTAAATTTAAGTGGTGTATTTGAACTCACTTTGGTAAAGATGCACCATATATTGAAGATTTCTTTTCGAATTGCACTTAACACGACAGGTGTTATTATTTTCAAGGGGGTCGCGCGTCCTTTCCAACCTTGCAATGTTTTGACGCCATCATCAGCTGCATTGGGTTTAACAGGGCTACGAACAAAATTTAAAACACTCGTACCATTAAATGTATAAAATAAGACAAACAAGCTAACAAAACTCACTAGATATATCACAATTTTATGGAAGATACGCATTTAAAATATAAAAACATAGTCTAAACATCGACCGAAAGTTTTGATTGTGACAGTCAGCAAACTAACTGTCAAGCTCAATTATAGAAATGCCAACTGAAGCACACCAACCTTCTAAACAAAGCAACCGAGCTACCATAAGATCGATGCGAGCAACCGAGTCGTTTTAGTATATTGTGTTTACTTTAGAAACGTGGTTCAAACTACGTATGTATTTTAATTTGAGGCAAAGATGGTGGAACTGCGAACTAAGTCAGCTGTTCGACTCGAGTTCGAAGAGTTTTAAAGTTTTGGCATTTGGCAAATATTTAACTTCAATCATCTTGATAATGTTTAAAGAACGCACTAAAAATATCATATTTGATAGACTTCATAAAGGATTTGTAGTGAGTTGTATGGCCTTAACTGGGTATGGCTGTTTACTTCTTGGTGGGAGATTTTACCGCTACTTCACCGTTACTAGACCCACCCGACAGCTGCAAGAAATTGAACAACAAAAACAACTTTTAGAGGAAGGAAAAGACTCTTCTACTTTACAAGACTCAGCAACCGAGCTCAGACCATAGACTTTAAGATAGAAGCCTAGCCTAGGCGTAGTTCTTCTAGTGTTAACGTGTTATCTCTGGTATTTTTGATTTTTTGTTAGGAAGATAATACCTTACTCAAACATAACCTTACTTTGTCAATTAGGTTACCTGTTATTTAATGATATTGATAATTGTATACCTAGGCTAGGCGTAAGCCTTTACCTAGTCATGCCACATTAATTGGGAACAATACAATTTATGTTTCAACATCCTTGGTACCGGCACAACCCGACTTATCCAATAAATTAAGCCGCAGTTGCAACTCGCAAATCTTTTCTTCTGCTTCTGCCGTTCTTTTTTCTGCACGTTTCAATCTTGATAATGCCAACTCTAAAGCTGAGTTTCCTGTATCCTGTTCTTCTGTATGCATCTGTTTATTTTCCAAACTTGTTATGCAAATATTGCGTACCCCAGGAAGAATGTTCTCACCGACTAGTCCCAAATTGTTAGTATTGCCATCAAGTTCAAGTATTTCTTCTGCTTTTAAGTTATCAAGTTTTTGTGGCAGTTGTGTTTCGTTTTCCCAATCATTAGCTTCTTCTTCCAATTTTAATATCTGTAAACCAAAGAACAGAAATGGAGTTTTAGAACTTACTCTCAGGAAAATATACAACTTCAGAAATAAATAATAATTAATAACAGATAGGCCTTTATTAGCCTTTTTGGCCTCGGCTCTATAATTAACTAGCTCAGTAGCTAGGCAGAGGCCGAAG
Organism: Sweltsa coloradensis; assembly: GCA_024449915.1. NCBI lineage: Eukaryota > Metazoa > Arthropoda > Insecta > Plecoptera > Chloroperlidae > Sweltsa > Sweltsa coloradensis. The sequence goes on along the minus strand of JAMZAV010002008.1, from coordinate 56,022 downwards.
GGTAACTCAATTTGATCGGGATGCTTTGTAGGTCTTGTCTATAATATCCAAGTAAATTTTGAGCCATTCTAGTAACGCGGCACCTATTAGGGTGTTGACCGATAATGTCCTCACTGAAACCAAGTTCAATAATTAAAGTCCTATGGATAGGCTACTAAACATTAACAAGAACCCAAGTTTTTCTTCACAATAAAAAAAAAATTGACTACCTAACTTGTTTAATGCAGAAAGCACTTTGATTTTCCACACCGTATGTAGTGGTTAGTAGTTAGTACGCCAAGCTCTTTTCAATTGCAAGGACTCTAAGCCTATAGCTTTAAAACCACCTAGAAGTAGGACTGGCTACTGCTCAGGCCTACTACTCAATTGCAATAATGTCTTGTCAGTAGCTTACTGTGTAGCTAGTAGCTATACCCTACTTGGGTATAATCTTAATTTGCCGGGAATGTTATTTTACATTCAATTTATGATTTTCCTTTTTCTAATTGAATATTATTATGTGTTTACTTGGTTTTGGGCGCGGAAAGTAGTTTCTGGACTTATTTAATCACTTTTAGTTTGATTGAATAACACACGCAATCCCTACCCCTGAGCCCTACATTAACACTCGTCCAACTTTTCAACACAGTTTTTCCAAAGAAAAAGAATAAAAAACAACTTCAAAATAGAAACAAATGAAGAAGACCTCATTATTAACGATTTATTTATACTAATCACTCTGAAAATATACCAATTAAATAGAATAACACATATTTAACACAAACACTCGCTCATTTCACTGTCATTGAACCGCCATGTTTGGTATTTACGTCTTGATTTTACTTACTAGGCGTACCAACCATTTTCGCTAAAATACTCCAAATACTCCACCTACAAAACCTTTAACGTCACTATTTTAAATATAAAGGACTTTCACCACAAAAGGATTTTCGTTTAAAATAGCGACGTTAAAGGTTTTGAAGTTTTTTTTTATTATAACAGTAAAAACGTGATGATTCTATTTTGGATTTTTTTTGTGTTCTTGTAAGGTAACTTGCAGTGAGTACATCTCAGCACGGTAGGCCTAGGCCGCGTCGCTCCGCGCTACTTATAACTTACTTTTGTTTATAAAACAGAAGCTGAAAATTATTTTTAATTGGTTTCCGCGCATTTATTTTTAATATACTTTGAAATATCAGTGATTTGGCAAAGAAAAATAAAGTAAAAAAAACAAAAAATTGCAATTCCGTCAAACTAGTAGAGTTCCCCCTACTTGATGTTTATTTAAATTATGGTGGCCTATGTCTACCTATCTTATGAGGCCAATATATACCAATAGGCCTAGCTGTACTTTTTGTTAAACGTAAAAGTGTGAAATTTGTATGTTAGGCCTTACACATTGTAACATTATTTTTTAAAGAAGGTTTCTTGACTGAAATACCTGCGCTTCTATTTCTGCCTGCTCTGAACTGAAGTACTTGATACAGTTTCCTGGTGTATTTTGCAGTTGGGTAGCACCCAATCGAATAACTTGTATTTCCTGTATGATCTTTTTCATCTCGCTAAGTAGTCGACCTGTAATACGTTACAACTTGGAATTGAAATTGAACATAACGAGACTTATTGGAGATGATTCATCTTTTTAATCTGTTGAAAAATCATCATTGTAATTTTGTTAGTTGGCCAAATGTCAATTGCTTAACAATGGGAAACAGGAACCTGGTAGGGAATAGGCCTATGTGAAATACACTTTGAGCTTAGGACTACGTTCATGAGCAGCACGTGTGACAATGGTGTGATGTAGTATTTTAGATTTTTTTGCCAAAGAAATATGGCTGTTCGAAGGAAAGAAACTTGAATAGGCCTATAACAGTAAAAAAAGTGTTTAATATTTTTTATGTGTATTTGGGGCAGGACATCAGCTTCCCTGAGTATGTCTACAATGAGCTAGGTGCAAAGTTTCTTTAGGCCTATAGCCTACCTTACCTACTGACAATTTGTATTGTTTCAAGTGTCAACACATCTTTGTCTTCCATCTCTATAAGGGAAAATGATTTTCTGAAATAACATTTAATGCACAATTTTTTGTCAGATGGTAGTCCCCTACATATAAAGTTTTGTACCAATGGATGAAAAACATTGTTTATGTAGGCCTATCAAACCTTGCAGAAAATTATTTTCCCTTAATACTATATTATAGAATAGAGGTTAGAGACAGGAGACAGGTACCGGTATGTTAAAACAATTTTCTTTAAATTGTTAAAAATTTAATTTTGCACCTAGGCTAACTCTGTTTTTTTGTACCATTGTACCAAAATTGGCATATTATATGATGACAGGGAAGTAGGGTAATGTTCTGATTCCTGACCCCCCCCCCCCCCCCCCCCCCACCACAAAAAAAATATATATATATATATTTATTCCGGTGTACAATCAAGTTCCTTTTTCATGGAGCCAACTTTTCAGCCATCTTTCTTTAACTTTTAACTTATTAACTATAGAGCAGGGGTCGGCAAGTAATTTATTGTGGGATCCGTATGCTCCTGAAAAAAAATGTCTTTGTTATTTTTATTGGATGAGCATAGTAGGCCTACTAAAGACATCAATTTGATTGCCCCAAGAAAAATACATTGGTTTTTGTGGGGGGGGGGGGGGGGCCCTGTTTGTTCACTCTACTGGATAGGGTGTGTGATTTTTTTTTATTTTTATTAAAAAAAAAAAAAAGATTTATTAGATTTAAATGGTATTTTTTATATTAATAAGATTTTTTCGATTTAAATCAGATTTTTATTGATTTAAATCAACAATAACAGTGTTTTTCAAAATTTGTCAATTTGTTGAGTGGATTAAATTCTTTCTCAAGCATTTCAGAAAATCTACTTCAAAAAAGTTTTTAAGGAAAACTTTGCCTAAATCGGTTAGAACTTTTGATTTTTGTTTCATAAATGATTTGATTTGAATCAAAAAGACCCGGACTGGACTAATGGCAAATCCGATCTGATGAGTTTTTGACAGATCCCTGGATTTCATCAAGACTTTGCACTATACTGCGTAACCTCTAAACTTTGTAGCCTACTGCTGCGTTTCTCCGCGTTTTACAATCAAAGAAGTATCTGCCATAAAAATGGTAGGCCTACTTTTGTGATAATTTTTTATTTTTAGTAGCCTAAACATTTTCGTCTGATTGCTGGCTATCTACAGGACAACTGGCATCTCCGATTCATCACATTTTTTGGTGACCTTCAAAACCATGGATAATGCTATGAATTTGATTTGGCTAAAGCCAAAGAAATATTTCTTAAGAAAATCGCACTACAGTATAACGATTTTTTCAAATGTGTTTGAACATAAGTTCATCCATCGTTGAGAATATAAAATGCGTTGTGTAGGTCTTTGTACCATTGGCCTATGTAGTGTTGTAGATAGGTCATATTAAAATAACTCTTATGATGATACAACAAAGATTTATTTTAAATAGGCGAACTGTGCTGGGCGGGCTGCCTTGTGGTCGGGGCATGGGGAGAACACTGAATATTTTTGTGAATTGTATAATCATCCCTATGCACAAAGTTTTTAATTTTTAAATGTGATAGGAAGCTAGTACAGTATTTGATTTTGATGCAATATTATAAAAATGTTTAAATCAACTTCTGCAAAATGCGGGCACGGCTGATGGTAACTCAAAATCAACCCCAAATTAGTGAAATTACTATGAAAAAATAGTGAAATTGCTTTTCCCCAATCACTCGCAACTTTCTTGATTTAGTGCACACTTAGGAAAAGCCTTAAGTCATTGTCAAAGCAAACTCACCCGTAGTTTGCTTGAATTCTTGGAATGTTTCAACCGTATGGTATGCAATCGCTCTCTGGTTTAGCAGTTCTTGATGCAGCCCCATCACTTGTTGAGGTACACGTTGTAAGAGAGATGCATACCTACGCCGCAGTTCTGTGAGTAACATACCTCGCTCACGACATTCTGTGCTGACCTTGAAAGGATTATAAGGAAAAGCCTTAATGTTTACCTAGTTTAAATATTTATTTTAGCTGCTAGTCATACTAGTATTGGGCTATATTTGGCTGTGCAAGGGTGACACATGAATCTATGATATTATTGCCATAATGGCTATGTGTTGTGCTCTTTTCAAACAAAGACCAAATTGACAATTTAAGAAAAAATCTGCCTCTCCAATAACAGTTACCAAGATCATTAGGTATATAAGTAACATAGACCTCCAAGTAAGCTCTTGTATGTTTTTAGTTCTTTTAAACTAGTCTGGTTAATGTTTAGGCCCCCAGGAAGGTGCTTAGTGTAGCTAGGGACAGTCTTATCTTAACACAATAACTTTTGGTAACCTTTTGTGGGAACAAGTTCCTTTTCCGACGTCGGGAACTTGTAACGTATTTTGCGGTGACTTGGAACAAATTTAGCGTTCCATGGAAAGTCAAAGTCCCTATCGCTGTCGTAATCCCGCCGAATTCAGGAGTAAAAATTTGAATAAAGAACTCATTTGAACTTTAAAGGCCTACTGCCTGAATTTTGAAGTGTTGAAACTAGTTTGGTGTTCGAGACTGCCTGTTCTTCCAAGAATGCACCCATTTAGAATTAATTTTTTCTGGTAATTTTCTAAGAATGAATAATATTGATGAGATTTAGATTTTATTTAAAAATTAAAGGAACGAGATTATTATTATTATTTTTATTATTATTGAGTTACGAAGATTGATAAGATGAGGAGCACGAAGATAAGGAAAGAACTAGGAGTAGAGAGTTTAAACTTTAAGCTAGGGAAAAAAAGGCTGAGGTGGTTTGGACATATGAAGAGGATGCAGAAGGACAGGATCCCTAAGATATACAGTATGAAGAAGACGCAGGAAACAAACAGAGAAAAAGAGGGAGGCCCAGACTGAGATGGGAAGAAGTTATAGCAATGGATTTGAAAAAGAGAAATGCAGCTTGGGAAAGTATTAACCAAGAAAAATGTTGGGAAGAACGAAAAACATGGAACAAACTGGTGGAGGTCCCTGAGGAAGAAGACAGAGGAGAGGAAGAAAGTGAAGTTGATGAGGCAGAGGAAGAAAAAGATGATGTGGGAGAAGCGTCAGGCATGGCTAGCCGTCTTCGATAACCCCGGGGAGCCAAGATGTGGTGGGACCCTCCCACCCCCTACCCGACTTAGTTGGAAATAGGGTTCGATATTATTATTATTATTATTATTATTATTTGTTCCGCAACACATTCATTGATCGCAGAAAAGAGCAGAGCTTAGTTCCCTTCTTTGACAAACTAACTTAGCTTTTCAAGGTTCCTTATTTTAGGGAACTTGTCCAAGACTGGCAAGGGACTAATAATATGATCTACAGCCTCATCGAGATTTAATATTTTAGGTAATTCTAAAAGATAAAACCCATAATAACTTACTTGGCGAATAACTTCACTGAACACTTGGTTGTATACATCTTTTTCTTGGTTGATCAGATGAATAAACTTCTCAATTTGGGATCCTTTTTGTTCAATTGCTACGTCCAGATGCTCCTCGTTTACTCCTGCTTCTTGCAGCATTTTGTCAGTGACTTCCAGTAACCACAACATTTCTGCTCTACGATTTGGCTTTTTGGGATACAATGATATTCCTGAAAATTCTGAAACATCTTCATTTATTAAAACATCGTATTGATATTTCCTGGGAATTGTACCCTCGGTTGGGTAACCACAATCATTTGATATGTGTTTCAATCTTAAAGTTGACAAATTCGTATTTGTTGTTGACAGACACGCTAGGTCACTTGGCCCCAATCCAGATGTGTTGTTCAGAGAAGAATTTGACTGTGAACCATTTGGGTGGTTGTCGGACCAAACCTCAAGTGTGTCGATGGTGGGAGTTCTTGATTTGACTTTTCTTGATATTTTAACATCGTCACAAAGGTTTGGTTCCATTTTAAAAGTTCTACGAGTTACTCAATTATAAAAAAACGTTAACCATTTCAGTAACTGCCTCAAAGAATATAAAATGTTGACCAAACAGCAACCAGCCACTGAAAACTGCTCAAAATGTGAACAAACGCAACGGCAACAATTTAAACTCCCGCTCAACGGGTCGTGATCACATTTTGCAAGCGGTGAGTACTGCGAAGCGAAGTTAAATGTCCTAAAGATGGCTGTGGTTTATTGATGCAATCATTCCATAATCCATCCACTGTGAAATGGAGATATTTTATTTAGTTAGGCCTAGTTAGTGAATTTATGTTTTTTATTTAACATATCCCGCAATGGCTTCTAGAAGGTAAGTCTTAGGTCTTCTATAAATCTCACAATTTGCTAGGTAACTGTTAATTTGCAATGAAATAATACCTGACTGTAAGGTTGTAAACAGATGTTTGATGACATTCATGACAGTTGGCCTGGAGCAGGCCTATCCCCTAGGTAGCCCTGCCCTAGGGCTAGGTCCCTAGGCCTTCCCGGGATATGTTGGCCCTTCACCCTATGCCTAGCTTAAACTTAGTTAAGTCAAGAATTAGGCATGTGGTGTCTAGTTTTTGATAGCGTAGGCCTATACTTGGTCCTTTGTAGTCTAATTCATTCTATCATGTTATGTTATTTTAGGCATGGCAGGGTCCTACTCCTAGTCCCCCCAGCGGGGGGTGAAATGTGGCTAGGGGGTAGGCCCTAGGCCACGTGGAGCCACAAAAAATTAGATACATTTAGGCACAGACACAGGTTCAACTGCATTAGAAGCTCACAACTTTGGCAAATTGATTCTTTTCCTAGCACCTAGGCCTAGGCCAAGGCCTAGCTAGGAGCTACTCTTGTAGTTGTGGCGGGGGGGGTAGGGGCCTACTCTTTCGGATGGAGTGCCCCAACTTTTCAACACTACGCCAACATGGCGGACAGTACTAACCTTTTTCACAAAAATACTCCACCTACAAAACCTTTAACGTTGCTAATTTAAATATAAAACACTTTCAAAGGAAAAGTACTTTCGTTTGAAATAGCGACGTTGAAGGTTGAATTGTGAAAAGCAAAAAAACAGTGTTGAAAAGTTTGTGCACTCCATCCGAAAGAGTACCGTTGTGTGTGTGGGGGGGGGGGGGGTCCAACCTTTCAACACCGTTTTTTTGCTTAGGCTAGTAGGCCCTAGGCCTACCAACTTTTTCAAAAAAATACTCTAGGCCCTACCTACTAAACCTTTAACGTTGCTATTTTAAATATAAAGTAAGCCTACTTTAAACGCCAAAGGACTTTCGTTTAAAATAGCGACGTTAAAGGTTTTGAATTTTTTGTTGTTAATTTAACAGCAAAAACGGTGTTGAAAAGTTGGACCCCCCCAACTACAAGAGTGCCGGCCTGGGCTTCTTTATTGGTTTCATTGTCTGTTAGTGCTCAGTGCTCACATCAACTTTTGGCTTAGGTTAGGCCCAGTTCCCACTAATTGGTTTAGCCATAAGGGGATTGGAAATGCGTGTTAAATTGTTTTTGTTTTAGTCTTAAGAGGATGGGATAGTCGCAAAATTAAAACCACGCGAAATTACAGTTATTTCGTGATATCTCGAGAACGATGCAAAATATCTTAAAACTGATTCTAGACTGAATTGTGGTTTTGTTATAACAATATAATGCAAGAAAAAATATTGTAATGTGATGGTACGTAATTAAGTTTTTTTATTAGAATTTTAATTAATTAACTGTATATTTTAAATACAAACCGCACCAATTAATATATTTGAATATTTTTTCTTCCATTATATTGTTTTAATAAAACCACAATTCGGTCTAGAATGAGTTTTTAGATATTGTGCATCGTTCTCTAGATATCACAAAAAACTGTAATTCCGCGTGGTTTTAATTTCGCGACTATCCCATCCTCCTAAGAATTTTGTTAAAAACAAAATTCCTACGACGGACCAATCAGACATCAATAATGTTTTCGACGACCAATCAAAAGGAGTAGGCCTAACTTCCTATGACAGGCCACTAAAACATTACCTACTAACCAATCAGGATATCGGATTTCTTATAACTAAACTAAAACAATTTCTTAAAAGACTAAAACACGGTTGTGGGAACTGGGCCTTAGGCGGGCCCAGAATGCAAATTGACGACTCGCCAGAGGGGGGGGGGGGTCTAGTAGTATATGCATGGGCTGAACGGAATCTGGGGCAAAGCCCCAGCTGCCGTACTCCAATTTTGTGTGTGGTATTATTGCCCTCGAGATGGCCTTAGAAGCGATCTGAGGTAGGCTATTATTATAGGCCTATTGAAAAGATTTGAGTCCAAGTTTGGGAGGACAATTTGCCGACTTGTAATACAATGCCGACAGGAACAAAGAGTCCATTGGTTTGGTTTATTAATGTACAAACACTTCCGGGCCAGGAATATGTGTGCACTAAATTGACGCATTATTTATTAGCGTTACGAGATAAAGTCACTTAGTAGGCCTATGAGATGAGATGGGTATCCAGAAGTGGGGATAGCCATTCTCGGTAGGGATACCTTTCAGTAAAACAGAGCCAGGGATGAAATTACCAGATGGGGGAAATCCCCCCATCCCCCCCGTCAATTCACACCCTGGGCGGGCCCCAGGGCTAGTCCTAGTGCATCCTAGGCTAGACCTAAGACTTCTACCATCATTACACTCTGCCTATAAGTTGTGAAACGGATGTAGGCCTAAGATAGTGTAGGGCCCATGACGCTAATAAACATAGGCCTAGGGCAATATTAATCCCATTTTATTTCTCCCTTCCCATTATCCACAAGTAGCCCTACATCCTTCTTTTTATAGGCAATCAATCGTAATGAACAAAACAAAAAATTGTAACTTGGGTAGGCCCTATGTAGACTATGCCTAAACTTGCTCCAACAACGAAAGAATGCAGATGCTTGGTAGTGGTGGGGGTAGAATGAATGCGCGGTAAAAGGAATGTCGCCTTTGTGTATGAAAGAGAAATATATTTTACCAACGCAAGCAAAAATTATCTGTGCTAGATCACAGAGTTCCTACGTGTGCAAGATCCACGCTGAGCTAGCGTGAATAGAAATGACAAAGTTGTTATGTTGGGAAAACACTTTCGAGCCACCTGCATTCTTTCGTTGGGACCACTTTAACATTCATTTTCCATGTTAGCTGGTCTTACCATTAGGTCTAGTCAAATTTATCAATGAACTGATGACATTTTATTTTGTATTTTTTCAGATGGTTCCACCCATACATTTCCGGAATCGATGCAGAGTCTTTACTAATGGACCGTGGTTTTGATGGCAGTTTCCTTGCAAGACCAAGTCGAAGTAATCCAGGGGACTTTACACTTTCTGTGAGGTAAGTAGGCCCGAGAGGTGTAAGGACAAGCAACCGATGAGGGCCTAAATAAAAATTATATCCTTTATGCTGCAAATGGTCCTCTTTTATCTATCTTGTGGTAGGCTACCTAACCATTCCCCACTCCAACTAATTATTCTCAACATTAACTGCCCTAGATAATGGTGGAAAACCACCACTCAACCCGACATAGTTGAAACTGAGTTATGATGATGATTATTATTATTTAATCCCTATAAATCTCCTTACTCCCTTTATCATGAATGATTGATTGTTTATTCAATACCAGAGCCTGATCCTATAGATTTAACTTTATAGGCATAAGTCTACACAATTTTTTCATGAAACAACATTTTTGTAATGGATACCTGTTGAGTACGTAACGAGGGTAACGGGGCAGAGGGACCCACTCTTTCTGTTGATCAATTCATTATTTTTATTATTAATAATTTAAATCAGTAACCAACTTTATAGGCCTACGATTTCCGCTGAGAAGCTATTGTTTTACTACCTATCAAAATCAAAATCTACACAACTTCCACGAATTAGAATTGGAAATGGTAAAACATTGATTAATATAGGTTTGTCCATGATTCATGGTTCATTCTGTTCATGTATTTGAATCTGGCTCTTGTTTTTAAGACTAACTTAACCTATTCTACATCTCAAATTTTGTTTTGTTTCTTTCCAGGCGTAACGGTGAGGTGACCCACATCAAAATCCAGAACACCGGTGACTTCTATGATCTCTATGGTGGTGAAAAGTTTGCCACTCTCTCGGAACTTATTCAGTTCTATATGGAGAATCAGGGACAACTCAAAGAGAAAAACGGAGAAGTGATCGAACTGAGATACCCACTCAATTGTGCTGACCCCACAACAGAAAGGTAGGAGTTTCATCCAGTTGTACGTAGCATAGCAGTTTTTAATACGACTACCATGCGATATCATGTGATAAATATCGATCTTTGGTTGGTTATCGCTCACTTGTCGATTGCGTCGGGGCCTGCAGGGTTGGCTTGGTCGCTTTGATTTAAAGTCCCCCACTGAAAATCAGTTATATATAACTGAGTGGGTAGACTCTAAATAAAATTTATTTTATTTATTATTTATTTATATGATGTTCAATCGGTAGTCGGGCAACTTACATCGGTAGGTTGGTATCGTTTAAATAATGGAAAACTTAAAAAAAGATTGGAGAAGGGTTGACAGGTTGGGAAAGCAAAGAGAACATACCTGAAGGGCTGGGGGCAACAAAACTTTTCACCTGCTGATGACAACTGCAGCTAGGGCCTAATTTAAAGTTGTTACCTTAATCCACGACGCGTTTCGTCCTTCTGGGACTCATCAGGCAGATGGTGGCCACTAAAAATCAGCTAACTACATGCAAACAAAACTCATTACACATAACCAAACATGTGGTAGGGCCACGCAAGAAGCAAATTCTACATGCATGTTGTCATCATCAGCAAGGTTACTTCAAACACCATTCATACTGAGCTGAACCACACCATCAGTACAACCAGTAAGGGGGCTTCCCTCCCAACTCTAGTGCTCAGGAGACAAAACATCCATGACTCACCCTGGATTCGAACTAGGACCCTTGGCAACAAGAGAAAAGCTGCCTCTCAGCCAGGGTGCCTCTTCATTCATACTTGGAGAAAGGGTTAGAGATAGGAAGGGTGGAACTGGAAAGTCACATAACAGCACAACCAGTGAGGGGGCTTTCCTCCTAGACTCTGGTGCTTGGGCAACAAAACAACCATGTCTTAACCTGGATTTGAACCAAGACCCGTGGCAACGAGAGAGACTGCCCTACTAATTGTGACTGGGATCAGAAAACGAGAGGAAAAGACATTACAAGTTGCAAGCTCTTGGCTATGGCAAAGGCACATGTGCTATACTAGCTCTTGGCTGCAGGTGAAGAGGTTGAAGGAAAAGAAGAGAAGGGTCTAAAAGGTTCATCACCTGCTAGGGCCCCCCAGCAGGACAAGGAGTCAACCTTGTAAGGAACAAGGAAACATGGACCCACCAGAAGTGTCCTCAACTTTTCCAATTTTGGTGCAAGTTTTAAAAGTGGATGTACAGTAGTACCGTACTTAGTATTCATGTAAGGTTAGTCAATTACAGTATTTTTAACAAAGGAACTTAAAAAAAATAGGCCTATATCAAATTCGATTACCCCAAATTTACAAATAGGCCTACCTACTAGCTGGCGGGCTTTAACCAAATATTTTGGTTTGAATTCAATGTGTAGCCTTCGACACTATCGCACCATTTTTATATTTGAATTTATCAAAAATTGTTGTCTAAAAAGGGATTGCAACCTGGTGAGTCTGCAAATGCACAGTATCTGTATGAAAAAATGTGACCCAAAATTACAACTGATGTATGGAAAATCAAGAAATCGAAAATGTTCTGAACAGCTAATAGTGGTTTTGAGTCCGTTAGAACGTAGAATTTAGAAGTGACATGCAACCGCTCTGAATCGGGTACAAAAATGACAGGCCATTTGAGTACGGTATGAACTATGAAGGAATTTATTCACTCATCAGGAGATTTTGGTTACTTTTTTGTTTTTTAATTTTTACTTCTGTCTGAATTGTATTTTTGTTTTAACATATATGTTTTTAAATTGTGATTAATATTTTGTATTTTTAATTGTTCAGATTTTGTTACTTGACACTTGTGGGTGGTTGAAGGGCCTACCTGTTGTCAGGGATAATAATTAGACGAGTGAGCGAAGCGAATGAGGATTTTATAACGCTACTCGATCGGGCCTTGTCGTGATTAATTCTGTTTGTCCGTTTATCTGTTTGTCTGTCTGTTTGTCCGGGCTCATACGGCCAAACGGCCAAATAGATCGAGCTGAAATTTTAAACAGACATCCACGACCAGGTAACTTAGAACTGCTAACAAAATGAGCGCAATCCATTTCGACCCACAAGAAATAATAAATTGAAAAATATGCTTGTAATGTGTAGGTTTCATTTCAACAACAATGCTTTCTCTTGAAGAAGTCATTTTTATCAAATAATTTTTGGTAGGCCGTGATTACATGCATGGCCTGGCCCCCTTCCCTTGACGACCTCCCTGACGACGATGACGTCAATGACACTACGAACGATGACGAAGACAATGACGACCGCGACGTGAGAACCCCCTTTCCTCCCCTCACCCGTGGCTCCGTGGCTGGTTCTGACCAGCATGGGTCCCTACTCCCCCCCCCCCCCTAGGTTAGAGTGGTGCATTATGACCTAACGGTTGACGCATCCTTAATCCAAATAAACAAAATAGCAGTGATCAAGGTATATCGAATATGGAACGACCAAGGTTCCCCTAAATTCTGCTGGGACATTAAGTAAACCTAGCAATCTTTACTCGTATTTTGTACTGGCTATGTTTTCCATAGTATTGTATGCATTTCAAAACATATTTTATAATTTTTTAAACACAATCCAGAAATAAAAAAGTCATTGTTCCGACCCGGGTTTGAACCCAGGTCTCCCCATTATGGGTATAATGCGCCTTAGACAACTAGGCTAGAATACACCAATTCGTGTTGACGAGTGAATAGTCATGTGTTGAGTACCCGGGAACATTTGCATTTAAAATTGATAATGTATATTGGTTATTAGGGCGCATCAACTGTAAGGCCATAATACTCCACTCTAGCCTATGATAGGCTAGCGGGCCTAAGGTATAAGGAAGAAAAGGAATGTTATACCGGGTACTCAACACATGGCTCACTCACTCGTTTAACAACGACTTTGGCGTTTCCCTAGTTATTAGTATAGACCTGTAATAGGTACATATTTATTATTTACTAGAAGGCCAGAAGTTAAATTTGCTATGGACCTGAAATGTTAAATTTGAGATTTTATTGGAATTGAGAAGTGCCCTCAACTTTTCCAATTTGGTGCAAGTTTTAAAAGTGGATATATGGTACTTAGTATTCATGTAAGGTTAGCCTAGTCAATTACAGGGTACAGTATTTTTAATTGTATTACAATTTACAGATACAAAGTTTTAACATGCGATAATTCTCTTTCCTGTACTCTTATTGTGAAACAATTAGAAACATTCTGTGATTTGAGATTTTAGTCTCATCATTCAGTTAGGTATCTGCCCGGGAGAGCCTTTGTGTATTAAATATCCCTAGTTCAATACTCAATGCCAGAACTGGACTTATTCTGTGAATTTGTGAGTGTGTGTATGTGCGTGTGTGCGCACGTATAAAAAACAGCCAAATTGCTGAATCTATCGCGCTGAAATTTTAAACGGCCAGTGCGAGTTTACTGAGAGCTGTTTAAAAAATCAGCAACATCCGTTGTGATATTTTAAACCAACAAGAAATAATAAATTGAAAAATAGGCAGTAAATGTGTAGGATTCAATTGAACGACAATGGTCTTGTTCTTCAAGAACAAGAAGTCAACCAACGGTCGGGATAGATTTTGTTATTTCTGGATTATAGTAACTAGAAAACGCTTAAGTCCCGCCGCGTTGTTGGATGAGCGTAATTGGTGCATTGAGCTGCCATGTGTTATGCGAATTTTCTGTTGTTTTTTTTAAATTTAATTAAATTAAATTAAATTAAATTAAAAATTAACTTAAATTTTTTAATTTATTAATCGTAATTGTTAAAAAAAATCGTAAAATTGCGATTTTTATAAGAAATAATTTCTCGATTGCGCTCAAATTTAACACTAATATATAAATTCATAAAATTAAGGTTCTGCGAAAAAATCATTACAATCGGATAAAGCATGTAGGTGTTATAAGTCAAAGAATTGTTTAAAAAAAGAAAAAACCCGTAAAATTTCGATTTTTATGATAAATATTTTTTCAATTGCGCTCAAATTTCACAAGAATATCTAAACTCATAAAATAAAGGTTCTGTGCAAAAATCATTAAAATCGGATAAAGCATGTAGGTGTTATAAGTCAAAGAAATTTTTAAAAAATCGAAAAAAATCGTAAAATTGGCGATTTTCATGAGAAATAATTTTCCGATTGCGCTCAAAAACGTGGCAGTTCTAAGTTCAAGAGATTTCGAAGGCCTCCATAAAATTTCATCTCAATCGGAGTATCGGTTTAGCCGAAATCGTGCGGACAAACAGACAAAAATACAAAAAGAAAAAAAAAAAGAAAAAAAAAACATTCCGGATTTTTTTTCTCCAGTGTAGTAGAATGGAATCTTCGCTTCGCTCGCTACGCTCATCCAAAAAAATATTGAACATTATTTTGAATAGCATGTAATAATATTCAGTACTTACTATAGAAAACATATCCAGTACGAAATACGAGTGAAGATTGCAAGGTTTATTCAATCTGCGAGCAAAATTTTGGGTAACCGTGAGCGTGCAAGATTTGGTACACCTTGGTAAGTGCAGTGCGCCACCTGATATTCAAAAAATTATTCGATAAAAATTATTCTTCAAGAACAAAATCATTGTCGTTAAATTAAATCCTACACATTTCCAGTCTATTTCACAATTTATTATTTCTTGTAGGTTTAAATTGCAATGTATTTTGCTAATTTTGTTAGCAGTTCTCAGTACACTGGTCAAGGATGTCTGTTTTAGCTCAATCTGTTCAGCTTTTCGGCCGTATGGGACCGAACAAACAAACAGACAAATGAATCTCGATCAAGACACGTACGGCTTGCGCAGTCGCTGCGCTCCCTTGTCTAACTAGGGAAAACGCCAAAGTTGTTGTAAGACGAGTGAGTGAGCCATGCGTTGAGTATCCAGTAACATTCCCTTTCTTCCCCCTACTTAAGGCCTCCCTAGCTTAGAGTGGCACATTATGGCTTTACATTTGAAGCGCCCTTATACCAACTAGTAAACTCAAAACCTTATAATTTTTATCTATAGGTATATCAATCAATCAACTTAAATGCAAATGTTCCTGGGTAGGCCTACTCAACACATGACTCGCTCACTCATCAAACCACGTCAATTGTCAATTAACCAAGTAATATTTGACCGGTCAAATAATTGGCCAAAGTAATATTTGTACTTATTTATTTGATATCACTTATTCTTCAAAGGAAAGTCGACTTTTGTTACATTCCCTTACAAATTTGAAATTGGACAACTCACGGTTTACTTTTCGACAGTGAGCAGCCTCACTTGGTTGCAGACAATGTCTCGTTTAAGTATCCTGCCACATTAGGCCTATACAAGCAAAATATACCTTTTTTATATTTGACCGACTTTTGGTAGGCTAAACTGCCCACTTTTTATTTGACCTGTCAAAGTGCCATCCCTACAGTGATTGGTAACCTGCACATAGGGCCTGCTTCTCATATTGCTAGTTTGTATTCTTGCTAGTCATTTACGATTTTACAATTGCCCTGTCAATTTTACGAATAAATAAAAAAAAAAAAATCATTTTTTTCTTTTTTTTTTTACCAAAAATTGTGTTTTTATATTTAAAACTGGCGCGCCGCGTGAATTTCACGTTTCTTGCCTTCCTTGGTATGTGTAACCCCCTCCCCATCACGGCCCCCGCCCTATACCCCCTCCATCGAACATGCCGAGAAAACCCCCAAAACTTACTAAAACGCACCAAATTGCACCAAGATTGTAAAAACATTCCGGGGGCAGGCCCCAAGGCACCCCCACTTTGCTAGGGGACTCGCCCCCCAGACCCCCCGGTTGCCCACGCCACCTTGTTTGCTCCTTAAAAGTCTGTTTGGGGACTTTTACGAATTTTGGAATTCAAAACTTGGCAGGTATGATACAGGTATGTAGGTCTACATATTTAAATGGATACCACAGAATAAAATACTATTCTGTATAGGCTACTGTAGTTCGTTAATAAATAAGGAAATTGCTTCATTCTGAACATTATTTGCGGGACACTGCATAGCTGGCGTGCAACGGCAATGGGTGACTGTTAAAATCACTATTCCAAATGTGTACTTATCACTGAATTAGCATTACTGTAGTCAATAGCCTGCAGTGAAGTTAAAAGCACTTTCTTTGAATCGGGCAGTTAGTTTGGGCTGTACACATGCAACAGTCACCGTAAATTTCCCGGAGCGTCATCAACATTCGAATAGCTTATCACTGGCACAAATACTTAAAAGAAGTAGATTAGGTCTATGGAAGAAAATGGGCAATGATAGTGTGGATTGAGGTAGTTACAGGTAAAATAAGGAAAATAAGATACAATGGAGCAAACCTGTATAAGAAGTACAGCAGCACAGTTCGCTCTACATTACGTAGGCCTATGGGTTATGGACTAAACTCACCAGATAAACGTCATTCTCATTCATAGCTGTAGGTTGTTTGAGGGGCACTTAGTTGTTTGCCAGTATCCTCGGATATTAGCTTGCTGTCTTTGAAACCTACAGGTGACTAGTTTTGCTTCGTTTGATTTTGTTTTCAATATAAGCAGGTGGTGCAACTTTGATACGATTTCGTTTGGGCAAAGGCTATGATGACCCGAGGGTCGAACCATCCCTCTGTTAGGTTTTTGTGCAATAAGCATCTCCTGGGTGCAGTTCCGACTGCTTTGAATACCATTTTTTCCACTCTGTAACTTAAAAACAAAAAATACTGAAGCTAAGCACCTGCATGCTAGGTTCGATTGAAAGCGGTAGAGCCTACTATATGTAAGTTTTTCGGGAATGCAATACAGGCTAGGCAACATGTATTTATCTGTACAAGGCTTGAAGAGCATTATGAAGGAAAACCAAGGGTATGGACAAGAAGTAACAGTTGGGAGCCGTATCTATTAATTTATCGAGTCATATGATAAGATATGTAAATGTAGGCATAAGAGGGGGGGGGGGGGGGAGGTAATTAATTTGAACATGTATTTAGTCAAAATAAAGTAAACTTGGTTAGATAGTCAATTGTAAATTGTGTCATAAATCATCAAAACCAAGATCGATGGCTTGGAGGCCTATTAGACATACTTGCTGATATGGTATTCCTGTACAAAATTTACAAAAGCTGTACCTGTATTGACTCCCCACTTATTGAGAGATAAAATATCCATGTTCCACATTGATAAGACATCAGCATCCTTTTCATGCAATGAAACAGTGTTGAATCCAGCTATAATCCCGGGGGGGGGGCGCCCCCCCGGGAATAAATTGATTACATGCACTATATATTCCTTCATTTTGAAATGTCACTTTGACGTTTTTGAAAGGCCACGAACATATTGCTTTGAAGGTTTTTGTTAAGGATTATGTTTGTAACTGTAATGAAATAGGCAGACCCTACGAAAAACGTGTGGACAACTCACAAGGTGAGGAACTAGATTTATGGTCATTCGAAGGGTTCCGACTTCTGTTTAGGAAATTCCCAATTATGTCTTCTTTTGTATGATGGCTCGCAGTCGCTTGCGCAGTCCTGCGCTTGCAGGACTGATACAGGGTGGTTAACACGGATGCAGTATGTGGGGTAAATGGTTAGTTTACTTTTCAATGCGAAAACACTATTATCGTGTAACCATGCATAGGCATCCTGTAGAAGGAGGGGTCAATGCAGTTCTCCTTGTATATTAGACTAAACACTGATACTTGCTTGCTGTAATTGGTAAAAATAAAACAAAAAAAAACAGTATTTCACCTTGTTTGGAAAATATTGTAGTAGTATTTGTTTTTGTTGCTAGAATGACAGTTTTTTTTAATCTAGCGGTTTGAATGTGAAATCTTGCAGATATTTAGGAACCTTTAGCATCCACAACACAACAACAACAACACACACAAACTACATTATTTTGGCATTACATTCAGACCACAACTTTTTTCTAAAACGCACCAAACGCACTCTCGTGATCATGATTTCAAAATTCTCACCTGCGGCGCTATTGTTAGGGAGCTTTGCCCCCCAAGCCCCCTGTACTCAATCCCTATATAATACCCCCGGGATCTTATAGCCCCCCCGGGATGAAAAGTCTGAATTCAACACTGCATTGAAATGTAATTGATGTTTGCAAACATTAATACTTAAGGGGAATCCCTAAACCTAAATGTGTTTTCTAAAGAATACACCAGAAGTCTGAAAAGTTATAAATAAATAAATAAATCCGTATTTAGAGTCTACCCACTCAGTCACATATAACTGATTTTCAGTGGGGGACAGTAAACCAAAGCGACCCTGTAGGCTCCGACACAATTGACGAGTGAGCAATTCCACCCAAAGATCGATAAAAAAAAAGTAGGTAGTAGTAGTAGGAGGCCTAGTGGTTAGTTGGTTTTGTGGTAAGAAGCTCTGCTTCCAATACAGAAGGTCTAGGGCTCGATTCCCGCTATAAGCAGAAGATTTTTAACTTCTGATGTGGACTCAAGTTCATCAGTTCTTGGCTTGGGAATGTGTAAACAGTGACTTTGGAGCCGTCTAGCAACGAGGCACATAATAAATTCTTAAGTGTTTCCAAATCAGCCTTGTTGATTCCGGCGCTGTCCGCTTTCCAGCTTGATTGATCGATCTTTCCTACTTAAATTATGCCGGTCTCTAGTTGGTCATTGTTTGCTCGTCTATGGTGTCGGCGCCTACAGGGTTGTCTTGGTCGGCTTCAAATTTAATGTCCCCACTGAAATACAGTTCTGTGACTTGAGTGGGTAGACTTACTTATCTATTTATTTATTTATTTATTTAGTAGAATAAAAGAGAGATTAAATAAAAGCTGAAAAAAGAAATGGGACGGGACGTAACGTCATTATCAACCATTTTATTTCAATTGCCCAACTCAAGTCATTTAGTCCAAATTTAAATTTTGAGCAGCATTTATTTTTGTATTATTGTATTGTTTCTTCACACCATTGTCTACAATCTAATTATTTTGGGAAAATGGTTTTGTAATTTCTATATTTACTTGTGTTGCACGATTATTTTCGTTTGGACAATACAAAATTTGAAATTGTACCGTACCGGCAGACAAAAAGTGCAACGCAAGAAATTATAGAAAACCATTTCCCCTTATAATTAGGTTGTAGATAAAGGAGTATAGAAACAATATACAAAAAACTGCTGCTCAAAATTTAATTTTGAACTAGAAGACTTGAGTCGGGCAATTTGAATACAATGGTTGATTCTGAGGTTATGTGACATAACCTACCTATGACATAACAGAGAAATAATTGGATGGGACATTCGTTATGTCCCATCCAATTATTTATTTCTTTTATTATTATTATTATTATTATTATTATTATTATTATTATTATTATTATTATTATTATTATTATTATTATTATTATTATTATTATTATTATTATTATTATTATTATTATTATTATGATTCATAGCAGTTGTCGAAAAAGTTTGCCCGACTGGGGTTCGAACCAGAATCTTTTTACTTTTTACTTTTTCGAAACTGCTATGAATCAATAACTAGTCCTTAAAGCGGGCTTATGCTTAAAAACCATATATTCATTATTATTATTATTATTTTTTTTTTCATACTATTATTTAGTCCCTTTTTAACTATGCCAACTTTTCAGATATTTTTTTTAGCAGCAAGCATGACAGAAATCATATTTAGGTCTAGGGATCCACCTTAAACAGAATTCAGCCAGCGGTCGCTAAGTCGGAAATCACTCGAACACCGAAGTAACCTCGGGCGTGGTCAAGGGGAGAGGGTGTGAACCCTCTGCCCTGAAACACACTTATACCGCTGGTTAGAGCAGATGGAGTGTTCGAGAGCTAGTGTAACGGCTTCTTTCTCCTCGACGTCTGCTCGGCAGTCGAGGTTAGTGGAGGAACCTATATGACTGTCAAGGTTACACTGTCCTTTCGGATGGGACGAAAAGCCGTTGGTCCCCTTGGTACTTTTCGAAAGGAGTATGCTATATTGTTGTTTTCTTATGCCCGCATCTACTTTATATAATTATCATGCGTCTAGCCGCCCAGTAGAGATAAGCCTCCCTCTCATTTCTGTTCATGCTCTCTGGCATTTGGTCAGTCACTTCCTTCAGTTTAGTGAATACGTGTAAGTGTTGTCTGTCCTGCACTCCGTCATTACACAATCTGCATACGTCCGATTCGATTGTTCCAAATCTATGGAGATCTTTTGCCAGCAGGTCATGCCCCGTCTCCAAGCGAAACATTGCTTTTCCATATTTCTTTTACTTCATTGTTGTGGGCTGATTTGAGACGTAATTTTCTTGCACTGTAAGACACGGGTTTTGCAATTTGTTCCTTCTTACTTCCCATCTTTGCTAGGAAGCCTGCCTTTTCATTCCCATTGATACCACAGTGGGTGGGTACCCATTGCAGAACTATTGTGTTTCCAGTCTGCTTCCACTTTGTTTTGTTCACTATTGCCTCTATAGCTGCCTTACAGTCTATCAAAATAACTACTTTCCTATTTTGGTACTTTTCCATTTTTTCCAGGGCTCTATCTATTGCTTTTATTTCCCCATCATAATTACTACCATTCCTTCCAGCAGGGACTGAGTCTTCAAACTCCCTGCTGTATACTCCAGCCCCTGCATTGCCCTGTCGTGGTGTGGCCGATCCAAGCGTGTAAACGAGCAACCACTCATTCTCTGGATACTCTCTATACTATACATGCTATGTGCCGGTACCGGGTTTCCCCTTCTCCCTTCTGTTCATCCTTCATCCTCATTTATCACCACTCATCGTCTCAAATAGCCTTGGTGCATTGATTTGATATGGGACGTTAAGCAATACAAATCAAATTTAAACAGAATTCAAATCACTTTTATTAGTTTTAATGACATGTCAGCTTTAAACAAAGATCTTGATGTGAGCTATAATATTTGCTCAACTTTGAAGTCTTATTTAGCAACACCTTTTGATTTAGTGAGTAAGTAGATACCTAAAATATCAACACAAAACTCATGTTCACAGATATACTTACAGACCGTCGGCGTCAACACACATACTGCACCATTTGGTCTATTGTTTTTTCAAGATAATGGTGACCTATATTATTATATCAGTTCATAACCGGTATTTGAAATTTGATTTTGTATACCAAACCAATGCTGCAAAATAATTCCACTCTCCAGCTCGCAAGTTACGACTGCCTTTTGATAAGTTGCAAGTAAACTTTTCTTACTTCAGAAAGTACTTTTTCACTCATCACCTATAAAAAACAATTCAACAAACATAAAAACCGGTTGAATTATAGCGGGAGCCTCTCTATAGATAGGCCAATCAAGCTAAAAAGGTTCAAAAATCAAATAT
Source organism: Sweltsa coloradensis (assembly GCA_024449915.1). Lineage (NCBI taxonomy): Eukaryota > Metazoa > Arthropoda > Insecta > Plecoptera > Chloroperlidae > Sweltsa > Sweltsa coloradensis. Next base: position 34,553 of record JAMZAV010002008.1, on the reverse strand, counting down.
GGCATTTTTAAAAATTGATTTACTTCCCACAATATACAATATTTAGCTACTATTTTTTAGTGAATCATTGAGGCAATGTTAATAATATTATGGTAGCGTCATAAAATTGTTAACTACCTTTTTGGAATCATCATTATCTGTTGCCACGTCCAACTCTGCGTTGGGTCGGCATTGAAGACAGGCCTCTCCATCTTCTTCTGTCCTGCCACCACTCTTCTCCTTCCACCACATTCCAGTCTCCTCCTCGCTGTACCACATCTTTAGTAGAAATAATGTTATCAAAGCTATACTAGGGAAACGCCAAAGTCGTTGTTAAACGAGTGAGTGACCCATGTGTATAGTATCCGGTATCATTCCCCATACTGGGCTAGATCGAGCCTTAGGTATATGGGAGAAAAGCCGATGTTCCCGGGTACTCAACACATGGCTCACTCACTCGTTTAACAACGACTTTGGAGTTTCCCTAGTTATTTAAATTGAATATTTAAAATGCGAATCATGTTCAAAACGTATTAGCGTGAAACATTAACAAATTTCCAAGATAAAACAAAATCACCTAAGTTTTATTTCCCATTTAACACCCCTCAAAAATAATATGTGGGTGTAAAAATACTAGGAAAACGCTTAAGTCCCGCCGCGTTGTTGGATGAGCGTATATGGTGCATTGAGCTGCCATGTGTTACGCGGATTTTCTGTTGTTCTGTGAAAAATTCATTACTTAGTCGAAGATTTTTTTAAATTAAATTAAATTAAATAAAAAAATTAACTTAATTTTTTTAATTAAACTAAATTAAATAAAAAATTAACTTAATTTTTTAATTAATCATAATTTTTAAAAAAGAAAAAAATCGTAAAATTGCAATTTTCATAAGAAATAATTATTCGATTGCGCTCAAATTTAACACGAATATATTAATTCATGAAATGAAGGTTCTGTAAAAAAATCATTACAATAGGATAAAGCATGTAGGTGTTATAAGTCAAAGAATTGTTTTAAAAAAGAAAAAACCCGTAAAATTACGATTTTCATGAGAAATAATTTTTCGATTATGCTCAAATTTCACACGAATATCTTAATTCATAAAATTAAGGTTCTGTGAAAAAATCATTACAATCGGATAAAGCATGTAGGTGTTATAAGTCGAAGAAATTTTTTAAAATCGAAAAAAATCGTAAAATTGCGTTTTTTATGAGAAAAAATTTCCCGATTGCGCTCAAAAACGTGGCAGTTCTAAGTTCCCGAGATTTCGAAGGCCTCCATAAAATTTCATCGCAATCGGAGTATCGGTTTAGCCCGGGAATCGTGTTACCAAACACACAAAAATACAGAAAGGAAAAAAAAAGAAAGAAAAACATTCCGGATTTTTTTCTCCAGTGTAGTGAAATGGAATCTTCGCTTCGCTCGCTTCGCTCGCTACGCTCGCTACGCTCATCCAATAAAAAAGTTCGAACTAACGGGCATCGAACCCCAACATTCCGTGCGGTAGTCTGAATGCTTACCAATAGGCCATGCAAGCCACGTAGTTATCGTCCCACTAGCTGCTGCTAAACAAATGCTATAGATATTTTAAAAATCACATTTTTATTTATTGTAGGATTAAATCGCAATGAATCTAGCTGATTTTGTTAGCAGTTCTCAGTAAACTCGTACCGGATGTCTGTTTAAAATTTCAGCCCAATCTGTTCAGCGGTTCGGCTGATTTTCGACGTACAGACAGACAGACAGAATCACAGAATGAGAGCCGTTCGAGTTGAATGGAGACACTCGGTCGCTCCGCTCCCTCGTTTAATAAGTCAAAATTTATGGTTAATGTTATGGTAAATAAAGTCAAAATGTAGTCTTATGTATTAAAGAAAATTGAAGTTGATTTTGCCATTATTGATCCCAAAATAGTGCTCTGAAATGGTAATTAATTGTTACCAGGGGGTTGTGGGGGCTATGCACACTGCACAGAGGTAATAATATACTGAAACAAGTACTGTAAATAGCTTCCTTTTTAAATTATTGATGTTTTATTTTCATTTTTGTGGGCAATTTATCAAAGAAAATTAGGCCTATATTATCATTAAAATTTAAAATAACAGTGATTTTTGAAAAACTTCTAGCTGAATTTGAAAAACAATTAAATATTTTAAAACAACTCTACCTTTAAGTAATACATTATACCATGTTTGTTGAGCTGGTCAGAGATAAGATGTTAGCATAGGTTATTTTGTAAAGTACTCTAAGAGTTATTTAATATTCAACACAATGATGGGCCATGGAATTTTCAATGAAGTGTTCACGTAGGTTTATACAAACAGTTGTGTTGTGTTGTCCTTGGCAACTGGCCTAATATTGAGGTGCTTATTGTAAGGCTTGCTTACTACGTGACATCTTTGATCAATCATCTAGAGTTGGTTCTCATTTGGGTTGGTCCATCTAGACAATATTTCAAACCATCAGCTTTATCAAATTATCTGGATGCATTTCTGACATTATTTCTATTTGGTTATGACCCACCACTATGTCTAGATAATTTAGGTAATTATGGGCTATAAAGGTAGGTAGCTTATTTCATATATCTTTGTCAAGGGCTAATTGGTGTTATGCAAGTCTGTTAGACCTATCACACTCGTTAAGGTATTAAAATTCCATTAGAATGACGGGAATATTTTTTAGTTCTAACCTTCTAATATTATTAATTAATAATTATTATATTTATTTGTCTCTACAACAGGTTATACCAACCACGTTTCAGTTACATTATATTAGTTTTGTTTTTGATAACAACAGCATCTTTCAAAGAATGTAGATTATTCTATGATAATTTATCAGTGAAACACCTGTAGCTCCACTCTAACGAGTGGGCTTGTAAATTGTCTAGGATCTGTGCACTAATGGATTGTGAGTATGGGCCCCATGTCTTGTTTGTCCATTCTTTACAACAGGATAGGAGTTTCCAGCCAGTAACTCATTAAGTATTGCAGCCCATCCCTATGTCAACTTCCTGGGTATTTAACTGCCTAGTTCCCCTGCTCCCCTCCCCCCACTTTCCCCGCAGCTAATTGCTAGCCGAGGCGCGCGCCTAACTGACCTTGTCCACTCAAGGTCACTCCATTATGTCACTATTGTGCTGTCCTAGATCTCAGTCGCGTGTGTACACTCCTATAAGCTAGCCAAGTCGCTTCTGCATGTTAATCAAAGTGGAGAAGTCAGTGTGTGACATTGAGTTGGTGAAATACATTAGGGAGACAAGGTTAGTGACATCTTTAGTTTTCTGTGGCCCTGATCTGATGTGAATATTGAAGAGCTATTCTTCAAATTGATGAAAGTGAGTGAGAGAGAGTTGTGTGTTAAATTACGTAGTGCATAGCTAGTATTTATAGGTCAGTAACCCTTTTCAGTATTATTTTCAATTGCTTCTATTACTCACTTATTACAAATGATTTATCAAGAAGAAACAAGGCACATTGCCAGAGAAATGTAGAATCATGTGTTTAAAAAATAATAGGCAATGGTCATGCCCTGTGTTCTGTTGAGCAAAAAACAAAAACAAAAACAAGTATTGTTGAGCACTCTACTAATCTCAATCATGTTGACACATCTTTGTATTTATAGCATTACTAGACTGTTCAAATAGTTGCAGTATTTTTTACATAGAATCTTGTTTGCTGGTCTCACTTCATGAATCCTTGCTCTTGAAGGTTGGCTTATATGGAGGTGGATCAATAACAGATGCTTACCTGCGTCCTACATCTACGGCACAAGATAGGCTGGTTGTGTGGGTTGCCCTAGGTAATAACCTTGCCCTTGAGGTGTATTATTAACAGGCAGCCACCTGATTGTTGTTTTTCATGTTTACCATTCATTCAATCTTGTATGATTGAAGTTGTCTTAACAATATGGTTTGTCACATGTTAGTTTTTCTATATCTGTGTACAAATCATAATGTTCTGCAACTTTAGCAGTTATCTTTTGAGGGGGGGGGGGGGGGGGGTTGTAGTCTCATATAGTACTTAATTTATAGTGTATATAGTTAAAGAATAATCTCAATTACATTTTGCTCTAAAATTGTGGTTGTTTATTCCAAAATTGGTAATATAGGGAAAATGCAAAATAACAATAATTATTTCTTGTCAATTTTGATTGGATATGTGAAACCCTATGTGTATTTTTTTTTTTGTGGGGGGGGGGGGCGACTAAATTGTGTAGCAGTCATCTCAAAGAGTTGAATATACCTTCACACAGTTGGTTCTTTCACTCCAACAAGTGATCAAGGCTTTATCCTGTAGAAGCCAAACAAAATGTTTCTTAGCAGTTTTGTACCTTTCAATTACTAACAACCACTAACCAGATGCACTTGGGGATTGTATTAGACCTATCTACATGTATATCCATCCCTCATCTATGCCATTCATCTAAAAATGATGATTTTATCCTCATGTAGGTCGGTCTAAATGCATATAATTATAATTTATTAATGTTAGTTGTTACCAATAGGCCTACTTCAAATATAGGATGTGTTGTCTCTTCCTTGTCAGTTACTTATTCAACACCAGTTTTTATTTATTTAATAATAATAAATTATTATTATTATTATTATTATTATTATTAAATTATTATTATTATTAATATTATTATTGAACTATAGCAATTGTCATAAAAGTCTGTCCCGACTGGGAATCGAACCCAGGACAATAATTGCTATCAATAATTGCTATAATTCAATAACTACCGTCCTCAATGCGGGTGTATGCAAAAAAACCTAGTATTAATAATCATTATACAATAATAATAATAATAATTATTATTATTTTTATTATTGATTCATAGCAATTGTCGTAAAAGTTTGCCCCGACTGGGGTTCGAACCCAGAACCTCCAGCTTAACGTGCCATAGCTCTACCAATTGAGCTACCGGGACCACAGAACAAACCTTTACTAAACTGCTATTTGTTGTGACGACTTCCATGACATAATAATAATAATAATAGGCCTAATAATAATAATAATAATAATATAATAATAATAATAATAATAATAATAATAATAAGATGAATAATAATAATAATAATAATGAATATAAGGTTTTTAAGCATAAGCCCGCTTTGAGGACATTATTAGTCAATGATAGCAGTTGTAATAAAAGTATGCCCCGACTGGGGATCGAACCCAGAACCTCTGGCTTAATGCGCCATAGCTCTGCCAATTGAGCTACCGAGACATAAGACACACCTTCATTAAACTGCTATTTGTTGTGACTGTTGACATCCATGATAATAATCGAACAGAAGACTGCAATGTAGCTGTCATTACTGAAAGAACACATGGAAAAATCCAATCACTTCTCATCTCCCATGAGTTGGGTAGTATGAATATAAGGTTTTTAAGCATAAGCCCGCTTTGAGAACATTATTAGTCAATGATAGCAGTTGTAATAAATGTATGCCCCGACTGGGGATCGAACCCAGAACCTCTGGCTTAACGCGCCATAGCTCTGCCAATTGAGCTACCGAGACATAAGACACACCTTCATGAAACTGCTATTTGTTGTGACTGTTGACATCCATGATAATAATCAATACTTTTATTACATACTTTTATTACAACTGCTATCATTGACTAATAATAATAATAATAATAATAATAATAATAATGCTATCATTGACTAATAATAATAATAATAATAATTATTATTATTATACTGATTAGACGAGGGAGTGCAGCGACTGAAGTCTACTATTCAACTCAAACAGCACGAGATTTGTTTTTTGTCTGTGATGAGTGACTTCACTGCAGAACGGCCGAACGGCTAAAACAGATTGTGCTAAAATTTCAAACAGACATCCGATAGAAGTATTTAGCTTCCAGTTAACATTTTGAGCAAAATCCGTTAAGATTTAAACTCACAATAAATAATAAATTAAAAATAGGCTGAGAATGTAACATTTCATTTAGCGATAATGTTTTTTGTTTTTGAACAATTAATTTTTATCAAATCACGTTTGCATACAGTGACCAAGGTATATCGAATCTTACACACTTAAGGTTACCACAAATTCCGCTCAGAGATTAAGTAAACCTTGCAATCATTCTTGTATTTCGTTCTGACTATGTTATCCATAGTATTGTATGCATTTCAAATATGTTCTATACTTTTCCAGAGATAATAAAATAATCCAGATATATAAAAATCTATCCCGACCGCTGCTTGAACCCACAAGTCTCCAACATTCTGGGTATAAAAGCGCCTTAGCCAACTAGACTAGGAAAACGCCATGAAGTCGTTGTTAGACGAGTGAGCGAGTCATGTGTTGAGTACCCGGGAACATTTGCATTTAAGTTGATAGATATTATATAAGGTATAAATGGTATGGGTTTGAGTGTAATTGGTATAAGGGCACGTCAATTGTAAGGCCATAATGCACCACTCTAGCTAGCCTATGTATGATAGGCTAGAGTGGAAAGAACCATGGTGGAACCAGCATTAGTTTGGGGGAGAAAATGGAATGTTCCCAGGTACTCAACACATGACTCACTCGCTCATCTAACAACGACTTTGGCATTTTCCTAGTTTAGTTGTAAGAGAATGAAACTTGTATATACAGAAACAAGAATGTTAGTCCTCCATAGTATCCAACTAGACCAATAAAGACAATATATTATAGTGATTGCATAAAACATATTTTCGATGCATTTTTGTATGACACATCACATACCTAAATGTTGGATGTTGTTTCATTAGAATTGGGTAACGTGCATACAAGTTTGATTATTCTCCGATTGCGTTTTCTGAACATTGACAATTCTCATTTTCGTTTGAGTGGAATCGTCTAAGACGTCAGTTTTTCTTCTTGTTTCGTTTATAGGCCAAGCTTACACATTTTAAATATTATTATTTCCAAATTTGTTTTACTCGTATTTATTATGGGTCCATTTGCATAATTTGAGTTTTATTTATTGTCCTCCATGCAAGTCTTCTTTATTTCACTGACATAGAAAGTAATTCACATTCCAAATCCAACTGTCGAGTACATAAGGAACTAGCTCAGGTTTGGATTTCTAGTCTGGGTCTATGTAGGGCGTCACATCCATCTTGGACAGTTCTGTAGAAAACCAGTACTTTACGATGAAACAACATACCAAATGGGACTTCATTGGGGAATGTGAACTATTTCTTTCTTTGCATTCTTTGCTTCTACAATAGATCTGAAAATAATTGAAAATATAAGGGAATCCAATTTTGTGTTTTGATCTTCAAACTGAATTAATAATTACTAAGAAAACGGTATTTATCTTTTGCTTTGCAAAGCTTAATGTCATAGGCCTTAACTTTAAAATTTATTTTGAACTCAAAATAACTGATGAATGATTCAATTCTATATGTATGAAAATTTGATTAGAACATAGTGTATCCAAATACAATTATGCTTGTTCAGTATTACTATGTTTTGAACAATTAGTCAAATGATCTATTTACATAATATTACATCTGCAAGTTAACTTTTCTTATTTTAGAAAGTACTTATTCACTTAGTGCTATCACCCTTAAAATATAAAACTAATAATCAACAGCAGTGGTGTAGGAACTATTTTTTTAGTGGGGGGGTCACACTAAAGTTGACTACGAGGTAGGGTGGGCAAACCGGGCGAAGCCCCAGCCGCCGGAGGGTTTTTCGCTGTAGGCGAGATATTTTTTTAAAGGTGCCCTTGATAGGTGGCCTAAAACACGTTTTCAGGCGAATTTTAATTATGAATAAGGGTTACATTTTGCAGCTAATATTGCATTGAAGATTGAATACCTGACTGAAATCGGTCGACAGTCTGCTTGGGAGTGAAAACACTGCACACAAAATATAGTAATGAATATTAGTCTAAAATCAGATGGCTAGTCTAGTCTCGCAAATCACGTCTCTTACTGAATCTTTCTAAAAAATGTTAACAAAAACCTTCCTTTTTTTTTTGCAAGCCCGACTGTAGTAAAAATCCTAAATTGATTGATTGGATATTGCTTAACGTCTCATATTTATGCAACTTGGCTAATCGAGACGAAGGGAGGGACGTAAGGGATGACGCGGGGGGACAGGCCTGTGCTGGTCAGAACCAGCCACAAGCGTATGGGGAGGGCAGGGGTTCCCCCACGTCGTAGTCGTCTCCGTCTGTGTCATCATTCATCCGTGTTGTCATTGTCGTCGCCGTCGGGGAGGTAGTCAAAGGGAAGGGGAAAGTTCCCCGACGACGACGACCCAGAGCTCGCTATTAGTTTCAGGAAGAAAAACTCCCCTAATCACGGGCCAAACCACGAGAAGGTTGCGAGTTGGAATTTGTTGGCCCAAAAAAATCCTAAAAAATCACCCAACAAGCTATTAGTTAGCAAATGACACCCATACCTGGCTTGACCCCCCCCAGTGGGGGGGACAAGCCAACAAGTGGGGGGGAAGTTTCCCCCCATCCCCCCCCCCGTTCCTACGCCCCTGATCAACAGAGAGTAGAGATTATAGTCAAAGGGTTAAATGCTGTTGTATCCGGTCTCTGTGGTTTTATTTCCACTTCTTATTTGTAACCCAGATTAGTATTCATGCTCGATAGTCAACTAAGGCCTTCCGTCAGACACCTTAAAGAGATACAAGACTAGCCGGGCAAATACAAAAGGATTTCACTGTGTAGCTTTGTTACTTCTCGAATGACGTATCCAATCCGCATGACGTCAATTCACTTTGCTTCATCTACGATGCTTGATTATATTTTAATGTTTCCTTATAGCTAGTTTACCATGTACAAGGTATGAGATAAATCACAGTTCCAGGTACTCTCTTTCATTAAAGGTCGTCGGATAAATGCAAGTGGGTTTTCAATTTGCAATAGTTGGAGGCTCCCAAGTTTATTTATTTTTAAATTCAAGTCAACAATGCTAGAGGAGACAATCATACATTGTATGTTAATCTATTTACCTTGAGTACTCCATTATCATTGCAGGTATCATGTGTATTGCGGGGTTGCATCCTGAGTATGCCGTTCAACTGTAGATTCTATAATATACAAGGTTCATTAAGGTAGACATTCAGGTACTCATAAAAGTGAATCATGTCTTTTAAACTAGGCCGCTGAGCGAACGCTTTTTCTAGTCGCGTTGATGGATGAGCTTTTTTTTGAATATTTCTGTCCAATGATTACACTTTTAAGTGAAATCTCATTACTTTTTCTATAGTTACTGGATATTACTTGTTAATTATACAGCTGTAAAAGGCTTATTTTAAAACCTTTTTTTCCTATGACTTTTGACCAACTTTTTCAACTTTTTTTTTCAAGAGGCACTACATCACCATAATCTTTATGTCAATGTAAAATATGAACGTTGTAGCCCCACCCGTTTGGTCAGAATCGATCCAAATATCACGAAAATATTGTATTAAAAACCGGAGAAAAAATCGTAAAATTACGATTTCTATAAGAAATAATTTTTCAAATGTCTCTAAAACCATAACATTTATAATTTCAGTGATTTTGAACGTTCCCATAAAGTTTCATCAATATCGGAGTAGCCGTTTACCAAATATCACGAAAATATCTCATTAAAAATTGAAAAAAATCATAAAAGTATGATAATCATAAGAAATATTTGATCGATTATAGCCAAATACGTGGCAGGTCTAAGTCAAGAGATTTTGAAGGTCCCCTCCAATTTTCATCAAGATCGCATATGCCGTTTACCCGGTAGAGAGCGAACAAAAAGACAAAAAAACTAACAAAAACAAAACACCCGAGCTATTTTTCTTGAGGTAACGTAAGTGAAAAAACAAAAACAAAAGTGAAATTGAAGTCTTCGCTTTGCTCATCCAATAAAGTTAATAAAATAATTTGTATTAAGAAGCAAAGCTCCCTATTTGCATCACTTTTCTGTTCACCCATCTGTGCGTGTTGCATCTCATGATTAAAACGGAACATTAATTAATTAATTAATTAATTAATTATTAATAATGAATATAATATATAATATAATATTGAATGTTTTTGGTGACCCCGGGGGCTAGAGGGGCTGGGATAGCCACTATAAAATTGTAACATTTATTTACTTGGCACCTCCACAAACAGGGTATAAACATAGAAATTAGTGTAGTATAATAACAGTAAACTTCGATTCCTATTTGGGTACCGGTACTCCTGTACCCATGCTTGTTATATTACTATGCCTAGGCTAGCTATGAAATGCTGCATACCAGGTATTAAATTGAAAACTTATTTGGGCCCAAATACATTCTAGGGGAACAAAGTTTAAAAATTGTATAGAAAGGAAATAATGTACATTTGTTTAACTGCACCGAAATAACATTCAATCCCTAGATGGAGAGCTTGTAATTTCAGATAATTTCAGATTTAGTATTTGGTATTAATTGACACTTGACAAGCATGCATATGTACAGGTAAATGCTTACATAAAAAATGTAAGATCACAAGAGAAAAGAGTTCATAATCATAATTTTTGTAGTGTGTTTGCTGATCTAGTGGCAGAGGAGTCTGTATTGTTTTCTGGAATGTTTTGGGTTTCGACCTGTGCTTTGAGTTGGAAAAGGTTGCTACAGGATAGCCATTGATTAATTGATGTTGCTTATTTAATTAGTTACGCAGACTACTGTTTCAAATTACCTAACCTTACCAACCTTGCATGTGTTGGTACTCGGTTACATCTTGATAGATGTGTGTATTATTCTACTTTAGAGTTGTGGGTTGGGCTCAAAACAATGTTCTTGTTTTCAAAGCCGTCGCAAGAATTTCCACGCAGTTCAACACGGTTTAATAAGCCGTGTCGAGTGGATTGTGATACGAGGTGTGTTGTAACAACAGCCCACTCTGTGTCAGGCATCCTCCTCCCATCCCATCACACCACGCCACACACTAATTACACATGCACAGAGCAACGCTACCCACTTCCTAGACCAACTAGGGAAATACAAGGACAGGCACACTGGCACCTTATTCAATACTCCACAGGCAAATCTCGCCGGGGCTTGACTAGACTTGAAACAAAAATATGCGCACTAGAAATACAATAGATGTTATTGTAATTTAGTTATTTTAATCAATTATTTTAATTAATGTTTAATTTGATAAAATCAACAACAGTGCAAGTAATGTGTTTGTAAAATCTTGTTATTTATTTTGATAATGTATATTTTTTAACAATAGCCCCATTTGCCCCCCTCTCCCCCCATTTAATGCACCATTAATCAATAACTAAAATTTATACAAATTTTTATTTTATTTTTTGTTGTTTGATGTTTGTTTTGGTTCGGAGATTTGCACCAGCTGAGACATCAATATAGTTGTTCGGAAGCAAGTAAGCAGATGCTGACGTCATCGGCGGGCCAAGCAGCGGTTCCTAATTTAAAATACTGATTGCTCATTGGCCCGCTGAAACCGTATGCATCAGCATACTTGCTGCGGAACCACTATAGTATACATTATTGCAAAATAATTTAGAGATTGCTCTTACACTTTGCTATTAGCAAGATTATGGCTTAACAGAAAAAGAAAAAAACACAAAAAATGTATGATCTTCAATTTGAAAATCTCACATCCATAACATGTATCTTCAAGTTTCAATCTATGGCCAATTAGTATAATCATATTATTGTGGGTGCTAAGAATGGTCAACTAATAAGTTTAGTGCATCACACCTCCTAGTAGATAAATACATTTTGTCAAACTTTTACACTTTGTTATCAGCACTAGTTACCCTAAGGCACATTTATACCCAAAACAAATTGATTCTAATTTCTGACCCTTTGATTCTTTTGTATCTAGTTGTATGAGGGAGCCTGCTAACTGAAGGCCAGCTAAGCATATTCATTATCTCACTCGTATGTGTGTTGTTTCAGTTAGGCTATCTAGGACTATATAGTAATGTACTACATAACAGGTTTGACCTTGTTGATATCGGAAACTAAATCACTTCCTGTGACCTAGGAACTAGACCATTAAAACATAATATATATTGAACTAATGTCATTGCCTTGAGGCAAGGAAACAGGTTTTTGTCATGTAGTGTATGCGTTGTTTAGGATTAGGTAACTTTATGGTCATTTTCACAACTCAAATAGCTACCTACTTTGGAGTGTTTTTTATTATTTCAGTTGTAAATACTTAATTTTGGGGCTACTATGTAGCTGGTGTACTTTTAATAAATTAAGTAGGCTTCATGGTTCGCTTAGAACCATTGTAAACCAGTTTGACACCAGTAGAAAAGTCTGGTAAAAAACAAGTTTGGCACCAGTTATGTTTTACATTTTATAAACCAAAAATATAAATAATACATTTTATTTTAAACGTTGAAAAGGTAAATTTGGTTATTTAGGGCCTAATTAAATTAAACAAGGAGCACGTGCTCCATCTTCTACGTCCACTGGCAATGGCAGCCCCTTAATTGGATTAATTTTGAGTCAAGAGTCAACATCTGTATTTGCAAGGTTCTTGATTTCCATATCTCAAGAAACTAATTTTGTTTTTGTAAGGGTTTTGTGCACCATAAACAAGAAGCCATGTTAAATGCACAATTCTTTACCCCTTCGCATTGTCAACAACACATTGCCCAACTTCTTAAACTGGTAAAAGGGACTTGAACTTATTAAAGGGAAAATCAATCCCTTTTGCAATTTTGCCAAGTTGGTAATTTTGAGATTTTGTGATACAAAACTGCCCTAAACCAAAATAAACCAAAAACCAAATTTTGAAATTTTGGTTTATGATTTGGTTTTTGGATTTTATACTTTCTTAACAGTCTTTGGTTCAGGACAAATATAGATTTTTTGGTTCAAATCGGTTTGATGCCTTTTCCTCCTTGCCTATAAATAAATAAATAAATAAATAAATAAAATCAATTTGTATTTTTAGAGTCTACTGACTCAGTAGTGTATTGCTGTAGTATTTCATGTTTAGTGAGCCATCAAAACTTGGAAACCCCCTACCACCACACTGATTATTCCATTTTGGTCACATAAGTTATCTTGTTAACTATATTTCCAATTAAATGATTCATTCATTAACATAGGATATGTGACGTTAACTGTATTGCTGCATTTAATTACATGCAATGAGTCATCATCATCGGACATACCTAACATATCACTCAGTGGACATCCTTGCTTAGTCCCACGTGTTGAACGTCACATAGGCTTTTGTAACATTAGGTATTCCTAAGAGGTGGGCTATTCTCAGATCTCCATGGCCAGTCAAGTGCTAGAACCTTCACTGTGATCACCTTCCAGTAGGCCTATAGGTTGCAGGTTGACAGCCACCATTCAAGGCAGTCAGGCAAGTTAGTGTGAATAGTCTTTCAAAGGGTCAAGTTTCTTTTTCTAAAGAAGTTGTTCTGGATTTGTTGTGTTGACTAGACATCAAAAAGGAAGTCAATTTGCATTGGTGTTGATATGCAAAGTGTCTTGGATTTGTAGACATTGTGCATTATGGTGGATTATTTAAGTTGCTTTTAATTTTGTTCAAGTGATTTTTGTTTTTCAATCCACTTTATTGTTCGATTTAGTAAACTTGTTCCACGCTCTGGATTACATTTTAAATATATTGAACACTTGATCTATTTGTGATATGGCCTACTTTAAATAGTGGCAAAAATATAGTGAGTTCTACAATGCTAGTGACTAATAGTTTCTGGATTACGTTTAATCGGTCGCTTCCAAGTGAATTGTGGTATAATATAATTGCAAGTTGACTGTGTGTTGGTTCTGTAATGCCTCGTATCTCTGGCCTGGCCACCCTTAGCGGTGCGCTAGCGCTTCCAACCACACGCATCATCATTACTACTCTTGACCAGTTCCGCACGGCAGCAATCCTTTACCAGTGAGTGTAAGATTTACTATTTTATTCTAACTGTGCTGCACAACAATTTAGCAAACAATTTTCTGAATCAGTATGTGTACTTAGTTCCATGGGATAATTCACTTGTCGTGTTTTGTTAGAGTACAATACAATATAAATTACAAATTAAATATTACATCACAAATAATTGGGCAAAGTGTGTTTTCATTATTACAAATTAATTTTTTAATTTACTACAATCATTTTCATGACATATATTGCAGATATTTTCAAAAGACTTTCAAACTACCAATAACAATAATATTTAGGCCTATAATAGCCTACATACCAAGAGTTCATGTAAAAAAATACAACTTTACACAATACAAAAAACTAAAGGAAGGCCTACTAATTTAATCTGTCACTGACTATAGCATGGTATTTATTAGTATTATTCAAAGCCTCTGAATCTGTTAAACTTAAATATCATTATTATATAATTGTTACTCATCTTGATGCAATGGTAAGAAACACTAATTTACGTAGGAAATGTTTGCATTTACAGTATGGGAAATCATTGCTCTATCGTTAAAAAAATTAATTCAAATGTAACCTACATTAAATTGTAGGCCTAGATTTATTGATAATGAATAATGATGATTTTGCTTGCTTAATGTTATTACAATATTGTTATTCAAAACTATGAGTGGTGATAGGTGTGGGCAAGGGACAATTATGCAGAATTCAAATCCATGTTCTCCTAGTGTCATACGATTCGGACCTGCGCCCCAATCATATGAGCAACCGCCGATGGCTAGATTTATTGAATTCCAAGTGTGATGTATTCCTTGACTTCAATTGCAAATTTGTTTTGTAAAATAGATGTTTATTAATATTAATTTCTGTACTCGAGTATTCTACCATTACACATATGTATGCAAACACAGTCATTAATACTAAAATACCTAGGCTACAGGACTAAATGTTACAAATTCCTACATTTATATCAGGAACAATTACATTATTGTGAATTACACAATACAATCAAAGAACTGTGTATGTATTATTATTTATTTATTATTTATTTAACGTCTATCCTATTCAGTTATAAAAACTGATTTACAAGAGGACAACTAAATAAATCTAATTACATAGATGCAGAAACAACAATAAACTACATTTTCGTAAATATTTGAAATAGTAGCATTACAACAACAATGCATTAAACACAACAATTTTGGTAACAAATAAAAATGATATTAAATGCATTTAATTAATGAATCAAATATAAAAAAGGGTGGAGAAAGAAAAGAAAAGAAAAGAAAAAAGGAAAAAAAAGAAAGAAAAAGAAAGAAAGAAAAGAAAAGAAAAAAAAATCTAATACCAACCCAACTATAAAATAAATAAGTAACCCAACTAGTTATGCAGGATTTTATATTACTGTATTGTAGGGTTAGGCCTTGACATCGATTATTTGATTTGACATCGATGTGAAGCAAAAATTGACTTTCGATTCAACATCAATCATCCATCATCTTAATAAAAAATTAAAGTGAAAGTGCATTCAACATCAATCATCCATCATCTTAATAAAAAATTAAAGTGAAAGTGCAAGGATATTTTCAATCCTTAAGTGCAACCATGTAATGAAATCATGTATTTATATTTTAAATTATTCTATTACCTATTTTAAAATTAAAAATTAAAAATTGTTTTTTTCCTGTAAATTTTTGATGCGATGTCGAAAGTTTTGTTTTGACATCGATTACGAATTTATAATCGAATCCCAACCCTTGGCCCTACTGTATTGCACATAATTAGCAGAGTACTATTGTAACTAGGGATGCACATCGATACTTTTTTCATTATCGATTATCAAAATGGTAATGTCATTATCGAATCGATATTATCGATAATATCGATATCACCAATAAAGCCTGTTCCAATCTATAAGTGGAACCTCAAGTGTGGCAAGTGTAAGTCAAAACAAAACAATCACGTTCCGTTTCTGCCTTGCTGTCTTCGATGTCATGTATTTGGCTTCCGTTATCGACTGATTGGTCATGTTCCAAACATAAATCTTTAGTGTGACACCATCAGCCCAGCCAGTGTATGATACTACATGAGATAATCTCCGTCTTTAGAGTTTAGTTCGTGCCACTATTGACAAATTATTTGATATTTCGATAATCGATAATGAATTTTGGTTATCGATTATCGAAATAATATCCATTATTGATAGGGATCGATAATATCAATTATCGTGTGCATCCCTAATTGTAACCGTTCCTGGTCAGAAGGAGACTCTTTCAATATTATGTTGACATCAGTTTTTATTTTCCCACTATCTGTGATGTCACTACTATAATTTATAGCACAGATAATATGTTGCACTTAAGAGGGTACGCTGAGCTTGGCCCAACTCAAATGCGCGCAAACAGGTGTTGATGATTTCTGCTGAACGGTTGGTAATATCATTACCAAATTTTGAATGGATGTTAATAAAGTACTTTTATATTGATATCCGTAATTGGTTGCACAAAATAAGCCTTAAAGATCCATTGCGAGACATAAGTCCAAAACGTGAAAAAATGGGAAATCCAAAACATGGATTACAATTCTGGAAATTCCCACCAAACCGTTTATCTTACGATAAAACCAAATTGACCTGCGCGTTCACATGGATTTATACGTTGTTATCCATTATGCAAATTTGAGTTAAAAAAATCTGTACACTTGGAATAAATTCCCGAAGTTGACCAAAATTGAGTAAATTTTGGTGATTTCACTAAATTTTAATTCAAAATCAATGAATTAATTTAGGAATATGCATAATGGATAACATAGATTTATTCTTTATAAACGTTAGTGTGAAATTTGATAATGGTGTTATAAACCGTTTACCCGAAAAATCCAGAAAGCTGAACGCTTAAACTCGCCTCCGTTCTAGCCTCAGCATACCCTCTTAAGATTATAATTTAGGTCTACCTACTTAGGTTTTGGTATTATGTTGAGGAAAACAATTTGCCCAATTCAAATACATCCAGTTGTACATAGCGGTATTTTTTAGTAATTTATTTACATGTCACAGTAATACATACAAGTACTTCACAAAAAATTGAAAGATTTTCACGGAATAAGTAAAAAATTGTGGAATCTCAGGTGCCTTGTGGTTGGTGTTTGTTACTCTGTATTTCTATTACCCTACATAAAAAGTAGAAGTTTGAAGTATTCTATGTGGGTTAACGGGCGGTAAATTATGAGAATAAAGTTCGATTTGTAAGTTCGTATTACGTAATAACTAATAATAGATGAAATTAATTTTAAGAGACATCTCTGGACACGTAGTTAAAACAGACCCTACATTGTAAAATGAATATATTAAATACCCCATGCCCCTGTTCCAGGTGGTTCCACGGCCACTTGTCCAGCAAACAAGCGGAGAAACTTATCCTGGACAAGGGGAAGAATGGGAGTTTCCTCGTGCGGGAGTCGCAGAGCAAGCCCGGAGACTATGTACTGTCGGTCAGGACGGAGGATCGCATAACCCACGTCATGATACGTTGTCAGGTATGCAATCAACACGGTTGGACTGTGTTGGGTACTGCACAGTATTTACAGCATCTAGACTTGTCTCTATTTCCCCATCAAAGTAGATTTATGTACAGTTAGTCGATCATATAGATTGCCACATTATCATAATAATTAGTTGTTACAAAACATGCTTTTTTTCATCTTGTTGAATAGTTGTTTTTAGTACTTGTTAATTACACTCTTTATCCGGTTACCTCATAAACCTTTAGTAGGTAACGTGGTTGTAACAATGTGACTAGACCTACCTATTTGACTTGTAAGTTGTAACATTGTGGTTTTCTCCATCATTATTCAAAGCGACATAATTGCTTTAATTGCTTGTAAATTGTAATGCATCCAGGCGTGTAAGTACGTATTGTGAGAGACTTTTGGTAGGAGCTGTGTAATCTAATACCTATTATATTCACAACTAGTTCTGTATTTTTGTTGCAATGGTTTGTAAAATTCTCCATACTTATTAAATAAAAGTAAATTCATTTCCATGGAATACAAAATCTTGTGTAAATACTGATTACTGATCAGAAATTGTTGTTTGTTATTGGAAAATTAAGTACAGTTCATAACGTAGGCTACTAAAGTGTGACACTGAAATTTAATGTTTTTAAAAAGGTTTAGAGAGTGTATTTAATAAGCAAGATCTTATGTACTCAACATGTAAATGACATTCCAAACAGTGCTATACTAGTTGATTTGGCTGTAACAGAATCCAATACTTAACGAAAACAAAAAAGGACGTAATTCATACCTCGCTCAACATTACAGGACGGTGGCTACGACGTGGGTGGAGGGGAGAGGTTTGAGAGTCTGAGTGAGCTGATTGAACACTACAAGCGCAACCCGATGGTGGAAACTAGTGGCACGGTTGTCCACCTCAAACAACCGTTCAACGCCACGCGCATCAACGCCAGCGGCATCGACAGTCGTGTGCGCGAGTTGCAGGTATTTCAATCCATCTGATTGATTATGTTATTTACTTACATTCTTATCATTATACATCTTAGGATTTTGTGCTTCAGAATATTAACTATTAAATTGTATCCTGTTCAAAGGGACATTTGGCTGCATCTAAACAATAAACACCAACGTTTTAAGATTAATTATTGTTGTGGCACAATCTTCTCAACAACATTCAATATTATAACCACAGATATTTATCACTACTTCATCTTTCTTACCACACCAGTAACACATTTATCTATAATTTACCATATTATACAAAAAGTAAAGTACGGTGAAGATATTGCTTTAGGCCTACCGCCTACGTACAAACTCATCATAAGTATGATGCAGATTACAAAATTATTCTGCTTATTAATCTGATACCGGTAGTTAATAAATGTTGAGCAATAGCTTTAAGTATTCTGTGTCATATACAGTAGTTTAATTGTTTTGTTGTTGTTTTTTTTTAGAAAGAGAACAGTGCTGCAACTGGTAAAGCAGGTTTCTGGGAAGAATTTGAGTCATTACAACAGCAGGAATGTAAACATCTGTTTTCAAGGAAAGAGGGCCAAAAACCAGAAAATAGAAACAAAAACCGTTACAAGAATATCTTACCATGTAAGTTACAATGTTTTGCTAAGAATTTGTGTTGGTTCAAAGTTCAACCTGTGATTCAAGACTAGATTGTACTGCACTTAAAAGACGTGGGCAGATAGTTGACTAAAGTGTACAATATTACCGGCATAAAGTTAGCCAAGTCTTTACTCATGTTAAATATTATGACATGTAGCTACAGTGGCTCCCTAATCTCAATAGATCATTTTTTTCTGAATCAACAGTACTTGTATTTATTTATTGTATATCAGGCTCAAAAGCATTATGGGAGAAAGGACGCTGGAAGCGTAATATGTAAGAGATCATGTAAGAATATCATTATCAATATTTGTGTTATAATTTCATCAATTGTCATGCAACCTTGCTTCCATGTAGGCCTACACTAAATTAACTTTGATGTTTTACTACTTAATGCTCAAAACTGTGTTTTGTTTTCAGTCGACCATACAAGAGTCAAACTAAAAGACATTGATGCAACAGTCCCGGGTGCAGAGTACATCAATGCCAACTATATTAAGGTGGGATACAGATGCAGTCTCTTCGTAATTTTTAGAGTATGAAATAGAATTTTCTCTTGAAACACAAGGTTTCTTCAATGAAGATTTTATGTGTTGAAAGAAGTGAGCAAGGGCCAGCCAAGAATGTCTGAGTCTGCTGACACAAATTGCAAAGTAAAATGTGTATTGGTTTATTGATATAGTGTAGTCTTAGTTTTGTTTTCTGTATGTTGCTTTTCATCTTAAATTGGCTCACTGTGATTTTCACTGTGTGTTTCCCTGGATACCACCCCCAAAGAAATTTAACTTTGCTTGCAAACTTACCTTAACCCACCGGCTTTCCCGAGCGTCGATTCGACTGGCTGCGTATAGTGTCTGCCGAATTGCCTGGCCGTCAAATCGACTGGTAGGAATAGCGCGCCACATTATCGGTCGTTGTATGAGAATGGTTCGTCCAGTCACCAAGAGATTGCGCTTCTCTATGCACATCGCTGCATCCAACGATATGTTTGCCTCGTATCTAGATCAAGTTTCAACGTGTAAAGGAAATATATGTTTGCATTTGTAGGCGGTATGGCGGCGCCCGGGCTAGTGACGGCGACAGCGGTGTGCAATATTTTGCATGATATGACTAATACGGGGGGGGGGGGGGGAATATTATGACATCAAGAAAAATTTGGAGGAAAGTTTTTTTTTCTGTGTGTCTATATGAAATCTTGGTGTGACGTCATTCATTTTTCATATATATAAAGTACTGAAGTCCCATTTATTGATAATATGCACGTAATGTTTCTAAACCAGCTTTTTACAAATTCTGTACTGCCCTTGATAGGTAATAAACCTAGATCAACAACAGGGTTCTTAAGTAAACTATAAACCTATGGTATGGTAGTTGGTAGGCCTACCTAATTTTGTTTCTTTTATGTGTTTTAAATTTGCATGCACCTAGTGAATCTATTCAAATTTAGAACTTAATTCAATTCAAATTACCCATTTAGTTTTGAATAATTAACATGCATCGTCTTCTATCCTTACTATCAAAATTCAGATACATGAGTAGAGTACAACTTTAGAATTAGCCACACTCAGTATTTTGAGGGGTTTGTGATAGCTAATATCGTGACTTGATCTATCACCAGCCTGAAGAGGAGGCATTCCTGGAGGAGAGTCCTAAGGGCTACATCGCCACCCAGGGCTGCCTGCCGAGCACGGTGGCCGACTTCTGGGACATGGTCTGGCAGGAGAACACCGGGGTGATTGTCATGACGACCAAGGAGGTGGAGCGGGGGAAGGTAGGTCCTTCTCCTTTACTTCGTAGCAATTGTACTTCTTCTCCCGTCATTTTTATCATCACACGATTTCACGTTGTAATTGTTCTAAGTCGGTCTTGAAGCCAATATTCTAAGACATTATGATAGCTTGTAAGAAATTAAAAATGAAAGAATGTTTATGTAACATATTGTACAAATTGACAAATTATTTGCTTCAGAATGTATTGTCATTGTCTCCCACACTAGCTCATTTAAAGTTTCACTATTTTATTTAGGTATGCAAACAGTGCAGCATGAACTGTTATCGATTTTGTGGGGGGGAAAAAATGACAACAAGCTTGATGCTTTATGTTTATTGTTTTTAATTATTTTCCTATAAATGCACATTTTACTTTCTCTTTGCTTTTTCTTTGGAAATTGATTGGTAATTTATTGAACAGTTTTTTTTTAAAGTTATTTTATTTTATTTTCAGTATCAAAACATTGTTTATTTGATCTGTCACAGAACAAGTGTGTGCGATACTGGCCTGAGGAAGCACAATCAAAGCCATACGGAAAGTTGACAATACGTAACCTTAGTGAGTCGTCGACTGCGGATTACACTCTTCGAGAGTTCCTCGTTTCCAAAGAGGGATTTGCAGAGGAGAGAAAAGTGTTCCACTATCATTTTCAGGTATGATACTTTAAAAGCTTAATTGTTTTACTCAAGTTATTGGATGAGTCGTTCAAATGGAAGTTAGAAGTTGAGTAATGATAAAACAATGTAAAATTGCTTTCATTGCTTCAGATTACACTTTTGTGTCCTTTTAGTGTTGAGTGTTACTTTTTCTGCTTAATTATGTTAAATGCAGGGATTTTAGTGCAAGTTCCTAGTAGGCTTATGTAACACAATTTTTGTAAAGACTTGTTAATTCAAACTCGTACTAGAGTTATTCAAATAAAGATATTAATTAAGTTTCTATAAGTGCTTTGCGTTTTTAAATGTTAATGACAATGTCTTGTTGTATGTCGTAGCTAGAATGATTCGTGTACATCCCCAATGTTGTAGGATAAGGATTTTCTATTTCTATTCTACTATGCCGTAGCATTGACGATAAACATGCACATTTAGCAAGACGGTCGACCAACAATTTAAAAAAATCTAACTGAGTATTTTATTGTCCATTGCAATTTTAGGAATATCTTTTAGCACTTCAGTTGAAATTCCATTATCTATGTAGGCCTACCCATATCGTATCTCGTGTGTATTGCTCTAAAATGCAGGTCAAGCAATTTTATTGGAAAACTTTTTTACTTGTGTGGCTGATACATTAGGTATGCCATAGAATGTTTTTTGTACAGATAGATGGTGGGTATATATTGTTGTATTGTGCTGTTGCCTTTTGTTTTAACTTTTAGTAGTGTTGGTGTGTAAGTTTGTGTGAAAATGGAGCATTGTTTTTAATGTTTATTAACTAATTTGACTACGGGTACTTCCGATATTCTCATGTTTGTGACTTGCACACAAGTTAATTGTACGATGGCTTGTATATAAATACGTAACTAAAATAAATGCCTGTAAGAGAGTGTAAAGAACGTCTTATTCATGCTGCCGTGTGCCCGACAGGCGTGGCCCGACCACGGCGTGCCGGCGGACCCTGGCTGCGTGCTCAACTTCCTGCTGGACGTCAACGCTCGACAGGAGTCGATAACCTCCGCCGGACCGATTGTGGTTCACTGCAGTGCCGGTATCGGTCGCACCGGGACATTTATAGTCATCGACATGATCCTGGACCAGATCAAGAGACAGGGTAAGACAGTTCGACCTGTACGGGGTTATTGTTGTAACTTGCATAATAATCGGTTCTTTTTGAACGAGTGAGCGTAGCGAACGTAGTGATTTCCATTCGACTTAAACGGCCCTTATTGTTTTTCTGCGTGCGTGTGTAAGTGTGTGTGTGTGTGTGTACGTTGAAAATCAGCCGAATCGCTGAACAGATTGCGCTGAAATTTTAAACAGACATCCGGTACGAGTTTATTGAGAACTGCTAACAAAATCAGCAAGATTCATTGCAATTTAAACCTACAAGAAATAATAAACTGAAAAATAGACTTCCAATGTTTAGAAATTATTTTAACGACAATGTTTTAGATTTTGAAAAGATATTTTTTGTTTGTTATTCGCCTGGCCGTGAAATGCCGTGCCCATGCAAGGTCTGTCGAATGTTGCACGTCAAGGTACCCCCAAATTCCGCTCGTAGATTGAGTAAACCTTACAATATTTTCACGTATTTCGTACTGGCTATGTTTTCCATAGTATTGTCACAGATGATAGACTACATTGCGTTATATGCATTTCAAAACATGTTTAATAATA
Source organism: Sweltsa coloradensis (assembly GCA_024449915.1). Classification (NCBI taxonomy): domain Eukaryota; kingdom Metazoa; phylum Arthropoda; class Insecta; order Plecoptera; family Chloroperlidae; genus Sweltsa; species Sweltsa coloradensis. Next base: position 11,490 of record JAMZAV010002008.1, on the reverse strand, counting down.
ATTTTTTTAAATACAATTTAGGAATTACAAAATCTTTCCCGACCAGGGGATTTCTTTTTCTCTTCCTACTCGTTCTTTTCACTTTTTACTTTTTCAACTTCTTCGTGTAAAGCGGCCTTAAGGGCGCTTTAGCCAACTAGACTTGGGAAACGCCAAAGTCTTTGTTAGACGAGTGAGCGAGTCATGTGGTGAGTACCCGGGAACATTTGCATTTAAGTTTGATATTTATTTTCGTATAAATAATAGTTTTTTTTTAAGTTTAGTTGGTATACGGGCGCGTCAACTGTAAGACCAATGCGCCTCTCTAGGCTATGATAGGCTAGGTAGGCCTAATGTAGGGGGAAGAAAAGTAATGTAACCGGGTACTCAACACATGGCTCACTCACTCGTTTAACAACGACTTTGGCGTTTCCCTAGTATATTTCCATACCTACAAGCTCCAACCTCTGTAAACCATAGTTTAAAGTTGATGAAAAATGGTGATATCAATTGTGTTCATTTTGTTTTTAAAATGCAAATCTAGAGATTTTGTAATTTGGACAAATAAAATACATTTGTGTGTTTTGTACTTAATTTCAAATTATTTGATTCACATGATAATTAGTTTGAATAGTTTCTGGCCCATTTAATACGATTATCATTTTTGATTTTGCATAATAATCAAATTGTGGCTTATCCTTCTCCAAATTATTTTATTATGAAGATTAAAACTAAGCAAATTTACATTACAAATTATGCAAATATTTTATCACAATTTTTCTCTTTCCTTTTTTGAATACCCTTATTTTAATATTTGAATAATATTTTAACATGGTAGTGGTAATCCTTTGGAGGCTGGTGTGCAATAATTAAATTCTGAGTTACGGTAATAATTATCATTCACCAATCATTGTTACCAGACATTGGCTAGCATTACTTGTACATTTAAGACAGTTTATTGTGTCTTGTATTTGAATCAGGGCGATGAAATAACTAACGAACGGTTGTTCCAGGCTTGGACTGTGAGATCGATATCCAGCGCACGATACAGATGGTCCGATCACAGCGCTCTGGTATGGTGCAAACTGAAGCGCAATACAAGTTTGTGTACTTGGCAGTGCAGCACTACATCGAGACAGTGTCACAACGAATGCAGGCAGAACAAGTATGTTTCAGCATTACTTAGTCATAATGCCTTACCCATGTGGGAGAACTTATTATAATAAATCTTCTTCTAAAAATTCAATTCATCATTAAAATAATTAACTTTTAAAAAGAGTTATTTTTTCAGTGTAATTAAATATTAATTTGGGCCTACTTAAGTCTTAATATGAACTATGCTCTCATACATCCCTCCCCTCCAAATGTAATAAATAAATTTACATCCCAGTGTTAATGAAGACTGAATAGCACTAATGAATGAAAACTAGTGTGTGCATTTAGATTATGGCTACCCTTCATGTATAGCCCTACTTACTGTTATGTTCATGACAGTTTATTTATTTCATAAATCTCTGTCTCTCTTCACTCACTGAGGAAGGTCACATTGACCGAAAACGTTATCAATGTAGGCCCTACTTCCTAGTTTTAATTTTGTGTCTTCTGTTGCGTTGTGCTTTCTCCACTTCAGGTTAGCTTGGTCTTATATATCTATTCTTTGTCACTCTCATTACAATGCCGTGAAATGATAATTTGTCAGAGACTGCACTCCCAGCTGTTTGATTTGTGAATATGTAAGCCTACTCTGTTTTGTTTTGTGTAGGCTATGTTTTCCTAACCTGTAACCTCTTACTTACAGTTCTAAATTGAGATCCCGTTTTGATATCACCTAATACTGTTTAAAGGCTAAGGCTGGTGTTTCTCTTGTGTTAGAAGAGCCTGCAGCTGGGGCGAGAGTACACCAATATCCGTTACTCTACGGAAGTGGTCGAGTCGCCTGTGAAGCCCGGCTTAGCCCTGACTCTCTCGCGCTCGACCACGTCTCTTCCTACAATGCCAAGTACCCACGGTGATAACAAGCGGAGCGTGTCGCGGGCCACCAGTGACGCTCACCTCCCCAGGTATGATACTAACTATTGAAACAAGTATTTATATGTTGATTGCTGATTTAGGCATTAAGTTATACAATTACGTAGAAAACTCATATTTGCTATAGTACTAGCATAGCATACAAATTGTAAATCATAATCTACATAAACATCACCTATACCGTCACAAAAGTACATTTTATGTACCCTGCAGTCGTTACTAATATTTCTATTTTTATAAACACACCGTGATATTATATAGACCTACGTCAAGAGGGCCTAGCTTCGGCTTCTATAAAATAAATTGGGTTTGTAATTCAAACTACCCTAGTGATTCATAAGCTATGTATCAAGAGTAGGGATGTGCGGGTAGTGGTTTTTGAACTCGGGTCGGGCTCGGGTCGGGTAATTGAAAGTACCCTCGGGCTCGGGTAATTGAAGTACCCTCGGGCTCGGGTCGGGCTCGGGTAGTGAAATTTTTTTTATTTGTGAATTCATTAAAAAAAAAAAAAAAATCCTACAAAACAGTTTTGCATTGGTTGCAGGTAGCCACTCTGGCTGTGTTGACACGAAGTACTTCCAAATCGCGTCTTATGAACTTTTGCTTGAGTAGGCCTAGACCTAGGCCTAGTACAGTGAAACCCCGCTATTATCGTTTTCCTGCATCAATCGTTCGTTATTCTCGAAATAATATCGTAACGATCGTTTTCTAATATTTCCGATACGAAAACCCCAAGAAAACCTATGCGATCGCGTATTTTTCTCTTCCGGCCGACGAAATCATGCGTTTGTACCAGCCATGCATCTGACGAAATCGCGCGTTTGCACCAGCCTTTGGCTGACTCCGCCCAACGCTCTGCTGCGCGCAACGATGCGCACTAGATCGGACCTCTAGATGAATTGCAACTTTGTTCTAGGCCTGCCGCCTAGGCATTAGACGATGTTTATTAGTGTTGTTTCTTTTTCACCATTCGCCTACGTACGTTATATTCAACTTGCTTTATGCCGTTATTAGCGTTGAATAACCAGAAGACGAGTAATGACGGTCAGTAGGGCCTATTACTCCAGCGGGGACAGCACCGGAAGAGCCAAGGACACAGCACAGCATCACATTCGTAGCGATTGGTCCGCTCCGACGTTCAGTGTTGTGCGTGTGAGCGGGAGGTTTAAAAGGAGCAGATTGGCGTGTTTCTTTATTACTTCTACCCGACCCGACTTTTTCGGATAGGAATTGACGGCCCGACCCGAGGTCGGGTAATTTTACCTACCCGAAAATTACCCGTTTTTCGGGTACCCGCACATCCCTAATCAAGAGCTTTATGTTACATTTCTTTAAATTCAAACTAAGGTTTTTAGTGTCTCTTGGAATTTGATTTAAAGGGAGGGGAGACTAATTAATTTTGAACATTTACAACTAATTCAATTCAATTTAAAACTTATCTAAAATTGATGATTCTATCTATTTTTTTTTTTTATAAATATTTATCGATATTGTGGTTTCTTCTTTTCTTGTAGGCCCCCTGACGACATCCCTCGTCAGATATACGAGAACATTCCCTTGAAGGAACGCAAGTTGTCTCCAAACAGCTACAACATCGGTCCGCCTCCAAGCTTTGCGCCGCCCCCACCACCTCCCCCACGAAACACGTGACCCCCCCACAATACATCCCCTGATTCTAGTTCCCCCCCTCCTCCCCCCCTCCTCCCTCGTAGTACGTGACCGAACCACGATAAAACGGCAAGTAATTGACAACATAAGTTGTTTCTCTCCCATTACATTTTCTGCACATAGCCTACCCGAAGAGATCCCATCTCTTTTGTGTTTGGCCATCCTAGACATATTATATATTATTAGACGTGATACCGTTCGTAAGTACATTGTACGGTACTAAACTAATCTAAACCTACTACATACACACATTATGTAAGTGTGCAAATTTTATTGGTCAGTAATGTAAACAGTTTTTTATACAAGACAGTGACTTGCATAGCATGTGATAAGAATAAGCGCCAGCACAGTATGTCTTCGCTTGATCTACTTATTAGTCTTAAGGTATTTATAGGAGCTTTTGAAAGATATGCAATAACGGTGTATAAAGGAAATTGAGAATTCTGACAAGTTCCAGATGTTTTGCATCAATTTGAATGTGAATCAAAGTAGTAGATGATGACAGCCATCCAATTACTCAGACGAAGTGTCACTGAAGGAAGGTACAGCAATGGTGCATTGTTAGGCGTCTCGACCTAACGGAAATCGCCAAGCTAGCCGCCAGTTGGTGCCACATGTGACCCTGCCATAGAACATGAACTATTTTATTTTGTGCATGTCATATTTATTGTCCTCTTTGTAAATCAGTTTATTTAACTGAATAGGATAGACATGAAATTTAATGTTATTTGTGTAACACACTGTTCTGAATTGAGCTTAGCGTATACTGTACCACTGTACCACTGTACCACTATATAGCATCATTTTCATAGTTGCTACATTGCTGGTGAGTAGGGGTGGGCGAACGTTCGAAAACTCGAGCCCGAGCCGAGCTTTTTTTGAAGTTCTCGGGCTCGACTTTTTAAGCTCGAGTTCGGTTTTTATCAAAACTTCGAACTTTAAACGAACTTCGTCTTGAAATTACGCCATAAACACGCCAAAAACTGATTGAATACATCGTTCGCGTAATAAAACAACAAAGCAGCGATCGCCATACTGGATTTTTCTAACAGCTGATTTTCCAAGTTCCAGCGCCTTGAAAAGTTCTCGTTTTGTCACGCCATGACGTCACGACGAAGCTATCTGTTAGAAGGCGGTGCACATCTGTGATTGGCTCGATCGTCACAATTCACACTCGTCGTGCAGGGTCGGCAACATAACAAACACAAACTAGAAATTTTGCTTCTTGATGTACGAAGTACCAACATTATTGAATCTTAACGGCGGGAAATTTGAAAATACGCAAAATTTGAAAAAATAGTTGAATTAATTGAATTTTTTATGACGAAATGGAGCCTTTATTTTGAGCTTTTTTTTTAAATTAAAATTTTTTATAACTTTTTTTTTTAAAGTTGAGCTTTCATATTCAAATTAAATTTTTTTATAACTTTTTTTAAAAAAATTATAAATGTCTATTCGTTACAGAATAATAATGGATTTTCAAAAGTTCGGCTCGAGTTCGAAGTTCGAAAATTTTTGGTTCAAAAGTTCGAGTTCGGCTCGAAAGTCAAAAACCTGGGTTCGCCCACCCCTACTGGTGAGTGGTGACCAAGGTATAGTTACATGTACAGAGGAGTTGGCCTACATGCTAGTATGTGTATTCAGATAAGTGATGTAACAAAATTAACAATGCATGTCTAAGTACAGTAGTCTGTACTAGTGACTTACTGCAATTTAAAGTTTTTTTGGAGCTACTTTCCAAAGCCTTGTTAGGCAAATACAGAGATTTCTTACTAGAAGCCAATGTTGATGTAGGCCTACCTCAGTCTTTTTGGAGTGAAATATATTTGTAATTATAAACTTTTAAATGAAAAAAAGTGCAGGAATGCTGCAGTTTCACAAAATGCTTTCTTTCTTTAGTAAATGCAGCAAGATTGTATCGATATTATGATGAGTGTGCTGTAGTGGTCCTGCCAAACTGAATAGACTGAAGAATTAAGACTTTTGCTACATAAAAATTTGTATAATAGTGTATTAACCTTCAGCGTAATCTCACTATTTAGTATTTACCATTAATTGTGTAATAAAATAAAATGTCCCTTGCGCTTCTGTCCATTTGGATGCAAAGACGTAAACATAGCGTGTTCATATGACAACGCCTTCACGTTTCATGTTCAGCCTTAGGAACTCCGACGGAGTTTCATCTGATAGTATTTACTATCCTTCAACCGGTTGATAATTTTACAATGTGGATGTTAGGGCGGAATATTATCATTCGCTTAACGTGATATTATGATACAACATGCGATGTACAAGCAGCATTTTCGAACTATCTGCTGGCGGTCTGCTATCAACCCTCCAATATTTACACCGATGGTCTGCGGGATAATTCTAAATTTACTATCCGTTTCCTTATTTATAACTATAAGTCTTGACCTTTCTCTCCATATATATTTGCAGACACATTAAACACAAATATAATATAAGGCTGTAGATTTTAGAAACTGAATATTTACCAACCCTAGATATGTGCCAATCATAATTCAATTTATTCAACTTAAATACGATCAGCTATTAGGTTGTGCATGGTTTTCACTAACATCTACAAATAAACTCCCATACCATTCTCACTGGTAACCTACATATATACCATCTGTATTCATTCTTTGTATTATTTCCTTGGTCATCTGTTTTGTTAAAACTATGTTCAATGTCAAGGTTCCTTAACTTAACTATGAGGATCAAAGCTAATGAAATGAAGTACATGTTATTTATACCTGCTTAGTATGTTGGGTGTATCCTACCTTTGCTCTAAAAAAATAACTAATTTTCCACTCTCCAAGATGACCCCTCATGCCTCCTCCCACACCATCTGATGAATACTGTAATGTGTGTGCCATTATTTGTGAAGAAAAAGAACTACAATAGGTATTGCTGATTTTGAAAAAGAAGTGTTCTAAATTCCCATTAATTTCTGATATATTGTGGTAGGTGTTGTTATTGATGCAGTTTTTACAGTACTACATGGTTGAACAATTAATATTGTATTCAAGTTATATAGTGAGAACAGCTGTAAACCCAGCTGCTTAAAGGCTTTCTGGCACTCTTCTTGTCGCAATAAATATTTATTAGTAATTCTAAATGATTTCACTGTTCCGATTGTTCAAGTGTTCAAGGCCTCTTTTTAGGTGACTAGGTAAAACCATAATAGTACATGTGTGGATAGTTGGTAGGGAACTTCAAGGGCTATGTAAGAGGACTCAATCCTAAGTAGGCCTACTTGCCTTATTGACTGAAGAAAACCTTGGAATACAGTTGTCTCAGGATTGAATCGGTGACCTCCTGAATCGGTCTTGTGTATTGCGCATAAGTTACCTCTGTATTGGTGTTGTATGAGCATATTTTTGTTTGAAAATCAGCAACTTCCAATCAGTCAAACTGCGTATTCCACCAAATGAATAAATCCTAGTAAGTAGTGATTGACGCTTTCAAATAAACACATTAGAAATTTCAAGTAGAGTAGGTAGGCCTTCCTACTGGCAAGGTTCTTGGTGTAGAAGTTGTAGGTATACCTATTTGTTTAGCTTACTTATGAAACCAGTCGAAAATTGTAATCCTTATTATGCAATACTCAAAATCGTCTTTGATTTTATTAGAGACAGTTGTCTCTACCGATCATCGTCGGAACATGTTATTACTTATTTGTAACCAGTGGTTGAAGAAAATTTGGAATAGGAAAGGTGGTGATATGGTGCATAGTTTGATTTATGAGGATTTGGACGTAAAGCCTTCAAAATCTTTTAATATTACAGTATTACATGCAGATATACATTTTCTTTCTTATTCAGAAATGTTCTATTTTGAATGTAATAGTGATGTCATGTTGTAGTATCCTGTTTATGCCTTGTTTCTATGTCGTCTGTTACTATCACTCATACTAGTGTGATATTTAGTATAGATTGGAGAAGGGTTGACAGGTTGGGAAAGCATAGAGAACATAAAACCCAGCCTGAAGGGCTGGGGGTCCAAAATTTTCACTGCTGATGACACTGCAGCTAATTTAAAGTTGTTTGTTACCTTAATCCACGACGCGTTTCGTCCTTCTGGGACTCATCAGGCGGATGGTGGCCACTAAAAATCAGCTAGCTAATTTTGTTATTTACACATGGTAGAGTGTGGCTCATAATCATTGCCTTATTGCCTTGGTAGGGGTCCAGGAAATGAGCACATTGATATGTGTAACTTCATCTAATTCTGAAGCGCAATATAACGCTGTTACTATTGGTATTACGCTAATACAATACAACAAAGTGTGAGGAAATATCAAACCAAACGCTGTTATATGTACTTAATGGCTTAAGCCTAAATAGACGAAATCTAAAAATATTTGTTTTTAGTTTTTTTATATTTTAAGATTTAATTGCTCTTTTCCTGGACCCCTACTCATCGAGTCATTGGTAATTGATTGATTGATTGGATATTGCTTAACGTCTCATATTTATGCAACTTACCTAATCGAGACAAAAAAGAGTGGTTATGTAGGCTTATTTATATTTCTAAAGCAAAAGGTTCAGGGTTCTTATCCCGGATTCAGTTGGTGGTTTAATTTATACATCTTTGGTGGGTTTCTAGTACCTACTAACCTACGGTTTTCTTTATTTGTAAGTTTCTATATTATTGTGATAGTCAAAAGATTCTGATAAAGAAATTCAATTATGCCCGTGACATTTATTCAGTAATGTCTGATCTGATCTTTCTGAAATGGTTGTAAAAGGCCATCCCACACTGCCTCTAGCCACTGCACTCCGTAGGTGGTCTGCACAGAATTTGTCAATCTTTATGGTCATTTATTTTGATTGATAATGTGTTTGTTCATTTATTATATTTTTCAAACAATTTTAAATACCAGATGTAGTAAATGCCAAAAAGGATAGCCAGTAAAGTTTTCTGCTTGTGTCGGTATTGTTGGTGCGTAGTGTTCAAACGAGAAATTTGAAAGAAACATTTCTAGCTAAATTAGTTTAACGTTAATTGGAATTTGAAGCTCTAGTTTTTACAGTATTATTAGATTGTAGAGTCCCTTACACTTTGCATTTAAACTAAAATGTTTTGATTGGAGATGCAAACTTCATATAAGTATGGGTATACATACATTCTTGCTATTATAGTAGAAACCTGTTGATTCAAGCAAATTGTGTTGGGGTTCAACCCTGAATAACAATAACGGGATGAAACAGATAACTATGTGTATTACAGTGTACGTAATAAAATAATGGTTCCAAAACATTTTTGAAGGTCAAAAATGGTATCGGTCATAAAAGGTGAAACGAGATAGTTTGAGAGTATTAAACATGTATAGCATGACAAAAAAATAAACAATACGCAGGTCAGGTCGGGAAAAAATATATAAAATAAACTTTAAACGAAATGATAAGGTGAGTTTTGGAACAAGATGGGGCATAACCGCACAAGTTAAAAGTTTGGCTCGGCCTGTACTTTCAGAACACCTAATTGACGACTAGAATTTTACCCGCCTCCTGACGTCACGAGGCATCATGGCGGAATGAGTTGGGATAAATCCTCATTTCCCAAGTTTACGTCTGTTGAATGACGCAACACTAATCACGCTCTTTCTCTTATTCTGTTCATTATTTGGACAAAACTTAAGAGGAATATTATTTAGCAAACATATCATTGATTATAATAGCGATTATTGCGAATTTTTTGACACGGCCGTTAACTTGTTATTACAATGTACGCATCATACATAAAAAATAATCAAAACGACTATAAACTTTCTCAACTTCAATTGACAAAAAACTACTGACCAGATTTTGACAAGACCTCCTTCAAAAAATGCATCTGGCTGTTTAGACAAGAAATAAATCAACTTTCTAGATAGAAAGTGCACTGAACGAAATTTTATAGCCTAGGTTCATATGCAGTGTAGGCCTATGTGCTTTTATGACAAATACGCACTTTTGACGTGCGGATGAGCCGTGAAAAACTGCAAAATGCATATTAACCCATGCTGTAAATTTTCGTTCAGTGCACTTTGTGTCTAGAAAGTTAATTTATTTCTTGTCTAAACAGTCTGATGAATTTTTTGAAAGAGGTCTTGTCGAAATCCGATAAATAGTTTTTTGTCAATTGAAGTTTAAAAAGTTTAGTCATTTTGATTATTTTTTATGTATGATGCGTACATTGTAATAACAAGTTAACGGCTGTGTCAAAAAATTCGCAATAATCGCTATTATAAGCAATGATATGTTTGCTAAATAATATTCCTCTTAAGTTTTGTCCAAATAATGAATAGAATAAGAGTTAGAGCGTGATTAGTGTTGCGCCGTTCAACAGACGTAAACTTGGGGAATGAGAATCTATCCCAACTCTCAACACTTGGCCTATCGATCGTTTTAAGCTCCGCCCATCACCAGTCGTCCATTGTACTGTACTTTTCTAATTGTGTATTTTTTGTTACAACAGCTTATTCTGGTATTTGCTAATGCACTTTGTTTCTTAGTACAGTATTATAAATTTATATATATTATGGGTTTGTGCAAAGATCATAATTTTGAATAGTGAGAGCAGTTGACCAAATAGCATCCCCAATAAATATTTTACTGTTTGTAGTAAAACTACTGTATTGGTTCTGTGACAAGTGACTTTTTTCTTTTTGCATAACTCTACTATAAAAAAAGTTTATTTGTGGGGGCTCCACTAGATACTAGTATGTGTTGACCGTCACTAGGTAGGGATACATTTGTCAATGATAACTGCGGGTATTTTTCCAACATAACATTAAATTCACGAATAAACATATTAATACTTTGTATAGTAGACACTCACTTTATGATATATTGTGTGTCTCATTGGTCCGGTGGTAAGAGTCCCTGCGTCCAAAACAGAAGTTCCCCGTTTTGAGTCCTGCTTCAAGTAGCAGATTTTTTACTGCTGATGGCTTTTAACTCCATCAATTCTCGGGTTTGATATGGCATTGTGTGAATGGTTACTTTGGAGCCGTCCTAGCAATGAAGCTCAGCACATAATAAATTCTAAGGTTGTTTTGAATTAGCCTTATTGATGCTGGTGTTGCCTATGAATGGATAGTGCCCAACGAAAGGGGTCGGTGTTTCCTAATTCAAATAGTTATCTATGGTTGGCCATTGATCACTTGTTGATATGGTTGGCATGGCCCGCTTTAAATTTAAGTCCCTCGCTAAAAACCAGTTGTGTGATTGAGTGGATAGACTAAATATGAATTTATTTATTATTTTACGTACACACTCATTATATTTGTAACTTTTGTAATCTAACTTATTGAAGAATGACAAACTGAATGGTTCAACATTTTTTTGCGCTGATAATCTACACCTTGGGAACCTGCTTGCACCTTGTTCATTATTCCACGAGTGGTTCAACATCTAGACTTCTGCATCACTGATAATTTCAATTAAATATATATTTTATTTTGTTTCCAGATGGAAATGATTTAAACCCAATCCTTTTTATCACAATGTGTACTGTTTTGCAAATAATTGAGTATTTAATGTCTTCTATGTACAATTTAAATTACTTATAATTAGTGTGAATTAGGGAGGACTAGTTAAGAAGATTTTACTGTGTTACATTCTTGCTACTCGTGTGCGTTAGTCATTTTTTATTTAACCCTCGTAATTATGTATTATTGAATATCAACTTTGCACATATTGTAAATGGGCTTCTTGGAGCTCGATATAGAATTTTATTAAACTGTAATATATAAACACATACTTTTAATTAAAGCCTTATTATTGTATAATTTTCAGAGTGAAACACATACTTTTGATTTAAGAT
>JAMZAV010002007.1:0-98513 GCA_024449915.1 Sweltsa coloradensis | reverse complement strand
AGCTTAAGGATTAGTGTTGAGATTTATTAAGATGAATGGGGCTTCATATCTGTCATGGTAAAAGCAGAAACGGACGGTCAGGGATGTTTTATATCACAAACATAATTAATAACAACGGTCCTCTGCCCAGCCCGGCATCGTCGAAACCAGCTCGTCAGTGTGTGTTAATTCGTGACCGTGTGCGCATTGCCAGTGTAAGTCTTCTAGCAAAAATGGTTGTGACTGGTGTAGTGATGAAGTGTTCAACGTTCTAATAGAAAGGGCATTTTCTGCAGAAAACGCCGAAAAGCAAAAGGTAAATGTCGACATATGTTGTACTTCTATATGCACGAATAGTTCATTGTGTTTTCATTGTTTTAGTTGAAAACAACATAATATTTCATGTGTAGGCCTATATCATGTGCTGTAGGCCTAGATAATAACGCATATTATTATATGCATGCCTTTTCATGGGCGTCCACAGTGAGGAGAGAGAACGCAGTCGTCCATCTACATATTATTACCGTGATGTTTGCATACAGCTGTGTCTAAATTTTGAGTGATTTTAGCTTCTGTTTGAGTTATTAATAGCCTGAGTAGAGAGTATCTTTAAAGCCAAAATATCGCTATTATTTGAGTGAATTTCGATCTTTTATTAGCGATTATCACCCTTATTTCAGAGTGAAAATTTCGCTCTATAATTGAGTGGAATTATTTCACTCAATTCTAGGAGTGGTGGTCACTCAGAAAGAGTGGTGCAAATACAAGCTAAAAAAGGAGCGAAATTTCACTCGATTTGAGTGTTTTTCCGCTCTTTTAATTTAGAGTGTGACTGTAGGTTTTTTCCGTGGTTTTCCTCAGTCGTTAATGCGAATGCAAGAGATTGAGTCCTCTTAAATAGCCCTCGGACATCCCTTCACAATTGTCCTATCCGCAATATATCTATAGCTAGTCACCTGAAGAAGGTCACACCGGTTAAATCTGATGTGTAAATGTATACCCTACAGCGGGCATCCTACAAAAATTTATTTATATAAAGTTGAGACTCAGCAAAATTGTGAATGCGTACTTTGTTATTCCACTGTTTTGTGAGCATATAGTAACCCAGATCAAACCCAAGACAATGTCGTTTTCACAAACGAGGGCTACCGGTTTGCCTATCAATGGTTTATCAGTAGTTTGGGTTCATGGGCTATATCGTTGTATTGAATCGATTAACATTTATATTATATCTCTCTCGAGTAAGATAATATGTAACTGAGAAGATTTAATAAAAATTATGTTCTATAACGTGTGCGTGTTGTTTAACTTGTGTAAGTCTGGTGATTTAGCAGTCACAATACAAATAAGCAATTATTGTTGTTGCTTTCACAATGTCTTATGAGTATATGACATTTTTCTAGAAATGTTTCAATAATTTTTAATAAATTATTTTCACAAAGTTTTTTTGTTTAGTAGGCTTACTGAAAAGCAAATGTTTACTGTCGGTTAATGTTCCAAGTTCATTATAATATGTATGCCTGTATAATTGACCGTGCCCTACAGTAAACGGCAGGGGCCATTTACAGAGAAAAATCTTAACCCAATGATGTATTGATCGTGTTATTAATAAATTCACATTTTGTTTTATTTGGGTAATCGTATCGGCTAGCATCAAACTTTTGTTTTCATAAAGTGTTCCTGACAAAGTTGTAATATTTTACCTCACTGATATTTTGAGGGTGTACAGTTTTTTGTTTCATTCGTATTTTGTTCAAGTTCATTTGAGAAAAATTAAGTTTAATTACTATGATTTCATTTGAAACAACAAGCATTAATAAGTATTTACCAGATAGGTACATGACGCAGAAAGGACCGGCGTGGAAAGGCACTGCAAGAGGTCGCTGGCGCGACCTCTCGTTAAATATATATTCGGGCCGCGAGAGTCTTAAATGTTTTATATTATCGACATAGTTTGCCTGTTTCCTCTTTTGATATTGGGTATGGGCACTGATAACTCTCGTGTTGAGTGCACTAAAACAACACTAACTTACTAATTGACTGGGTTTCACTACACCTACCACTATTCAACTTGTCAATCTTCAACAACGTCGCGGGCTTGGCAAATGAATAGAACTATAAAATCAAAGTAATCTACTGTGTAACCTTCTGATTGATTTTTATTTCAATATCTTACATTCTGCAGACACCTATATTTACTAACATAATCCAAGGAAATCTGTGTTGGACAAAAACATTACAAATTATTCGTTGCAGCTAGCAGTTGTACTAATACATTGTTGCCATGTTGCACAAACATGGTCAACAACTAACCCTTAGGCCTAGTACACTGCACTGAGTTTGAACAGACGGTTTGAACCCTTGAACTGACCTAGGCCAGCTCAAAAAGCTTACCACAATACGCCTTTAAAATTGTCAAGAGATGGCGCTATAGTGGTTATCGCGCGAATACAAAGATGTCGGTTACGATGCGATCGCTCACGCTGGCGCATCGTGAGGCTCTGTATGCGAGGGCCCCGTCAAACAGCCCCTGTTTACATTATTTTGATCTAGTGACATTTTGGAATGCTATTACATAGTTCTCACAACTGAAATAAATTTAATGTGTGTACTAATTGGTGCCTAGTTAATAATCTGTCGGTGTGAATGAATATGCATACGATGCCATACTTGCTGTGACATGTGCTTATGCACAACGTTGAAAATCAACTTTTATCTTGAACACAATATGGCAAAACAACTGGTTACTTTTACATTCGATTCCAACTAAGTATTCTACTTACAATAAAGAAAAATCAAAGGGATCGAAATAGTCCAGTTTTTTATACAAAACTCAGACAGTAGGCCGTAATAGGAATTCTTAGCACTTCCCTAATTATTTTGCAAATAAACTTTACAGAAATGAAACTAAGGTGACTAGGACCTACATATTTGACCTACAAACACTACATTTTAAACCTAAGTTATAATCAAATACACAAATAAACGCTTATAAATCAATAATTACCGAGTATAAATGTAAATAAATGAAGTGCACATATATTTCCAATCAAAAAGTGACATAATAATAATTATTATTATGCCAGACATCGCTCCAAAATAATGGTAGGCCTAATTAACCATTACTTAAACACCATTGAGCCTATTTGTGATTCATTCATTGGGAGTACTAAGAACTTTATACTTAATTGCCAAGTTTATAGTTGTTTGGAAACAATGAAAATAAAATTCGAAAGTAGATAATAAAAATAGTTTTCTGCTACACTTGGGCCTAATCGTAAGCAATTTTTAACAAGTATCTTCCTCTGCATTTTATTTTGTATTGTAACTAAATAAGCAGATTTGCTACACGTAAATTGTAAAACATCTTATATTTCGTTTCGTAGGAATTAAAATGTCCCAACTGCCAAGGGACAAACTTGTCTATCTTCTGCTGTCTAACTACGTAGACCCTATACATGGTCGTGTGAGTATTTTTGGGAGGAAATGTATCCTTAGGATATTCAAATGTGAGTGATCCAGCACCTTAGGTAAAACGTTCAGTGAAGATTTCTGATGGTGGGAATCAACTCGTTGACCTTTCAAATATGTGTCTCACGTGAACGGCAATGGGATGTTTGAACTACCACTATCGATATTGCAAATTACTGAAACCTTTAATAAACAATTGAATACATCTTTCAGCGAGTTACTGAGTTTTTATAGTTTTATCATCCGTGGAATAAAGCAGACTAGCTATGCATAGTATTTATTCTTTCCTGAAAAAGTACAATTATTATTGTTATTCTGATTACAATCCATACCTACAATATTATTGTTTCGTGTTCTAAAATCGAAAAACTTACTGTTTGTTTATAAACCTTGAGGCCTAAACCACTATTATTACACCATCAGCTAGAAATAATATAAAGTAAATGCCCATCTTCGGAATTTACTTAGAATCAGGCCTGTATTCTCACAAAACTTTGAGAACCTAGATCTTACTTGGCTTAGTGTGGTTGGCTTAGTGGCTTTACCTTATATGCAACTCAGAACACAACAATATCGTTCACTATTCGACATTATCTTTGACGAAAACTTCGCCGCGCCATGTAGTTTTAAACGCAAGCGCCACACCCACCTCCGGAGCGACCTCATCTGAGCGTTTCGCCGTTTCTCCGCTTGGCGCGTGTCGTTTATTTTTAAAGGCGAATACCAAACTCGTTCTAAACGTGTGGTTGGTTTGCCCTTATATCCGAACCAGTGAGAATTGAAAGTTTCCAATCTAGACTTAGACACCGACAAACCGCTGGTTGAGCTAGCGGGTTAAAACTCAGTATACTATGGCACAAGTCAGCGTAAATATCTCGTTCCATCATACAACACACTTTTTTTAAGCTTACATTTGAGTTTGAGGCGTTTGATATAGGTACTGTAATGTACGAGCATAGAAAAAATAACTTTAAAAAGTAATTGAAAACTGAGTATAACTACAATTCAGTTGCAGTAACACTAACAGTTACATTTAAATAAAATTAATTCAATTAGTAATTCAAGTACTCAACTAGTTACTAATTAGTAATACTTCTACTCCATTACTTTTACTCAGTTACTTTACAACACTGAATAAAAGCCAAGGGCAGTAACAACATTGCGAAATCACCGAAACAATTCTAAGCATTCTATGTGTACAGCTGAACGAAACCTTGACGAAAGCCCAGCAGCGTAATCCTGAGCAGATCGAAATGTCTTTTCTGTTTGACTTTGGGCCAGAGGAGGAAGTTCAGCTGAAGCCTGAAGTCATAACTGAAGTCTTGCGGAACTCGTGTAGGACCAGCTTTGACAAGTAAGACATTTTAACATTACATTCTTTATCCCTTAACCAAAAACTTATTTGAAGAATGTGCAAACAAACATTTTATCGTTTTTATAATTTTATGTACTGGTATTTTAATGAATGTTTTATATTTATAACATTTAAAAAAATATTTTTCCAGCTATGGCCTCCGAGAATATAACGGCGAACGCTATGTCACCGAGGCTGTGGCTCTCACTGATCACGTACCAACGTCACTAGACGGCATGTGGACAGAAAAGTACGATATTTACATTTATCCTCCTTCAATCATCTTCCATCATCTCGTTATCATCTTGAATACTTTTTCAATTGCAGGTCTAGGTTTATTTAAGCGAAGAAATTATTTATGGTGCTTCTTTGCGCTTTTTAAGGTATCTGCTGCATGGGCAAACCCACAGCATGCAATATCTATTCAATGTTTAAATTAGGTTGTCAACGTGCGTACAATGTTATGGTCTGTTATGATTAAATATTGTAGTACATACAATATTTGAAAGCAACATATTTTGGACAAACAATTTGTAGTTTCATTTGAATATTCAGTGGATATTCTGTTAACGAAGTGTAATCACGCGACACGGTGAAATGACTCGTTTCATACCTCTTTTAATATATTCGGGACGTGAAAGTCTAAAATGAATAATACAGTCATAAACCTTCAAATCCCTTTCACTCGGTGGCATTGCCAGGAAAACATTTGGGGGTGCTGGGAAGATAGCGGGGATTAAGGTGCTTTTTCAAGTGTCCGTCGTTTCATGCGACGTGACGAAAATAGTATTATTAACCATTCCTCGCTATTGGAATGGGATAGGTAAATAATACAACTTCCGTTGCGTCGCGTCGCGCATGACGGACACGAAGACGCACCTTTATAGTGGGTCTTGTCTTTACTCCGCCCCCCCCCCTCACGGCCCCTGACTCTATCCAATATCCAAGACCAATATTATTTTAAAATAAATATACATAATAGACTGATAGTACTACCAAAAGCTATTTATATTATAATAACTGTTAAATTTACATGTATATGTTTGTTTTATGTCCTATATATTAAATTAGCACTAGTTGAATGTTTATTCTGTTGCAAATAAAGGCTTAAAGGCTTAATAATAAAATATCCATAAACAACAACAACATCCATTAACAAAATTGTACAGACCATCTTTTTCAGTTGTCACTTAAGACACTTGGACGTCTATACAATATTATATAGACAGACATTAATGAATATTGTATGGATATTTAAAATGTTTGATGATAATATTGTACTAACGTTGTGTGGATATCAAATGCTGTGTAGGAACGACAGCTTATGACATTTTCTATAAACTTAGTACTGCTACGTGTTTTTGTGCAATCAAAGAAATGCATACACTTCGCTTATTTAACATGTTTTTTTGTCTGCTGATTTTGATTGGTTCTTACGACGATGTACGATACTGCTAAACGACAATTGCCTCATACTGCATACAAACTTTAGTAAAAGATTGCAATATCGATAATTTGGAATTTCTTACTTATTTCTTGTACAGCTTGCGATGGCTGTGCCGAGCATACCTGAGTGAATACGGAGAGTTTAAGCTATACAATGCATGGCTTAGAGACAAAGAACGAGATCTCACCACACATCTATGCAGGTATCAATATGGTTTCATATTATAACGTATCGTTAAATATAACAACGGTGTCAGTGAGATGTTTTACCAATTGTATTACCGTTGTGTAAGTATCAACGTTTACTGTCCCATTTAATGCTATGGATATCTATACTGTAGGTTGTGTACGAAAATTAAATTTAATAGACGTTTTGTTTAACAGTGTGATCGATTGTGATGGTAAAAATTGGGGAAACATAGGTTCAACAATTAAATATCAAACAATTTGTTGACTATACTCGTGTGTTTCCATGCTTGAATATATTTACTAATAATCATAATAATAATAATTGTAGATACATTTATTTCTTTCAAAACCTTACACATTTCATACATTCGACCTTCCACAAACTGCGCATGCAGCTTATCTGAGGAACTATGTTTATTAAAGATAAGGATTTATTCACTTCTGAACACTTAACCTAATATAATTGAAATTTGATTTATTGAAATTACCGACATGTGAGTCAAAACAATGTGATAATTATATAAAGTTTGACATTATGAGTAAATTTATGAATGAACATAATAGTAATAATAATTATAATAATAATAATAGTAATAATAATAATAATAATAATAATAATAATAATAATAATAATAATAATAATAATACAGATCCAATACAAATTAAACGTGGCATTTTCCAATGTGACTCATTTAGTGCATTATGGTTTTGTCTGTCATTAAACCCACTGTCGCATATGCTTAACGAATCAACATACGGATTTAAAATTAAGGACAATAATATGGTATGTCACACAATTTCCCACCTATTCTACATGGATGACCTAAAGTTGTATGCATCAAATTTTGCTCAACTAAACAGTCTAGTCAATACAACATTAGAATTTAGTCAAGATATCTGCATGGAGTTTGGAGTAGACAAATGTAAGACGCTACATATCGAAAAGGGTAAGGTTACACAAGCAGAAGAGTTCCAGCTAGATGATGGAAATAGGATTGGAATAATGAACGATAACGATGTATACAAATATTTAGGATTCTCACAAGCTGCCAGAATTGAACAAAGTTATGAAAGCAAAATTGATAGATACATACAAGAAACGACTAAAGTCTATCCTCAAGACGCAACTAAACGGTAAAAACAAGATCACAGCAACAAATACATATGCTATATCAGTACTGACATATTCATTCGGAATCATTAAATGGACGCAGACAGACATCCACGCGTTGGAAATATTAACTCGTACTACACTTACCAAACACAGAATACATCATCCTAAATCAGCAATAGAGAGATTGACACTTCCAAGAGAAAAAGGAGGACGGCGCCTAATTGATCTGAACAACTTATATTATAAACAAATAGACATTTTAAGAAAATACTTTTTTACAAAGAGCAACCAATCCACACTTCATAGGGCTGTGGTGCTAGCTGACAAATCATTAACTCCACTCAATCTAGCAAACGAAAATGTCAATCTACAAGGGAAACTCATAACTGACGCTTTAAAAGAGTTACGTCTCTCAGAAAAGACCCTACACAAGAGACATTATGATGAACTACACAAAGATCACGTAGATATTAAAGCATCAAATAGGTGGTTAAACAACGGGGAACTATTTGGAGAAACAGAAGGTTTTATGATGGATATTCAAGACAGAGTGATTGCGACGAACAATTATAAAAAATACATAATACAAGATGCGACAGTAAACGATCAATGTAGAAAATGTAGTGCAAGGGGTGAAACAATCGAACACATCATATCCGGGTGCAAGTCACTATGTCAAACAGATTACCTCTACAGACATAACCAAGTAGCTAACATTATTCATCAAAAACTAGCAATCAAGTACAACCTCATTGACACACACACACCTTACTACAAATACAAACCAGAGAAAGTACTAGATAGTAAAGATTACAAATTATATTACGACCGCACAGTTATAACAGACCAAACGATACATCACAACAGACCGGATTTAATAATAATTGACAAGAAGAAACAAGAAACTACCCTTATCGACGTTGCTATCCCAATGTGCCATAACGTCGAGACCAAGTGGAAGAAAAAAATTGACAAGACTAGTGAACTTGCAATTGAGATCAAGAAGATGTGGAAACAGAAAAAGGTAAATACAATCCCATTCATTATATCAGCCAACGGCATCATACCGAAGAAGCTACATGAAAGCATCAAACAACTAGATCTTCAACCCAATGTATACATCGAGACTCAAAAGGCAGTAATACTCAACACGTGTAGAATAGTTCGTAAATTTCTAAACTAAGAATGATACTTCGAGATTTCGAGACAGCTTCCATCCTGACATGGTTTTCGTGGTTTCCCATAGTCCGAAGAGCAAATGCTAGGATGGCGACGAGAAATCGGCCACGACCGTTCACAGCAGAAAGAAAACATAATCGACAAACAATATTACAATTTATTAATGACTTATTTTAGGTAGAGTTAAGACAAAGTAATAATGTATGTAATAGGTACACATGGAAGTACTTGACGTAAGTCCGTACAACATGTTAGCTCCGGTTTTAACCGAGTTTGTATGAAATACATCCAATAAATTATAAGTTTATTAATAATAATAATAATAATAAATAAAGTGTATCTCAAAAACCTGTAGAGAAAGATAAATCAACTGACAATGTAAAAAATAAAGCTTTTCTTCCATATGTTCATCAGGTCACCGACAAGATAGCGCGTATACTAAAGAAGCATGACATACACCCTGTTTACTCCACACATAAAAAACTCCAAGCGTCACTAAACTCAGTCAAAGACCATATTCCTCTAATGGTCTCGGGAGTGTACGAAGTTCCCTGTGAGTGTGGTAAAGTGTACATCGGACAGACGGGCCGAACAATTAGAACAAGAATAATCGAACACATGGCCCACTGCAGGAAAGGCGACTCAAACAACTCTGCGCTGGCTAAACACGCCCAGGAGAATATTTCAAACCAGGACACCAAATTCAGTTTGATAACACACGAGTCCTCAACAACTCCAATACCACTTTTTGCCGAGATACATCAGGGAGGCGGTGGAAATCCGAAAAAACGACAATAATTTCAATGGAGGAGATGGATTCAAATTAAGTCCATCTTGGGGTCCGACACTGGAACGTACGAAGAGTGGAATAGTAAAACAGCAACCAGAGTCGGACAGACAGACCAATCGTTGCGCCATCCCCCCCCCCCTCCACCCCACACACACAACAGGCAATGTGGCCAATATCATCTTCCACCGCAGGCACACATGGGATGAAAACGAGGGCTCAAACAGGAGCAAAGCAGGAATCTCTTCAGTCTTTGGACAATGCGGCTCACAGTAGGCTGCGAAACGTCAAGCACGCAATAACACAGTATGTGTTTATTACACTCTTAATAACGCGGTACAATGTCCCGAAAACCGTACTAATATTATAATAATAATAATAATAATAATAATAATAATAATCATAATAATAATAATAATAATAATAATAACAATAATTTTTTTTTTCATTTTATTTCACAAAAGACATATTACATTGTTTTATCTCAATGAAACCCACAAAGCCCATTATGCGGGCTCATCTGTGGAATAACAACATCAAATAAACTAAAACAAAAACAACCGTAGAGGAAGGAATCATTATGAAAAAAACATTAACAAATCACAATCATTAAATAAACAAATCGAAGTAGAATGACCGTTACTTAAAATAAAATGAAACACAACACAACGCCAAGGTTTTTAAGTTTCATAGGCATTTCAGAAACCTGACAGAAATATAGCTAAAAGATGATTACGAAAACAAGGTATGAGCAAAACAGATTTAGATAAGAGCACTCAATTGAGACAACAAATGTCTTTTTATTTGTTGCTTGACCTCGGAAATTTTTGTTAAGTTTAATAATTGATCAGGTAATTTATTAAAAGACTCGGGGACTAAACACTCTAGGCGCCTTTGACCGTATTTATTATTACTTCTAGGAACTACAGATTTTTGTTTTTCCTGACGTCGTGTCCATTTGTATTTCTGCACAAGAATTCTATAATCATTTTTAAAGTAATATTTTATTAACAGTTGGTACGTGAAAAGGCCGTCAACTGGCAGAAGGTTGCAAAAGAGGTATGTCTCCCGAGTCGACAGAGTTTGACAATTGCGAGGTCTTATTTCGCGTAAAAGCTTATTTTGTAGTACTCGAATTTTATTTAAGTGGCAGTCAGTGGAATATCCCCACCCCACGCTAGTAGACCATAAGATATAATAGATTCTGCAAGAGCGATATATACATTACGCAACACTGAAAATGGTAAAACGTATTTAAGAAAAAAACATTGCCGGAGGCAGGCTCTTAGGCGCTTACAGATGGAATCAATATGAAGTGCCCAGTTGAAATTTTTATCAATCACCAATCCCAAATAATTATGCGAGTCAACATTCTCGAGTAAATCACTACATGCACACGTCTGTGGATCTACTTGATTATGCAAACATTCATTGGAATGAGTGATCACCCTGACCTCTCGGAGACAATCTCTATTTTGAGGTGCACACAAATGAATTATTTTTGTTTTATTTGCATTAATTACTAAATCTCTATCATGAATCTCTTTAAATAGGTTAATAAAATCTATTTGTAAATACAACTGTGCAATTTCAAAGTTTTTATGGACTGAAACAATCAAAATGTCATCGGCATAAATAAATACATAGCAATATTTAAAACATTTAACCAAATCATTTACGTAGACCAGAAATAAAATTGGACCCAAAATAGAACCCTGAGGAACTCCTGAAATCACATCACGTTCGTGGCTTAAAAAATCACCAACCTTAACTCTTATTTTCCTATTTGTTAAGTAATTTTTAAACCAATTTAAAATTGGGCCACGAATACCAATTCGCTCAAGACATATTAAAAGTTTAGCGTGATTTAATGTATCAAATGCCTTGCTTAAGTCCACAAACATGGCCGCAATGTGCATATTGTCATTTAATTTGTTATTAACCAGGTTCGCAAATTTCACAAGAAGATCAGTTGTGCTCTTACCTTTTTGAAATCCAAACTGATTATTAGTAATAATTTTAAATTTATCTAAATAGTGCATAGAGCGTCAGCTACTAACGTTTCCATTATTTTTTCAATAACAGATAATATGGCAATTGGCCTGTAATTACTAAAGTCCTTATAAACCGGTCTTACAATAGAAACTTTCAATAAATCAGGATTTCTCCCTTTTCTAAAGACAGGTTTATTATTTGGCAATTACGGGACTTATATCCTCAGCCGTGTATTGCAAGTCGGTCACTCTAATCCCATCAATTCCAGGTTGTTTGGTTACATTTAATTTACGGATAATTTTTAGCACAGTTGCTACACTTACTTTCCCTAGGTACATAGATTGACTCTGAGGTGAGGGAGGCACAAGCTTAGAAGTTACAATAGAACAATTATGTTGAATGATATTAATCTCATCAACAAAGGTATCAACAAATCTATTAGCAACTTCTTCCTCACTATATTTATTACGTAAGTATTTGTTAATCACCATCACCCACCACTTCATTAATTATCTGCCAAGTTTGTTTAGCATCACCTTTATGTACTTCAAATTTATTTTTATAATAATCACGTTTCACTTTATAAATTTCCTTCACTACCTCATTGCGGTAATGTTTATATTCAGTTTCATAAGTCTGCCTCAAAGGGTTAGTTACTCTAGCATTCCTTTACTTACGGAACAACCTGTCTCTATGTCGAACCATATCAACAAGGTTATCAGTCATCCAGTCCTTGTTTAAATATAATAATAATAATAATAATAATAATAATAATAATAATAATAATAATAATAATAATAATAATAATAATAATAATAAAAATGACAATAATAATTATAATTATATATTATAATTATAATAATAACAATAATTTGGAATTTCTTACTTATTTCTTGTACAGCTTGCGATGGCTGTGTGAAGTGTGAAGTGTGGAGAAGTGCAAAAGAGTGAAGATTGTCTCAAGTGAAAACATCCAATTTGACGAGCATACCACTATGGAGGATATTGGTCAAGAATCAACTCATAAATATCATGGAGTAGAAGAAGGTAACGGTGTTCTGCATACATTAGAGAAAGATAAATTGGGCAAAGAATACAAACGACCCCTAAGATTAATACTTGAAAGTGAATTGAACGGACGAAATAAAACTATTGCAATTGGTCAATTTGCTGTGCCAGTATTATCTTATAGCTTTGGGATATTAGATTGGAGCATTCGAAAAACAAGAAAACTGTTGACAATAAACGGAATGCACCATCCACGAGCGGACGTAGAAAGACTGTATATCGCAAGGAAGAATGGAGGTCGCGGAATAACTCAACTAGAGGGGTCATACAAAACAACAATGATTGGTTTAAGTTTATACATAGAATGAAAGGGAGATGACAAATTTATTAGAATGGTTCAAGAACATGAGTCTAGCAAAGCTATGAGAAAATCTATCATTAAGTTAGGCAACAAGTTTCAATCAGGTATGGAATTAACCGATACTAGGAAAACGCTTAAGTCCCGCCTCGTTGTTGGATGAGCGTAATTGGTGCATTGAGCTGCCATGTGTTATGCGGATTTTCTGTTGTTCTGTGAAAAAATCATATCTAAGTTGAATTTTTGGAAAATTAAATTAACTTAAATAAATAAGTAACTTAAATTTTTAAATTTTTAATCAATCGTAATTTTTAAAAAAGGGAAAAAAATTAAAATTGCAATTTTCATAAGAAATAATTATTTGATAGCGCTCAGATTTCACACGATATATAAATTTATGAAATTAAGGTTCTGTGAAAAAATTATTACAATCGGACAAAGCATGTAGGTTTTATAAATCGAAGAATTTTGTTTAAAAATCGAAAAAAATCGTAAAATTGCGATTTTCATGAGAAATAATTTTCCGATTGCGCTCAAAAACGTGGCAGTTCTAAGTTCAGAGATTTCGAAGGCCTCCATAAAATTTCATCGCAATCGGAGTATCGGTTTAGCCGGAATCGTGTGGACAAACAGACAAAAATACAAAAAAAGAAAGAAAGAAAGAGAAAAAAAAACATTCCGGAATTTTTTCTCCAGTGTAGTAGAATGGAATCTTCGCTTCGCTCGCTACGCCCGCTACGCTCATCCAATTAATCAGATCAATGGGTCCATCACTAACAAGGTCAAGGTGATCAAGAAGAAAATTAAGAATATTATCCAGGAAGATCTAATAAGTTGCTGGAAGTCTAAACCTTTGCATGGACAATATATAACACGCATGGAGCAACCACATATTGGCCAAGATCAAACCAATAAGTGGCTGGGCAGAAGTAATCTCAAAGGTGAAACTGAAAGTCTTATTGTAGCTGCACAAGATCAAGCCTAAAGAACAAAAAGTTACGAAAAAAGAATTCTCAAACTCGAAGTAGATGTCAAGTGTCGTTAGTGTAAGCTTTATGAAGAAAGCGTGGAGCACATTATTTCTGGATGCCCGGTTTTAGCAAAAACGGAATACATTGATCGACATGATAAGGATGGGGCATATTTGCATTGGAACATTTGTAGAAGTTATAACATCGAAACTTCTGACAAATGGTACATTCATAAACCAGAGCAAGTAGTTGACAATGGTAATGTGACCATATTGTGGAATGAGCAAATAATCACTGATCGAAAGGTTCTTCACAACAAACCAGACATAGTTGTTAAAAAAAAGAGACTCAAAAATGTTTGATCATCGATGTACCTAATACCTATTCCATCAGACCGCAACATAGTATTAAAGGAAGCAGAGAAACGCACACGATATCGAGACCTACAAATAGAAATTCAACGAATGTGGAATGTCAGTTGTAAGGTTGTTCCCATTATTATTGTAGCTTGTGGGACAATTGGAAGAAGTTTTGAAGAGAACCTCCAACATATATCTGGCAATCACTGGAATCCAGAGCTTCAAAAGGCAGCATTATTAGGAACCGCCCATATACTACGCAAAGTTTTAGTATGAAGAAATTGTTTCAGTTATTTCTTGTATGTATTGTATTTTGTTAATGTCATGTATATACAATTGTTTTGTAATAGGGGTTTCACCTGAGAGGTGTGGCTCATCTCTGGTGAAAGCTCTTAAATACCCATTATGTAATGTTCATATTGGTGAATAAAAGTAGATAATAATAACAATAATAATAATAATAATAATAATCATAATAATAATAATCATAATAATAATAATAATAATAATAATAATAATAATAATAATAATAATAATAATAATAATAATAATAATAATAATAATTTCAATTTTTCAATTTGAATTTATTTATAACATCGCGTACAAAATGAAATATGCTTCCTTCCACAAAGCCTTATGAAAAGGCTTGTCTGTGGTTTAAATAAATACAAAATATACCTGGAACAATAATAATGAATACAAGGTTTTTAAGCATAAGTCCCTTTCCGGACATAGTTATTGATTAATATCAGTTGTTGTAAAAGTTTGCCCCGATTGGGGTTCGAACCCAGAACCTCCGGTTTCACGTGCCATAGCTCTACCAATTGGGCCACCGGGACAACAGAACAACTCTTTACAAAACTGCTATGTCTTGTGAATGTTGACTTCCATGATATAAATCCAACTGAAGACTGCAATGTAGCTGACAAATCTGAAAGATCACATGGATAAATCTAATCAGATCCCTTTCTCAGCTCAGCTCATCAAATTTAATACTACCTACTCACAATCAAATTAGAAAATGTTTAAACAAGTTTATAAATGGAGTTAAAGACATACCCGAATTCTTTACTGAAGGAGTAACCTTTCTCAAACCGAAAGATAATGACACGAAGAACCCAAGTAAATATCGACCAATTACATTTCTACCAACTATACATAAAATATTAACTTTATGCATAACAAGTAAGTATATAATCATTGCGAAGAACACTATATCATGGCCGAGGAACAAAAAGGATGCTGTAAGAATTCACAGGGATGTAAAGTACAACTCATTATCGACTCTACTGTAATGAATCAGGCACACAATAAGAAAAGGAATATTCACGTAAACTACATTGACTACAAGAAAGCTTTTGACTCAACACCACACACATAGCTCATTCAGATTTTACAAATATATAAGATCAACCCAGTAATTGAAATCTTTTTGAAGACAGTAATGAAGACATGGAGAACAACACTAAAACTTAATATGAAAAACCAGCAGATAACAACAGATCCAATCCAAATTAAACGTGGCATTTTCCATGGTGACTCATTTAGCGCATTATGGATTTGTCTGTCATTAAACCCACTGTCGCATATGCTAAATAAATCTACTTACAGATTTAACATTGAAGACAATAATATGGTATCAATTTCAATTTCAATTTCAATTTATTAAGACACATATAGATACATTTTTCAAAAGGTATGTTTTTTGTCGCGTAAGTTGGGCAACCACATAAGAAAAATACTTGTTCGTGGTTACCCTATTACAATAGTAGCCTTTATTAATTAATTTATTATTACTATAGCTAAAGCTAAAAACTATTCTACTTTCTAGTTCTAGTACAAAGAATGTTAATTGTGTAGTAATAACCATTATTTCAATTATTTAACTTGACATAATATGATGTAGATATAATTTAATTGTATAATTTGACAATGATTATAATTAGTGAAACACATGAAAAACTTAAAAGTATATCTAAAAAAGTAACAACCCATAATATTGTACTATTAAATGATAACTAATTAAACAAATATGATACAGCTAAATATAGAAATTAGTAACTTTCAGATCAGCTTTCAGTGAAAATGAAAATGAGAATTCAACTCATCTGCCATACTCAAGAGAAGAGAGGACTTAAACATAATATGATATTAAGGATCAGTGGAAAAGCGAAGTGAGACACACGTGACATTATAAGGCTATATTTTACTGATTCGTTCTTAGCCATGGTTTTTAAATTTTATTTTTTAATTTTAATCAGTCTTTTCCGAAAACCGTCGAGCTTTGAGAGTTAATATTTCCTCTAGCTTATTAATCGGTAAAGAGTAAATCCACTAGTGTATTTTATTATTGAAAATAGATATTGAGCTATTTCTTATTTGTGGTGGAACATGGTTATACAATTTTGGACCCAAGAAAGCAACTTGCTTCTGTGATAGAGTTTTGTTTACTCTTGGAATTATAAGATTGTGTTTATGGTTTTCTCTTGTTAGTGATTGATGAGATATTTTTCTAAAACTGTTAAGATTGGTATGAACAAACTTTAGGAGATTTTTCGCATACAGCTTTCGAATGTCAAGCATTTTGCTTTCACTGTACAGCAGTAATGTAGGATATTGAAAGTGTTTTTTCATTATTATCTTTAAAATGTGTTTTTGTATCGCAACGAGGGGTATCAGGTGATTATAATAAGTCCCACCCCAGGCTAAAATTCCATATTCAAGTAGAGATTGCGCTAGAGCATAGTAGATCATTTTAAGTGAGGAGAGATTAAGGACGTTTCTAAGTGTGTAATATTTGTACAGAGTGTTCCTTAGTTTTTTGCACACAGATTTAATGTGGCAGTCCCATTTCATGTGTTGGTCTATAGTCACACCAAGATATTGAGTTTGGTAAACTTTTTCAACTGTTTTGCAGTCACATGCAACTGTAGTGGAGCAGGTATTTGTATGGATTTGGAGGTGGTAGTCGTTTATGGGTTGGTCTGTTTCTGTAGGAGAGAATGCAATGTGAAATGTTTTATCTTCGTTTAGAGTAAGCAAATTTGTATCAAGCCACAGCTTTATTTTTATCATTTCGCTGTCGGCAATTTCATATGTGGTTTTCCAGTTATCGCTTGAGAATATGAGGACAGTGTCATCAGCAAAGGTAATGATTTTACATTTTAATTTGGAATTACACAAGTCGTTTATATATATTGTAAATAGAAGTGGACCTAGAACAGTTCCTTGAGGGACGCCGTATTCAACAATTGAAGAGCTGCTGAGGGTCTCGTTTACTTTTACAACTTGTTCTCTGTTGCTCAAGTAACTCTTTATGAGTTGTAGGGCTACACCTCGGATGCCGTATCGCTCCAGTTTTGCCAACAGTTTTATGTGCGACACGGTGTCAAAAGCTTTAGCTAAATCGAGAAAAACAGCTAATGATTTTTTACCGTTGTCTAGTTGAGAGGTGACGATTTCTGTTAAGGTGTGAATAGCGTGCTGCGTGTTTAATTTTTGTCTGAACCCAAATTGATTAGGGGATAAAATTTTATTAGTTTCAAAGTATTCGTACAATCGGAATTTTATGCATTTTTCGTGAATTTTTGCAATGTTGCTAATTAGGGATATTGGTCTGTAGTTGCTTACGATAGTTTTGTCACCTTTCTTATGAATTGGAATTATTATAGATTTTTTAAAGATGTTAGGAAATATTCCTGTAGTGAAGCTTAAGTCTATGATGTATTTTAGAGGTTTGACTATGTGAAATTTGGCTGATTTAATGATCTTTGTATTTATAAGGTCATGTCCTGGTGCAGAGTTAGTTTTTAGTTCATTGATGTTTCTGATTATCTCTTCGTCAATCGTAGGGTTGAGGAATATCGACCCGTTTTTGTTGATTAATAGGAAAATCATCTCTGTTCAGGCGGTTAGAAGACGCAGGCTTATTTAGTATGTTTTCCGCTAGATTTTTCCCCGCATCACTAAAGTAGTTCAAGAAAGTTTCTGCAACTAATAGCGGATTACTCTCTGTATTTAAAATGTTATTGTTTACCTTTATTTTGTCTATAGTTTGTTTGGAATTTGCTTTATGATTATTTGTTGCCTCATTGATGACTTTCCATACTTTTTTAATATCTTTATTTGCATCCACTATTCTACTTTTATAATACTCATTCTTAGTAAATTTTATTAACCTATTTAATTGATTTCTATATGTTTGATAATATGATCGTAATTCAATATCATGAGGATTTTTTAAAGCATGCTTGCTCAGTCGATCTCTGTGCTTAATTGACTTTATGAGTCCTAATGTTATCCATGGTTTTAGTTTTTTTGTTCTGTTATTTGTTTTAATAAATAAATAAATAAAAATAAATTTTATTTAGAGTCTGCCCACTCAGTTATATAACTGATTAGTTATAACTTTCTTGGAGCTGGTTTTTATGTGCATTTTCAATATGTCAATAAATTTATTTGTGGCTCTGTCTATGTTTCTTTCATTTAGCACCGGTTCCCATGTTTCGTTTGCTAAAAGTTCATCTAGTTGCATGTAATTGAGTACCTCTGTGTGTTTATTGCTATCTTTACATTTATTTGGCTCCATGGTTGCATTTACATTTTTCATTCCAATTATGACAGGATAATGGTCAGTCATTTTTGTTTGTACTATTGCCGAGTGAAATTTTGTAATTTGGTTCGTTTTGAGAAATATGTGATCAATGCAAGATTTTGACTGATTATTGATTCTAGTAGAGTTCATTATAAGTGGTAGAAACCCGTTAGCAGATAAGATATTCAAGTATTCTTGTGTATTTTGTGGTTCTGTTGCTCTTTCTTGATCGGGATTAATATTAATATTTATGTCTCCTATCAGTATAACGTGCTTGTTTTTTAATTTTGATAACTCGTTTTGTAATTCTTTTAGGAAAACGCGTACTTTGCTAGACGGCGACCTATACATGGCAAGAATGAAATGTTTCATTAATAGAGAAGTTAGCTTGTGTTATTTCTTCTACGATTGCGATCTGTAATTTGTTATAGATTCCATTCCTGATAAATATATAGACTCCGTCAAATTGTGTTAGTTTGTTACTATAGTTGTACGATGTGTAACCTTCGATTTCAAATTCGTTCCCGTTTGTTCCTACAAGCTGTGTTTCTGAGAGGATTATAATGTCGAATATAATTTTGGATGTTTCCAATATAATTATGAGTTCATCAAAATGCTTCCTAATACTACGTATATTAAAATGTATTATTTTCGGTCCCGACGATGTGAAAATGTTTCATTTAGTTCGTCAATGCTCCCGAGTATGAGAGAAGAGTTGACTTCATCTAGATCGCATAAACCATCAGTCATCATCTTGTAGATGATTGGAATAGTACTACTACAATGGTTCAAGATGTAATAAGTTAAATTCAAATTAAAGTTAAAAGTATAGTATTGCTAGAATGGTTTAAGATATAGTCAAGTCAAATTAGAATTAAAATTAAAAGTACAAGCAAGGTATAAAATAAAACATAAAGAGAAAAAAAGAAAATACTTTAGTTATGCCTAATTCTAATATTATGGTTTGCGTAATGGATCTATCGACCTCAAGCGTCTTATGTTTAATGATTATTGATGTTTTTTAGTTGCACCATGGTATTGATAAAATGTTTTTTCCCTCCATCTCTCAGGACAACTATTTTTCCGTCGCGGGTCCAGCAATTACGCACTCCAAACTTGTCGCGCGCATTTTTGAAAATGGCTTGTCTTCGTTGCGTAAGTGACTCGGTGATGACTTGCCCGCTTCCTTTTAGTCGTGACTTCGCGTACCACACCATTTCTCTGTCCTGATAGCTGACAAATTTTATTATTATAGGACGTGGGGCAGTCTGGTCTTTCTTTGGAGGTCCGATTCTATGGCAGCGGTCAATCATCATGTCAGACGTCTCGACATTGAGTTGATTGCAAATAACATCGTACGCCGTTGTATAAACATTCTCCCGGGCAACTTCAGGAACTCCCTGGATGATGAGACAGTTCCTGCGTCCGTACTGTTCCAACGAGTCGATTCTGTCGTCTAGTGATGTTACTTGTTCAGTGATCGCCCGGAATTTCTCTTGAAAGGTGTCAAATCTTTTAGAGAAGCTATCTTTGAAGTCGGCAAATGATTTTTGAATGGTTTCTAGTGCTGTTGACGTGTTTTCCCTTTCAGTATTGGTGTCTGCTTGATTATGAGTATTTTGTGCCACGGCATCTTTTAGCCTAGTTTCATAGTCACACAATTTCTCACCTATTCTTCATAGATGACCTAACGTTATATGCATCAAATTTTGTTCAACTAAACATTTAAATCAATACAACATTAGAATTTAGTCAAGATATCTGCATGGAGTTTGGAGTAGGCAAATGTAAGACGCTACATATCGAAAAGGGCAAGGTTACGCAAGAAGAAGAGTTCCAGCTAAATGATGGAAATAAGATTGGAGTAATGGACGATAACGAAGTATACAAATATTTAGGATTCTCACAAGCTACCAGAATTGAACATAAGTAATGAAAGCAAAATTGATAGAAACATACAAGAAACGACTATAATCTATCCTCAAGACGCAACTAAACGGTAAAAGCAAGATCACAGCAATAAATACATATGCAAGTACTGACATATTCGTTCAGAATAATTAAATGGACGCAGGCAGACTTCCACGCGTTGGAAATATTAACTCGTACTAACTAACCAAACACAGAATGCATCATCCTAAATCAGCAATAGAGAAATTAGCACTTCCAAGAGATCAAGGTGGACGAGGCCTACTTTCTTTTGCGGTTTTGATACCTTCAAATACGTCACTCGCACATTGTGTATACTTACTTTAATTGCCTTTCTTGAGGTTTGCGGAATGTTCAATTATGTAGAATGTTTTTTTATCAGTATAACGTCGATAATCGTGTTGGTTAAAATTTTACGTTGAGTGTTATTATATTTTCATTGAAAATAGTTAATATGACTTAGAATTAATAAAATACAAACAATTGGAATTTATCTGGTCTCCATCAGTTACAAAATAATGTTAATTAATATTTACGTCTGGGTCATTTCCAGGTACCGTGGAATCTTTCGTGACTGCGTGAACGTGGATATCAACGATTTTACTGCAACGTCCGCCATCTTCAAAAAACTAAGAAATCCAACATGTCTGTGATTCGAGGGTGGTGGATGAAATGAAAGTTATTGAGCTCTCTGTGAACCAATCTGGCTATGACAGAAGAGAACTTCTTTAATATAATAGCCAGAGTAAACACATGAGGAAGATTGGATGTCGAACTGCGGTCCACAATCCACAAACACGTTAGAAGTGGACGCAATTACTTAAGTTTTAATAAATTCATTTACGGTCACTAAATTTGATACCTTGAGACAAGAATTATAATGCAGATAATACACTTTATAACTGTAGTTTAAAATAATGATACCATCGTGTATTATACAGTTATATGAATTTTTGTAGTGCCAATTTATATGGGTTTAATAAAAATGTAACAAGAAATAAACATCATTACTAAAAATATCAACGAAACCATGCCCCGTCTGGGCCAAGGGTAGAATTAACCGAGGAAAGAGGTAAAGTCTATCTCGCAAACATCAGCTAGCAATGGAAGTACTAATAAACTTGTAAAAAAAGGAACCAAACCTTACACACTCAAAAGCAATGAGATCTAAAAGAAGGGCCATTCTTCTACATCTGCGCATTCTTAATTCATAATCATACACTGACCCGTAACTACAACCTTGAAAAGCTTGGCAAAATAGAAGTTGCAACTATTAATTTAAACGTAATAGTTCATGCAAATTCTATTTTGCCAAGTTTTCAAGGTTGTAGTTATGGGGCAGTGTACGTTTATGAATTAAGAATGCGCAAATTTAGAAGGGTACATGAACTTGGCCCTTCTGTTAGATCTAATTGCTTTTGAGTGTGTAAGGTTTGGCTGTATTTTGACAAGGTTTTTGTATGCGTGGTATCTCACAACGTTTTCAATTTCTACTACATTTTTTGGATGAGCGTAGCGAGCGTAGCGAGCAAAGCGAAGATTCCATTTCACTACACTGGAAAAAAAATCCGGAATGTTTTTTTTTTTTTTTTTTTTTTCTGTATTTTTGTCTGTTTGTCCACACGATTCCGGCTAAACCAATACTCCAATTGCGATGAAATTTTATGGGGGCCTTCGAAATCTCTGAACTTAGAACTGCCACGTTTTTGAGCGCAATCGAAAAATTATTTTTAATGAAAATCACAAATTTACGATTTTTTTCGATTTTTAAAAAATTTCTTCGACGTATAACATCTACATGCTTAATCCGATTTTAATGATTTTTTTACAGAACCTTAATTTTATGAATTAAGATATTCGTGTGAAATTTGAGAACAATCGAAAAATTATTTCTCATGAAAATCGAAATTTTACGGGTTTTTTCTTTTTTAAAACAATTCTTTCACTTATAACACCTACATGCTTTATCCTATTGTAATGATTTTTTTACAGAACCTTAATTTTATGAATTATTATATTCGTGTAAAATTTGAGCGCAATCGAATAATTATTTGTTATGAAAATAGCAATTTTACGATTTTTTTCTTTTTTTAAAATTACGATTAGAAAAAATAAAATAATAAAGTTATTTTTTATTTAATTTAATTTATTTAAAAAAAAATCATCTTATTAATAATTTTTTCACAAAACAACAGAAAATCTGCATAACACATGGCAGGTCAATGCACCAATTACGCTCATCCAACAACGCGGCGGGACTAAAGCGTTTTCCTAGTTTTAACTAGAATGATAACAATATAATATAAAACATCGCGTGGCCCGCGCAAATTTAGAAGGGTACATGAGCTTGGCCCCTTCTTTAAGATCTAATTGCTTTTGAGTGTGTAAAGTTTAGCTTTTTTTTGACAAGGTTTTTGTATGCGTGGTATTGTTGTAAGCCCACACATGAAGCATGTAGTAATTAGCATATGCATGCGGTCAGTGTGTTCGTGGTGCTTTCAACTTTATTTACACTTGCACCCTATTTTTTTTACTCTTCTTTGTTCTAGGCGATCTGTAAGACATACTGTTCATACAAACACCTCCTGAGGTATGGCTAGGGGATGTCACTATAGATTTACTACTTCCTTTTGACAATACCTGTTTTATACATTTACATGAGACTTTGTTAACATTTCAAGTTAGGGGATGTCATTATGGAATTACGACTTCCTTTTGTCAATACCTGTGTTATATCATTCGTATCAACAATTGTTCCAGCTACATAGGACTTGTTGACATTTAACTTCCTTTAGATGATGTGTAATTACGAGAGTGAGCCAGGCCACCCTCGGCTATGTATTTTCACAGATAATGTATTTACAAGTCCTACAGTTCCAGTCGAAACGTGCATTGTTTAAACAATACATCTGTCTTCCACGAACTAGGGAGTACCTTTTTCCAATGAACCAATAACTATGCTTGTTTCAATCACCCAAATAAAAAAAAAGCTTCGTTACTGTAGTATCCGACTACCCAAAAAGGCTTTTGTAAGGGGGGCTCGGGGCTCTTACCGAGGAACCGTTTTTTAGAGAGATTTCCCTTGTACAATTTCGTTTGCTAAACCATTGATCACACTGTGCTTTAAATATATCATACTTACTTAGTTTTTTTACCCTGCGTATTTGATTTCCCAATTTTATTACCTGTAGAATCCCTAAATCTAAATATTAAATTTTATAACGGCGACGATTACAACAGTATCTCACTCCGTTTTCAATTTCTACTGCATTTTTTTTAAAACTAGAATGATAACAATATAATATAAAACATCGCGTGGCCCAGACTTGCTATTTGAACGCATTGTTGGTGAATATTGTCAAGATTCTATAGTTCGAAGTAAACCTTTAATTCGATGCCTTCCAGCTAGCTTTTTTCCCCTTTCTCTATCAAAGGAAATTTTGGCATACTCAAAAAAATTTCATGAAAAAATATAAATTTGTAGCCCCACTCATTTGGTCAGAATCAATGACTGATGTAAGAGGTGCTAGATCATCTTGTTTGTTGTAACTGATGTAAGAGGTGCCGGGTCATCTTTTTTTGTTGTTTCTGATGAAAGAGGTGCTGGGCATCTTTTTTTTGTGACTGATGTAAGAGGTGCCGGGTCATCTTGTTTTTTTGGGTCGAGTATGAGGTGGGGGGTCATCTTGTTTGTTGTACTGATGTATAGGTGCTGGGTCATTGTTTTTTGTTTTGTGGAAGAGGTCCCGGGTCATTTTGTTTTTTGTGTCGGGTTAAGAGTGCGGGTCTCTGTTTTTGTCGTTAGGGTGGTCATCTTGTTTGTTTGTCTGATGTAAGATGCGGTCATCTTCGTTTATGTGTTCTGATAAGAGGACGTTGACTTTTTCTTGTTTCTGATGTAAGAGGTGCCGGGTCATCTTCGTATGTTTGTACAGGTGACGGGGTATTTAATTGTTCGAGTGTAAGGGTTTTAACATCATTGTTTTCTTGGAACTAGGGGAGATCCGTGTAAATTTGTTTGTGACTGATGTAAGAGTTCGTCACTTGTTTGTTGTGGAGTAAAGGTCGTGTATCCGCTAAGGCTTGATAAGGGGCCGGGTCTTCCAGATGTTGCTTAGAGAAGAGTTGCCTGTCATCTGTTTGTTCACCATGTAACACTGTGCCGTTCAATCTTATATATTGCATCCTGATGTTAGAGTCCAAGTTAACCTTGTTGATCCCTCAAATATAAAGTATTAAATTTGTTGGTGTGACGATATGTAAAGTTGCCGTCATCTTCATTTGTGACTGTATTTGTAATTGTTTGTAAGTCTGAAGTAAAGGTGCCGTCACTGTTTGTGTGTCTATTAAAGTCGCCGTGGCCCAGATTTGTATTTGAAGATTGTGGGTAATTTGTTTGTTTATGTTGGTAAATTCCGGCCTCTTTTTTTCTTGTAAAGGTGCCGGCATCTTTATCACTATTAAGATGTGAAAATATTAATTGTTGTGCCATAAATTGCTGGTCATTTGTATGTCTGATGTAAGAGGCCCTGGGATCACCTTGTTTGTTGTGTGATGTAAGGGTGCCGGTCATCTTGTTTGTTGTGTCTGATGTAAGAGGTGCAGGGTCATCTTGTTTGTTGTGTCGATGTAAGAGGTGCCGGGTCATCTTGTTTGTTGTTGTGTAAGAGTCGGGTATGTTGTGTACTGTGTAGAGGTGCCGGTCATTTGGGTGCCGGGTCATCTGATGTGAGTGCGGTCATGTTGTGGTCATCTGATGTAGTGTGCTGGATCATTGGGTTGTGTCTGATGTAAGAGGGCCTGAGTATGGTTGCTGGTCTTGTATGTAGGTCCTGGGTGTCGGTTTGTTTGTGTGTTCTGATGTTAAGAGGTGCCGGGTTTTGTTTGTTGTTGTTGGTGCCGGTTTGAGGTGTTGTGTCATGTGTTGGGTGTCTGGTAAGGGTGCCGGCTCAATGGTTGTGGGTTCTTGTAAGTTGTGCTAGATAGGTTGTGTGTCTGATTTTGGTGTCCAGGTCATTAGTTGTGGTCTCGTTGTTAGGAGGTGCGGGGTCATCTGTTTGTTGTGTCTTATGTAAAGGTGCCGGTCATCTTGTTTGTTTGTCTGATGTAGAGGTGGGGTCATCTTGTTGTTGGTTGTGTTGAGTAAGAGGTGCCGGGTTCTTGTTGTGTGTCGAGTAGAGGTGCCCGGTACTATTGTTGGTTGTGTCGATGTGTGAGTGTGTGGAGTCTGTCTCTGTTGTTTGTCTGAGTAAGAGGTGCAAGGTCACTTGTTTGTGTCTGATGTAAGAGGTGCGTGGTCATCTTGTTTGTTGTGTCTGTGTAATGAGTGCTGGGCATCTTTGTTTGTCTGATGTAGAGTGTGCACTTGTGTCGGTTATGTAAGTGTATCGTTGTCTGATGTTAGAGATCCCGGGGTCATCTGTTTGTGTGTCTGATGTATGAGGGGCCGGGTATCTTGTTTGTGTCTGAGTAAGAGGTGCGGGTCATCTTGTTTTGTTGAGTTAAGAGGGGCTCTTTTGTTGTTTTGTGTATGAGTGGAGTTCTGTTTTGTGTTTGTAGGTGTCGGATTTTAAGAGTGGTCTGAGTGATCTGGTCGTTGTTCTGATGTATGAGTGCCGGGTCATCTTTTTTGTTGTGTCTGATGTAAGAGGTGCCGGTCATCTGGTGTGTGTCGTGATGTAGAGTGGCGCTTGTTGTGGTCTTGTGTATGCGGTAGAGGTGCCTAGGTATCTGTTGATGTGTCTGATGTAAGGTGCCGGTCATCTTGTTGTTGTGTGACGCAAGGGTGCGGTCATCTTGTTTGTTGTGTGAGGTCAGGTCAGTACTTGTTGTTGTGCTGATGTAAGAGGTGCACGGGATCTTGTTCTTGATGTAAGAGTGCCAGGTCATGTTGTTGTTCTGTTTAAGAGTGCCGGTCATCTGTTGTTTGTGTCTGATGAAAGAGGTGCCGGGTCATTTTGTTTTTTGTGTCTGTGTAAGAGGTCCGGGTCATCTTGTTTGTTGTAAATGATGTAAGGGGTGGTAGATCATCTTTTTTGTTGTGCTGATGAAGGGTGCTAGATCATCTTTTTTTTGTTTTTTGGATGTAAAGATCCCGGTATTTTTTTTGTTGTACTGTTAAAGGGGGTCTAGATTCTTTTTTTGTTGTGTCTGATGTTAAGGGGTGCCGGTCTCTTGTTTTTTGGGAAATGATGTAAGAGGTGAAAAGACATTTTGTTTTTTGTGTTGATGTATGGGTGCCGGGTCACTTGTTTGTTGTGTCGATGTAAGGGTCCCGGGTCTTTTGTATTTTGTGTCTGATGTAAGAGGTCCCAGGTCATCTTTGTTCGTTATGTCTGATGAAAGGGTGCCGGGGTCATCTTGTTTGTTTTTTTGATGTAAGGGTCCCGGGTCTCTTGTTTGTTGTGACTGATGTAAGGGTCCCGGGTTTTTTGTTTTTTTGGACTGAGTTAGAGGTGCCGGGTCATCTTTTTTGTTTGTGACTTGACGAAAGGTGGGGGTCATCTTTTTTTGTTGTGTTTGATGTAAGAGGTGCCGGGTCATCTTGTTTTTGTAATGATAAAAAGGGGCCCCGGGGTCAGCTTGTTTTTGTTTCTGATGTAAGAGGTCCGGTTCATCTTTTTTGTTGTGTCTGTGTAGAGGGGGGTCATCCTTGTTTGTTGTGTCTGATGTAAGAAGTGCCGGTCATCTTGTTTGTTGGTCTGATGTAAGAGGTGCCGGTCATCTTGTTTTTTGTGTCTGATGTAAGAGGTGCTGGGTCATCTTGTTTGTTGTGTCTGATGTAAGAGGTGCCGGGTCATCTTGTTTGTTGTGTCTGATGTAAGAGGTGCCGGGTCATCTTGTTGTTGTGACTGATTATTTTGTTGTCACAGATGATTTAGTTACTTGGTCATGTTGTTGAAAATGTTTCGACATTAGAATCATATTGTCATAATTTGTCCCGCTGATGTGAGCTGTAATGTCAGTATTATTATTTTTACTAGGCCGCTTATAGAAATCAATCCAGTAATTTAAAAAAAAATCCATCTATAGGGGTATCGAACTCTGGTCTCCCGATTGCCAGTCGAGTTCTTTGTGCATTGAAGAGCTGAATAGATAGTTTTGTTTAAGTTTTATTTCCGTGACACAATGACATAATAATATTATTATTATTATTATTATTATTATTATTATTATTATTATTATTATTATTATTATTATTATTATTATTATTATTATTAATATATTATTATTATTATTATTATTTATTATTATTATTATTATTATTATTATTATTATTATTATTATTATTTATTTATTCAACAACAGACATATACTTTTCAGTAAAATCCAGAAAAAACATTGAATATAATAGTAAACATGAAGGAAATACATAAATTATTATGATAAATTTAACTTTAAAAGTATTAAATAACCTTAAGGGTACAGAAATTTATAACTTATTAGACATGATTATTTTAAATATAACGATATGTAATTGAACCTAAATGTAGGGTAATATGTAAA
This sequence comes from Sweltsa coloradensis, assembly GCA_024449915.1. Classification (NCBI taxonomy): domain Eukaryota; kingdom Metazoa; phylum Arthropoda; class Insecta; order Plecoptera; family Chloroperlidae; genus Sweltsa; species Sweltsa coloradensis. The sequence goes on along the minus strand of JAMZAV010002007.1, from coordinate 70,274 downwards.
GTAAGACAGAAAGCAAACGAAACACAATTACATACTCTTCATCAGAACACATAGCATCGTTCTACACAAAAGAGACTACATTTTTTTTGATAGTATGAGCATTGTCATTAAAGATATCTACATTAGAAAGCTGAGTACTGTTACAGATGCCAATAACTCTAGGGATAAATGTATATTTCGAAGTATCTAACCTAGCAGCTGGGGGGGTAAAAAAGTGAAGTATGGCGAGAACTCTGGCTGGAACATTAAGAGGAATAGCCTCAAGCAACTCTGGGCAATCTACCTCACCACATACATTTTTTTTTAAAGGCAACGACATCTAACATTTTACGTCTCGCGTCAAGGGTTTGTAAGTGGGCATCATTGCAAAGATTTATATATTCATCATGTTACATTCATACATATATTCAGCATTGGGCATATACAGTTTACTGTATTTGCATGTTGTATAGACTCTTTTTACGTGAATGGCCCAGGATGGGTATTAATCAAATTAAAATTGATAATAAATTAATACTTTTTTATATACATAACATAATACAAATATTAAATTACCTATAATCATATTAAAAACATTAGCAGAACACAGCCATTTTGCGCTTTTATTTAATTATGTTCAATTTATATTATTTGTTCCATAGGCCCTACAATTTTTCACTCATTCGTGGCCATACATTCATTAATTCGGGAGAATAACTGTGCAATTAAACTATCCAACAAAAAATCATAAAAAAAATACCTAATTGAACGAGTGAGCGTAGCGAACGTAGTGATTTCCATTCGACTTAAACGGTCCTTATTGTTTTTCTGCGTGTGTGTGTACGTTGAAAATCAGACGAATCGCTGAACAGATTGCGCTGAAATTTTAAACAGACATCCGGTACGAGTTTATTGAGAACTGCTAACAAAATCAGCAAGATTCATTGCGATTTAAACCTACAAGAAATAATAAACTGAAAAATAGACTTCCAATGGTAAGAAATTACTTTAACGACAATGTTTTAGATTTTGAAAATATATTTTTTGTTTGTTATTCGCCTGGCCGTGAAATGCCGTGCCCATGCAAGGTCTGTCGAATGTTGTACGTCAAGGTACCCCCAAATTCCGCTCGTAGATTGAGTAAACCTTGCAATATTTTCACGTATTTCGTACTGGCTATGTTTACCATAGTAGGCCCTATTGCCACAGATGATGGACTACACAGCGTTATATTCATTTCAAAACATGTTTAATTATTTTTGAAATACAATCAAGAAATTACAAAATCTTTCCCGACCAGGGGATTGAACCCACTTCTTTCACATTTCGGCTACAAGGGCGCCTTAGCCAACTAGACTAGGGAAACGCCAAAGTCGTAGTTAGACGAGTGAGCGAGTCATGTGGTGAGTACCCGGGAACATTTGCATTTAAATTTGATAATTATATTCGTATAAATAATAGTTTTTTAAAGTTTAGTTGGTATACGGGGACGGGCGCGTCAATTGTAAGGTCATAATGCGCCTCTCTAGCCTATGATAGGCTAGGTAGGCCTAAGGTAGGGGGAAGAAAAGTAATGTAATCGGGTACTCAACACATGGCTCACTCACTCGTTTTACAACGACTTTGGCGTTTCCCTAGTATCCAACAATAAAGTTTACAACCCGATGAAAATGATACACGATATTTATATTTACCGGATTTATGCAATTAAATATTTTTGCACTGATCGAAATCACTTCCCTGCGTACTTCAATTTAATGGTTAAGTTACTAGTTGCAGCAGATTCTGGAACTTATATTTTCTTCTATAATGAACTAAAGTGAAACGACTGAGATTAATTAACTTATATCAATTTTGCCACGGGTAGAATCGCGGCGCAGGTTTCCTATCTTTCGCTAACTTGAACACCTTGCCAAACGGTATATGTTTATTTGTGGCTCTATACTTTGCAACCACTTTAAGTTTTCTATCTCTGTTACAATTCCTTTTCGTAGAAATTTTCATCTTAATTCCCCCACGTTGTTTCCAGAGTCCTTCCGCTAACCCCACCACCAAACCCATGATCGACCCCACCCCCAGCATGAAGAACGCAGAGTACACATCTGTGAACCGAGCACTGTTGAAGGTCGACTCTTCGTGGCAGCTAGGCATGGGGGGTACAACCATCCTCCTGATCCTCCCGAGGACTCCGGCTTCCTTCATCCGTAGCAGACTGAGGTTGATGAGCCGCCGGTACGGCGAGGAGAGTCCAATGGGGAGCGCGAGGACGCTGCGGGTATCCTCGACGCCCAGCTCTTGGACGTCACAGCGCTTCCCGTGTGCTATGTAGGTGCCTAGGGCGTGGTGGGCGATGCGTGCGGAGACGAAGAAGGCGTAGCCCCCCTCTGAGCAGCGACGCATACCCTCAACGGCGTCGGAGACGCCGTGGTTGTTCAAGAGGCCGCTGTAGTAGAGGCTGCGGAGGGCGGAGTTGTTGGAGTTCTGGGGACATACACAACGTACTGTAGGAGTCGTTTGTAAAGATAGAGTTCAAACACAAATTATAAGGCCCGTATTCATAGTCGTCAAGATGTGAAGTACACGGAATTGCGTAGTGACAATTAGATCCTTGGACCATTCATTCGGACATCTTGTAAACTTTTTTGAACCAATCTTCTATCTAGAAGATTTTTTCATTGACAGTACATTGATGGCTGCAAAAATGTGTGAATGCGCCCAATCTGGCAGCGAGAATTGAGGACTTTTTACAAGGAGGGGGGTGTTCACAAAGTAAGGGGGTAAGACACGGGCAAAAATTAATATTTGAGGGATGTGGTGGTAGAGGGATTGGATTGGAGGGAGTTAAAAAATGACGTTTCCTTAGAATTGGCGCAGGAGCCAAAGTGGATTAATTCAGTCATAAATGGCAATCAATTAAATGCTGCCAGATTTAAGATATTGATTTGTCATTGTCATCCTTTGCACAACCCTGGAAAGTAAAATAATTTATTTTATGTGAGACCACAAGTCGATAGGGTACAACGCAATATATCAATGTTTGGTTCATTTACGAGCAAAATTAGTAATTTATTATTTTTTACGGGAAAAACTTTAAATTACTTGTGGTGCGTATTCCCACCAAAGCAATGGCAGCTTACAAGCTTAACTTAAATATAAACTCAGTGTATTTAAGTACCTTTAAATTACCTTCAGACCTTCCGCCCTGCGTAACGGGAGTTTAACGAAGACCGCTTAAAATCGAAATTTAATATTTTTCATTTTTATAGTGGGTACTTCGGTCGCTCCTGGTGGTTAACATTCAGCAAAACCGTGACGGATAACAAGCGTAAATCAAAAATCAATACATAAAAGAACCTAAAACCACCCTCAGACCTTCCGGTCGGTGTGGGGAAGGTTTAGGAAAGTCCATTTATGATAGCAATCGACAGATATTTATTTTTACGGTGGGTACTTCGGTCATCCCTGATGGGTACACCCATCAAAATCATTGTCATAGAAAAAAAAACTTCTACTTATATATTAAAGTGCCTAAAACCACCCTTAGACCTTCCGCCCTGCTTAGGGGGAGGTTTATGAACAACCATTATCACCGAAAATAATTATTTTTTATTTTTACAGTGGGTACTTTTGTCATGTGGGTAAACTACAAATCTTGAAGGAACAGCGAAATCGAATAAAGTAAAAAAAAATGGGGAAGTAAAAAGGGGAAAGGGGGGTTGGAGGGGGGGGGGGGGGGGGGGGGGAGGGAGGTATGCCAATGCGGTAAAGTCAAAGGGAACTATAGTCCCCTGTGAATCAATCCTTAGTTTGGGGCAGGACCCAACATTATTAATCCTCCCCCTCCCTCCCTGGGGTTGAATGGGGACCCTTAAAATTTGATAGTTTGTTATTTTGGAGTGAAATCCACTTGTTAAAGTTGCCAGTGGAGTGTTGGGTACATTGCCCAAAGGTCATAATTGGTCTGGAATTATTTTACCTTTTAATTTTTTTCAAGAATCCGTTGAACAAATTAAAAATCTTAATAGGTTAAATTTTTTAAAAATTTTAAAGGAATTTGGTTTTTTTTCCCAGAAATAACTTTTTAGACTTCAAAAAATAAAAATGGCCCTAAATTGTACGTTTTGGTTAAAACTGTATATTCTGAAAGGTTGGAGTCAAAATCCACTGGTTGGCCAGTTGGCCAGTGGTGGATGCGGTGTACAGGGGTGCCCAAAGAGTCCATTTTAAGGGGCTGTTCTCAACCGTTTTTTTTTTCAGGGCCAAAGCGTTGAACGAAATCTATTTTAGACTTTTGATTCGTATAAGCGATGAAAAATAGAATGTCATTCACATTTTCAATTACTTGTATGTCCCGGAAATACCACTTTTGACTTTGAAAATAAAAGAAAAAATGGCCCCAAATAGCTCGTTTTTTGGACGAGTGAGCGGAGCGACGGAGTCCCCTAAAGGCAAGTTTTGGACTTCGGGTTTGTTTAGGGGATGTCTGTGATTTTTTACGCAGGGCCAAACTACTCGTCGATTTTGACGAAATTTTACATTACGTCAAGGACCAATAGATAGTGCCCGTTAACATGGACAGCAAATTCGCAGGATCCAAACCGCAAAAGATAAATTAACAATTTAATACTTTTTTTTTAAACTTAAAGTTTGCTTTAGCAAAAAATACCCTTTCTTACCAATGCTACCACTATTAATGTTGCCAAAACAGAAATATCAAAATTATATCTTGCCCTGCCAACTTACAAAAAATGAATACCTAAAAAAATCGTGTTTTGCAGAGCTTTGCTCAATTGCATTTGATTTGGGGAGACATACAAGATGGATGCTGAACATATCGAGAGGGAATGGAGTTCATTAGTGGACCTTTCTAAAACATATTTTGGAATCTTGGTAGCTATAATTGGACGAGTGAGCGGAGAGAACGGAGTCCTCTATGGCAAGTTTTCGGCACTTCGTCGTGTTTATGTGTGTCTGTGTGTTCGATGCGTAGGGGCCAAACTACTTGTCCGAATTTGCCGAAATTTCACAAACATCAAGGACAATAGATAGAGTGCTCTAACATGGACAGCAAAATTTCGAATCCAACTTACAGAAAATTAAAAAATAAAGAAATTCAAATTTTTTAAAATTTAAAAGTTTGCTTTGGAAAAATACCCTTTCTCAACATGATACTACTAAAATGTTACAACTGTGAAGAATTTCGAAATTTTATTTTGCCTGCCAACTTACAAAAACGAAATTCTGCAAAAACTCGTGTTTTGCAAATTTTACTAAAAATTTTTATTTGGGGCTTTAAAGGGTTTCCAGGGTAGCTATAAAATCGGTGGGGATGCGTGTCCCCCCCATTTTTTTAGAACTCGGCCCCCAACTGTCTTCGGCAAAATTTTTTTTTTTACTCTATTCACGATAAAATTTTTACTAACTTATTTTTTTTTTTTGTCGATTTTTCGAAATTGAAAATAAATGGTCTTAAAAAAAATTTGGCGAATTTTGGCCCAATTTTTTAAAAATTTAAAACCTTCACTTTAAGCTTTAAAAAAAAATTACAAAAATTTTTAAAAAAAAAGAAACAAAACATAATTTTCAATTTTTCAACAATTATTTTTAAAATTAAAAAAAAAAATTATTAAAATCGGAAAAAGGAAAAAAAAATTTTTAAACCGAAAAAACCCTACGGGAACAAACGAATCCCTTTTTTTGCAGCTATTTTGGGGGCCTTTTGGGCCCCCAGAAAGTGGCGCACTCTGGCGATACGATTTTTTGAGTGCAGGGGGGTTATTTATTTTCGAAAAAGGGATTTCTTTGGGCCCTAAATTTAAAATTTTTTTTTAAATTTAAGGGCAGAACCCACACAATCATGGGGCCTAAATCGTATTTTTTAAATAGAAAAACGGAAACATTATAAGACAAATTGAGTTATTTGTGCAAGGTTTTTGCTTCAATCCAAAAAGGTTTTAATTTTAAAGATGAGCCCAATGAGAACACGTAATTAAAAATCAAAAAAGGTTCATATAAATCTTCGATAAAAAGCAATGCTAATTTTGGTAGTATGTTTACAATGGCCCATTTTTTTAAATTAAATGAGATAAACCCGGGGGGGGGGGAAAACACATGATGGGGAAAATATATTTAAACTTTTAAAAAATGTATCACAATTTTTGTAAATATGGTTTACAAAAAAAATTATAACAAATTAAAAGATTCAAATTTAAAAAATGCCTCTTTTGGCTCGAACCCGGATCTTTGGGTTTTTCAAATGGGGAGCGTTTCTTTTTTAGGTCTTTGGGGGCCCAAACGTCCCAAAAAAACCTCGTTTTAATTATGCGCAAAAGCGAAGGGCAACTATAAATGTAATTTTGGTTTCCTTTTTTTTTGGTTATAATATGTAATGTTTTTTGTAAAAAATTCTTTTTTAATCGTTTAAAAGTTCCTGAGTTTTAGAAATTTGATAAGGGTTAACTAATAAAAGGAAATTTTTTAATAAACCAAAGGATAAAACCCCCCATTTTCCCGCTGTCTGAGCTAAATGTTTCCAACCAACTGAGAATTTGGTAGGGCTTATTAATTGGGTCTCTGGGAAATTTTTCTTTTTTAAATTTTTTGGTGTGGATAGCGTTGATTTTAAATCTTAGAAAAACCCTTTGAAAACAAAAGGGGAAACTGTGTGCATCCCCCAGAAATAATAAAATCTATAAAAAAGGGAAACTACATCCAGGCTATAATTAAAATCCGTACGCTTTTAAAACCCAAGGAAAAAATTTTTTTTCCCGCTTTGGGGCCTATTCATTCCCCGCCCATTTTTTGGAGTCGTTCTAGATTTAGAAAATTTAAGGGCCCCCTGCATCAAAAGATCACGAAAAATTTCACAAAAAAAACCGAAAATTGAATCTAAGTCCCCCCTCCCCACACTCGACCCCAAAATTCTCGCCGATGAACAGCCCTCAAGGCCGTGCATGGGCGCGTTTTTAATCACTCCCGACTTGTGTAATGACAAATCATTGCTTATATTTTTTACGTTTTTTCCCAAATCACTAAACAAAATTTTTTTAAAAAGTTTTTAAATAAGTTATTTTGTGTCTGCAATTATACAAAAAAATTCGGTAACAAAAACCCAAATTTAAAGAACAACAAACTCTGTCCTTTCTTTATTTTTGGGGGAAAAAAAAATCATTTAAAATACATATTATATTTGCCTAGATTATCCAAAAACCCGAAAAGACACCTACTTTTTTGGAGCATATGAAAATTTTAAAAATACACTTTGTTTACTGCCCCTCTTAAAACTCATTTAAATGTTTTTTCCCTTTGCACAAACGTCATGCAGTGGGGGGGGATTTTTGGGCTTTGCGGGGGCGTTGAGTATAAACTTTTTACAGAATTTCATTGTTCGAGCCCTCACATTTATTTTTATATGAGAGCAAAACTTTTGGGCTTTTCCCCAACATTGCCCGTGTGATTTGGCCGCAAAGGGGTTGTTTTTAATTTTTGGGGAAAATTCGGGTTACACATCTTTGGGGTCATTTTTCCCAAAAGTAGTCCATTCAGATAATATTAGATAAAAAAAATCCCCAAAACAAAAAATACACATTAAAAAAAACATTCCGAAACAGAAAATTTTTCTTCCCAAATTTTTGAGAAAAATAACGTTTTTCCCTTGGGAATCGGTACTATTACGCAGGGGATATCTAAATAAGGTATTCCGATCCGGGGGGCCGGGGTGCAGCTTGTGACAAGTTTGGGGTAGGGGTTGATTAATTGTTCCCCAATAAATCCCTTGGGTTTAACCAAAAATGCGGGGTTTTTTTTTTTTTACAAGAAAATTAATAGCTCCCTGAGAACAGGAAAAATTTTTGGTAAAATGTTAATTTTTTGTTTGATTAAACAATTTTGAATCTTTGAAATTTGAAAAATTAAATATATTTCAAGGAAATAAACGTGAAATTAGGCTATAAAACCAAAAGCTACACACTTGAAACTCCATCTAAAAAAAAAACCCAATCTGAGGCTTGGGGACCCTCAAGAAGGCCAAGCTTCCCGGGTTTTATTTACTTGTGCTCAATAAAAAACATAACTTCATTTTTGTCCCGTTATTTTCATCGTTTTGCACAAGCTAGTCAAAAATTGTTTTTTTCAACAATTTTTTTTTAATTGCGTGCAAAATTCAAAATTCCGACTTTATGCAACGAGGCGGTCCGGGGGCCCAAAGTGAATTTTATGTATTTTTTTAGTTTTGGAAGTAAAATTTTCCCAATTATAATAATGACGAAAAAAGCGATTAAAATAAAACCCCCTCCTAACATTTAGTTTTCCATAACGCAAAAAATGGAGCTTCATAAAAATAATCTAAAAATTTTTATTATAAAAACTATTTTTTTATACTTTAAATAAAAACCCCCACATTGAAAGAAGATTTTTTTTTTTAGTTTCTATAGTTCAAAAAAAAAACTTGTTTAACTTTTTGTTTCAAATTGCATCTATCACAAATTACGTGCCTTTTAAATTTGAACGTTGAAACCCTTCCCGTCCAGTCAAAAATCCCTGATTAATTGAAAGTGACAAATGGGGTTTCAATTAAATAGTTACTAAATAATCATCCGAATGTTCACCCCCCACGGCCTTGGTTTGCGGCGCCCTAACGGGCCCCTTTTAACATTATTGTTGTGAACAAAAAACGGTCATCGGCCCTTACAAGTTTTTTGCAAAACTGACCCCCCCCCAATTTTCATATGTATAGTTTTGGGGCTTTTTTTTAAAAGGTTTGTTTACGCCCCGGAACAACCTATGGGGGGGGCTTGTTTTTTTTTTTTTTGATTCATTTAAATTCCCCTTGTTGGGTCGTCGATCGAGTTTTTGGCTATTTTTGTAGCCTAAACTTCTCGCAAAGGGACGCCCTTTTTTTTTTTCCCTGTGCCCAATCTACTGTTTGTGTCGACTGCGGGACATTGTTTTATTTATGCCCCCTTCCCTATGACTCACGGCCCAACGTCGCGTTTCTTTCCAGTCCCAGACGCTAGAAAACAAACATCTAAAAGACATCGGGGGGGAATGGATCCCCAAATTGGGGGGGTTTTTGGGGGGGGGGGGGGGCAAGGGGGGGGGGGTACCCACCCCTTTACCTGACCTCCCTTCTTTGGAATGCGTAACGTGACAAGCAAAGCGGGAAGAAAAGGTTTGTCTGTTTTTTTTTTATGTGTTTTGTTTGTTTTTTTATTGTTTGTTTTTTTACCGTCTTACAAAAAGGAATCGTGGATAAATCGGGGTGAATCCCGAGGGGGGACAATTTTACGATTGAAAATGTATCTAAAATTAAAATGTGGAAATTTATTGGGGTTCGGGGCATATGAAACGGGGTTTCCATAGAATATGATTATTAAAATATTATAGATTTTTTTCCCCTATGTTTATAAAATTTCCCAAATTTTCCCGGGGCGTAGGAACGGGGGGGGATGGGGGGGAAACTCCCCCCCCCCAACTTTTTTTGGCTTGCCCCCCCCCCCCCACGGGGGGGTTTAAAAGCCGGGTTATGGGGGTCATTTGCGAACTTATTCCTTGTTGGGGGATTTTTTAGGTTTTTTAATACGGCCCGGGTTTGGCTAAAAAAAAGGAATTTTTTTTTTGTAAACTTTTTTTAAAAAGTTTTCAGTAAGAGACGGGATTTGGGAGACTAGACTAAAACCCATCTGATTTTTTACTTAATTCATTATTTTTTGTGTGCGGGTTTTTTTTCACTCCCAAGCGGGCTGTCGCCCGGGTTTTCCCAGTCGGGAAAATAAATCTTCGGGGCAATTTTTAGCTTCAAAAAAATGTAACCCTTATTCAAAATTAAAAGTCGCCTTTGAAAACGGTTTTTCAGGCTACCATCAAGGGCACCTTTTAAAAAAATTTTCGCCTACGGCGAAAAAGTCTCCGGGGGGCGGGGTTTCGCCCCAGACCCCGGGTTTTGCCCACCCAAACCCCCTCATAGTCAATTTTAAGTGTGACCCCCCCCCACAAAAAAAAAATATTTTTCCTACCCCAAACTAAAAATGTGCAAAAAAAAAATTTTAAAAAACCCTTATCCAACGAAAAGCCCACCAAATTTGGGAAAACAATTACCCTTTAAAAATTTAAAATTTACGGGACATAGCCCCCACGAGCTTTTTTTTTGAAAATGCGTATTTTTTGAAGTGGTTTTATGTGCCCAACAAAAAATGAATAGATGAAAAAATTTTTTTTTGAAAAAAACCTAGATGATTTGAAAAAATATAATATTTAAGCCCCCCTAAATATGCCACGGGGCCTTAATTAATCAGGAGGGGATTTCCTTATTTTATCCAATTGAATGTTTTTCCCAAAAATTAAATAATAAATAATATAAAAAAGGGTTATTTCCCGAAACCAAACGCAAAAAACCCATCCAAAAATTTTTAATGATAAAAATAAATTACCCCCCAAAGCAATTTATACAACACCACTTTGTTCAAATGCATTCCCAAGCTTTTCTTTTGGGAGGTCTTTCCCCCAACTATTTTACATTTACCCCCGGTTTAGGGCGGTACTGGTACCGGTACCTATTAGGGAGGGTGGGGTTTTAAAATCCCCTCCCGTTTTTAAATCGGGAAAAATTTTAAAATCTTTTTTCATTCCAAAAACCCAATAATTCCATTTTGTTTTTTTCCCTGATAATTTTAACAATCAGCTTTTATATTATATTTTTTATATGAGTTTGAACAAAATACGGTTTGACGTAATTAATTCAGCCACCCTACTCTCCTAGAACTAACATCATCTTGTTCTAACTCGTTCGACGAGTGAGCCCGATGAGTCGAGTAGCAGTGTGAACGATCTGGCGCTACGCTGGCTGACTGAGACGCGCGCTTTCAGAGCTTCTGCAGTACATAGTGTAGTCACAGCCACACGAGGCAACTGCGACCGTGTATTGGACGGCTCATTTTCGAATATTTTGAGTGAAACTTGCTAAGTCCCACCTCCAGGGCCTCTCTTTAGCTTCTCCTTCCACCAACGTAGGCCACTATACCGAGGTCCTGTCCCACCTTAAAAGATGGATGCAGAACATATCGAGTCGAGCTCGGGTTTATGTATAGCCCTTTCTAACACACATTTTGGAATCTTGGTTACCTACTTTAATACTTTGGCTTTGGCGATGAGATATGTTTTTATTGTTTTGGTGTCGCCCGCGTTCACGTGCATAGCGATCAGTGGCAGACAAGTCTCGACATGATGGCTCATGCAGAGCTGCATGCTATGCTATGCTGCAGCTGCAAATGTAAATGTGGTACTCGCTCACTTGTCCAACAACGACTTTGGCGTCTTCGGAAGAGTGAGCTGAGCGAACGGGGTCCTCTATGGCAAGTTTTCGGCTCTTCGTTGTGTTTATGTGTGTATGTATGTATGTCTGTCTGTCTGCGTGTTCGATGCGTAGGCGCCAAACTACTCGTGCGATTTTGACGAAATTTCACACAAACGTCAAGGACCAACAGATAAAGTGCTGTTAACATGGACAGCTAAATTCGCAGGAATCCAACCTACAAAAAATTAAAAATGAACAAATTACTACTTTATTTTTTTAACCTTAAGGGGATATTTCACGGAAAATGTTGGAAAAACCAGAAGTTTTTCTTTTTTCTTTTCTCTTTCTTTATATAACATTAACGTTGTTCTTTATTGACTACATAAATTTATTTTATGCTGATACAATTTTTTAAGCATATATATTTTTTTTAACGCTGCATGCTATTTTGCATGGGAAAATGGCTTACCGGTACTGATAAAATGCCTAACCTAGGGCTGTATAGAGTGTTATTCATAACTATTTTAGTAAATTTTAAAGAAGCCTAGATTAACAGGTTATAAAGGACCATCAGTGAATTCATGTAAAATAAATTAACTAAACATTAAGTATAGTGTTACACTCAAATTTACGAAAAAACAACATAAATCAACTTTAATTGCTATTATCTCAAAACTTTTATTTTAGCACATTTGCTAACATTTTTTCCTACTTCTTCTACAGTTTTTAAGATAGATGCTAAATTTTTTTTAACATGCTCACAAGTCTTATTGTGTCAAATTCACCAGACACATTTTTGATTAGATTAATAGTTTTTTGATTAAAATATGTTAAATCTGGATTTGCTACAAAAATCATACATTTTCCAACAATACAAAGAAAAAAAATCATATATTCCAAACAAAACAAAAATTATCAAATTCCTCTAGTGAATGTTTAGATGTATTGTTTTTTAATCAAAAACACTTTACACTTTAAAAAAAAAAAAAACTGTGAAAGTCTTAGCATTTTTAGTAAAACGCTGTTATAACAATGTAATAAAATTGTCAATTGTTGGAAAAAAGAAAAAAATTGAACTTTTTTCGGGGGAATTATTACTTTCAATAATATAAGCAGTTACACTAAAAATTTCAAAAGTGTACATGGAATGGTTTAGAAAATTTCAAATTCAGTGAAATATCCCCAAAAAAGTTCGCTTTGGAAAAAAATACCCTTTCTCACCAATGTTACCACTACTAGGAAGCTTCGCAAACGCTTTTTTTATTCGCGTTGATGGATGAGCTTTTTTAAGTTTGTAGTTTGCGTGGGATATCTTTACTTTTGCAAGTGCTTTGTCTGCCTACGCATTGTAGGTGATTGTTGTCAAGTTTCTATTGTTACTTGTCAATTGCTATTATTTACCGTAAAAAACTTTATTTCTATGGATTCTGGCTAACTTTTTCAACTTTTTCTTTCAAAAGGTACTACATCTCCATAACCTTAATGTCCATGTATAATATGAACGTTGTAGCACCACTCGTTTGGTCAGAATTGGCCCAAATGACACGAAAATATCGCACAACAATCGAAAAAAATCGTAAAAGTACGATATTTATGAGAAATATTTCTTCGATTGTACCCAAAAACAATACACCTCTAAGTTCAGAGATTTCGAATGTCCCCTCCAATTTTCATCAAGATCGGATATGCCTTTTGCCTAGTAGTTAGCTAACAAACAGACAGGGGGGAAAAAAAACGCCCTAGCTAAATTTTTTGGGGGTCAGTGAAATTGAAGTCTTCGCTTCGAAAAACCAGCAATTTTGCATCACCAGGAAAACGCTTAAGTTCCGTCGCGTTGATGTATAAGCTTTTTTGTAAGGTTTTAGTTTGCGTGTGATCTATTTACTTATCAAGTGCCTTTTGAACGCATTGTTGGTGATTGTTGTCAAGTTTCTATTGTTACTTGTAAATTGTTATTATTATACCTAAAAAACTTATATTAAAACATTTATTCTATGGATTCTGGGTAACTTTTTCAACTTTTTCTTTCAAAAAGCAATACATCACCATTACCTTAATGTCCATGTGAAATATGAACGTTGTAGCCCCACCCGTTTGGTCAGAATCGGCCCAAATGTTACGAAAATATCGCACTATAAATCGAAAAAAAAATCGTAATAGTACGATATTCATGAGAAATATTTCTTTGATTGTACCCAAAAGCAATACACCTCTAAGTTCAGAGATTTCGAAGGTCCCCTCTAATTTTCATCAAGATCGGATATGCCGTTTGCCTGGTAGAGAGTTAACAAACAGACAGAAAAGAAAAAAGAAAAAACACCCGAGCTAAATTTTTTGGGGGTCAGTGACATTGAAGTCTTCTCTTCGCTCATCCATTTATCGTTTTTATTGCTTTTTAAGTTTACTTTTTTATTTAGTGAATACATAAATTTATTTTATGTTGATATTTTGCTAAAAGCATTTAATGATTTTTTTCTTGAGCGCTGTATGCTATTTTACATGGGAAAATGGCCACCAGTACTGATATTAGGCCTAATCTAGGGCTGTATAGAGTGTTATTCTTAACAATTTTACTAAATTTTAAAGAAGCCTAGATTACAAATTTCTCTAAAAATGATTATAATGGCCCAGTGAATTCATGTAAAAATAAACTAACTGAACCTTAAGGCTATGTTACACTCAAACTAACAAAAATGTTTAGATGTATTGTTTTTTAATCTAAAATACATTTTACTTTAAAAAATAAATGAAAATTGTAAAAGCCTTAGCATTTTTATCAAAACGCTGTTTAAATCGTAAAATTGCAATTAGAATGAGAAATAATTGTTTGATTGCGCTCAAATTTCACACGAATATATAAATCCATAAAATTAAGGTGTTGTGTGGAAAATTCATTACTATCGGTTAAAGCATGTCGGTGTTATATGTCGAAGAATGTTTTTTAAAAAATCATAAATTTGCGATTTTCATATGAAATAATTTTTCGATTGCGCTCAAATTTCACACGAATATATAAGTTTCTAAAATTAAGGTTCTGTGAAAAAATCATTACCATCGGATAAAGCATGTAGGTGTTATAAGTCGAAGAATTTTTTTAAAAATCGAAAAAATCGTAAAATTGCGATTTTTATGAGAAAAAAAATTCGATTGCGCTCAAAAACGTGGCAGTTCTAAGTTCAAAAGATTTCGAAGGCCTCCATAAATTTCATCGCAATCGGGTATCGGGTTTGCCGGAATCATGTTACAGACGACAAAAATACAAAAAAAAAGAAAAAAAGAAAAAAAAAACATTCCGGTTTTTTTCTCCAGTGTAGCAAAAGGGAATCTTCGCTTCGCTCGCTACAATCACCCAATTATCAAAAACAGGTTTTTTAGAAAATAAATTTTTAAAAATCGTAAAAAAAATGTCATGGATATCCTACACTCCACTAAAAACATAGGTTTTTAAAATTTATTTCTTTTTTATTAATTACTCAACAAATTACTAGCTTCATTATTTTTGGGGTTGTCATTTTATTTTCTCGAAATGCACGCGTTTTCTTTTCTGGCCTCTACTCGTCATTTTGTGGTAAAGTTTTAGAGCGCGCTAAGTAGGTTCATTTTGATTTTAAAATTCCCTCTATTTCTCGTGCATATCAAAATTTGGCTGCTATACTTGTGGGGAAAACGGTTGCGAGACCTAACCTAGTGGCCACACGAGCAGTTAGGAGCCTCCGCCGGTGGGGGAGTATATTTCCCTTTGGTCCATTTTAAAACCAAGCGGAAGGGTTTCTCACCCCCGCTAGAAGAAAAGAAACAAAAAACAAGGTGCATTTTAAAAACAGCACTCTATCTAGGGGCACCGTTTTTGGCCATGACGCGCTGTGAGATCGAGTAAAGCCCACGGGCAAAGCCGCGCAACTTCGAGGTAACCTGAGATTCGCGGGCGTCTGTCAGGGGGAAACTCATCTATCGTCGGCTCGAAAAAAATTTGATTTTCAATGCAAATTTTTAAAAATTTTAAATGCGTGAATGATTCCCTATAATCGTCGATTAAAGGCCAGGCAAACTATTATAATATGATATATCCACACACCATCTACTTGAAATGAGGTGATAGCAAAAAAAGGTCTCTCACCCTAAAATATTTAAACAAAAACGAAAATAATTTTTGTTTTTGAATAAAAAAAATAATAGTTCCCTGGTCGTTTTTATCAGGCCTACTCGAAATATAGAGAAACCCAAAGGTGTCGAAAAATATTTTTATTCCTTGCAAAGGTATAGATATAAAATACATTCAATAAAAAATATATTTTGTTAAAACTAGCTTCCCAAAAAAAATAATAAAAAAAAAACTATCGCTAAGAAAATCATCATGCAGTAAGGAAAAAGGTGGTGGGGGGACTCATTTTTTTTTATAAAATGGTCCTTGTTTGAAGAATTCCCCTCTGGAAATGGGCACTGGTGTTTTCTCGAATAATGATTAAATTGTCGATATTACCAAATTACCATTATTGTTATATTTCACGCATTGCAGCATATTTTGTGTAGCCAATGGCCCCGTGTTTTTTTTGTTTTCCCTGTTCCAATACAGAAGGTCGCGGATAAAAATATTGCGTTTCATCTAGTTTTTTTAATCATCAAAATTTAAATTTAAATTTTCAACAATATAAAAAAATAAATGCAAAGCAAAGGGGCGACTTAATCGTCCTGCAAGGAAATTAAATCGGGGACTTTGGGTAACAATAGAATTGAAATAAGAGGAGTATATTTGCATACTTCATAGAAGCAGACGTAATAACAATAATACAACTGTTGAATAAATAATCAATTTTTAGTTATGGATTTTTTCTGTATTTTGAAATAATCTAAAGAATTTTTTGCAAAAAAATCCATTTTTAATGTTTTTCCGTACTTGATGATTTACGATCTAATTTGGTGTAGATTTTCTAATACTTTACTGAAAATGTCTTAGTTCTCAAAAGGGATACAAAAATAAGATAAAAAAACTGTATTCATTTTTTCGTTCAAATATAGTTCATATTCAAAATAAAAAAAAACACATCCCCATCTAAAGTTATGTTCTCTAAAAATCAACCTAATCTATTTTCATTTTGGGAATAATCCAGCATCGGGAAAAATAATGCCAAAACAAAAAAATAGAAAAAGTGTATCCTGTTTAAAAAAACCGAACTGCAAGAGTTTTGGAAGACCGTTTCTTCGCCCCTACTTTACACTACTTTCTCGTGTTTAAATGTCAGGGTGCAATGGTGCTTCAAGAGTTAGCTATTTATATATTTATGTTAGTTTGACAATTATTGTATTACTACCGAGGAAAAAACCCCGGGAAAAAAAATTGCCAGAGGTTGAGAATCACCTGTCGGTTCCGTCGTACTTTACTACACGATACAGCCGATACTAATGTTGAATGTAAGAATCATAGTGTGTGGTCTCGTAAGTAGTAGGCCTATAAGTTATACCTACCAAAAATTAATCTTACACATAAACATAAGTTTCCCTTGCATTTCTTGTTCTAAATTTCATTTAAGTTCGTTAATTATTTTGTGAGAAAACAATGTCATAAAGAGCCCACCCATCTAGGCCTACTTTCTATAACTTTAAAAATTTTAAATGACTAAGCAAACTGCACTCCCTCCCCACTTGCTCCCACGGCCGGCTCGGAAAACTGAGATAATATTACATATTTCGAGATATTCTTGTACAGGTTATGCATCTAACAACAACTACTACTGTCGTTGCCGTTGTCCATATAACATTACAATATTAGACAAATTGTAGCAAACATTACAGCATAGAGAACCTCAATAACGTGGTACGCCGAAATGATGACAGCTAGTACGCGCGAGCCGGTGCATTTCAGAATTGCAAAGAGTGGCCGCTGCGAGCGCTGCTTGTACGAACGCACGGTGCCTATAGGGAACCTAAGTTTTGAAGGCGGGAAGGAAATTGGTTCTCTCTGGTCTCAGCGCCCATAAGAATTAGCATGGTACGAAAATGTAACTCGCCGTATCTTTTGACTCGCGTAAAAGAAATCTAAACCAATAACATCACAAGATGCATAATTTTGTAAAGAAGATGATGGCATCCTACTTTGCTCGATGACGCTTCCTAAATTCAAACTATTATGAGTTAAATGGACCCATGTTTGCGCGCTGTCGCAAATGTACTCTGACTGAGCGGCAACCTAAGCGAGACGCAGCCACGTTGTGTGCAGCTATGGCATCCTCGCATACCACGCGCCTGTCCATGGTTGCTAAATGTACTTCGCACTCAAGATTTTGTTGGCACATTAAAGGATATTTTATTAGTAATGTATAATCTAGTACAACCCAGTGACCTCACAGTAGCCACAAAGTAAGTCGGATACCAAATGTTTATGCTGATGCCACGTACAAAATGTTTTTACGTGTTTTTTCATGAGCAGTTTGGAAGGTTTGGCAACAGTGTAAATGTAGAGTTCACTTCAACTCAAAACAAATGTCATTAATATTTGTGATAGAGCAGAGTTATGTATATCCACGCAAAGAGGAAAGATTATAGTTTCTTACAGTATGAATATAATTTTCCGGTCCGTGGTCGGGTTCTCGCGCTATCGCTTACGAAACATTTAGCACGGGTTAATCGCCTATACCACGCTGACCGAGAGAACCAGACAACGCCCACTTAGGTTCCCTATTGTTCCTTGACGTTGGTGTGAAATTTGGTCAAAATCGGACGAGAAGTTTGACCCCTGCGCATAGAAACACACTTCACACACATACAGTTGTGGAATTGCGCGGCGAGGCGTGGCGCAGCGAGGCGTGGATTTGTACTTTTTTTGATTTCACCTGTGGATACCCATGGCGGTGCCATCCGCGGATTTCCCAAATATTCCTACCTTTTATTTTAATCACACAATAACTTATTCCATGGGAAAAGCTATTTTTAAATTACTTTGCATAATTTAAAACATATAACATAACATTTCCTTTTGAATCAAGTCTTTCTGTATGAAGAATCACTTCATTCGGGACAAATGTCATGGATTTAGGTTATATTGTTCACTTCTTACACATCAGATTTCCCGAATTCCTATTGGCTGCATCCGCGGACCGTGGATATCGTCGGACAAAATATTGAATATTTTCAAAGTCACGGATCTGAATCCACCGAATCCTCGGATCGGAAATGGGGCCCGCTGATTGGCTAAAAACTTGATCCGCGCCACGCCACGCCGCGCGATCCGCAACTGAAATCCCACCTTTACACACATAAACACAACCGCACAACAAGTGCCGTAAACTTGCCGTAGAGACTCCGTTCGCTTCTCTCACTCGTCCAACAAGTCTCAGCTTGTTGAATCACGCTCTTAAAGTTCGCAAATTATTTGCTAAAATAACAAATAAAATGCAAATGTACCCGAGTACTCGCTCAATCGCCCAACAACGACTTTGGCGTTTTCCTAGTATGGTATAAAAGATTGTGACATTGTTCTTGTGTGCAAGTATGAAGATGACAATACCGTCAGAGCTGAAATACACATACCCTGAGGAAGACGTCGTCTGAAGAAGGGATGGTGGTGGACGTATACCCAAACTGGAGGTCGCTGCTAAGGAGGTCGTCAAGAGTCTTGATGGAGGTCGTGTGAACTGAGAGGACTGAGGTGATGAAGGCTGCGTACGCGTTGTAGACTATTAGGGCGAAGATGAGAGCCAAGATGAGCACGACGCCCCCGGACGGGGTGGTGGGGTTCCAACAGCTGCCTGCATGGCGAGGACAGATGTACAATTGCTCATCATTCTTCCACCCAACAATAAAATATAGGCCCAATTGACGACTGGTGATGGGCGGAGCTTAAAACGATCGATAGGCCAAGTGTCGAGAGTTTGGATAGATTCTCATTTCCCAAGTTTACGTCTGTTGAAAATAGCGATTATTGCGAATTTTTTGACACAGCCGTTATTGGTGCATTGAGCTGCATTGAGTTACGCGGATTTTCTGTTGTTCTGTGAAAAATCATTACTTATTCGAAGATTTTTTTTTTAAATTAAATTAATTAAATTAAAAATTAACTTAATTTTTTTTAATAAATCGTAATTTTTACGTAATTTTAAAAAGAAAAAAATCGTAAAATTGCAATTTTCATAAGAAATAATTATTCAATTGCGCTCAAATTTTACACGAGTATATTAAATCATGAAATTAAGGTTCCATAAAAAAATCATTACAATAGGATAAAGCATTAAGGTGTTATATGTCAAAGAATTGTTTTAAAAAAGAAAAAACCCGTAAAATTTCGATTTTCATGAGAAATAATGTTTCGATTAAGCTCAAATTTCACACGAATATCTTAATTCATAAAATTAAGGTTCTGTTAAAAAATCATTACATCGGATAAAGCATGTAAGTGTTATAAGTCGAAGAATTTTTTTAAAAATCGAAAAAAATCGTAAAATTGCGTTTTTCATAAGAAAAATTTTCCCGATTGCGCTCAAAAACGTGGCAGTTCTAAGTTCAGAGATTTCGAAGGCCTCCATAAAATTTCATCGCAATCGGAGTATCGGTTTAGCCGGAATCGTGTTAACAAACACACAAAAATACAAAAAAAAAAAAAAAACATTCCGGATTTTTTTCTCCAGTGTAGTGAAATGGAATCTTCGCTTCGCTCGCTACGCTCGCTACGCTCATCCAATTACAATGGACGCATCATACATAAAAAATAATCAAAACGACTCAAAAAACTACTTATCGGATTTCGACAAGACCTCTTTCAAAATATTCATCTGACTGTTTAGACAAGAAATAATCTAGGTGCCCGTAGCGCTACACACTCAAGCACCTTATACACCAAGCAGAGTTGGGGTGATTTCGAGGTGTTACCCAGCCGTCATGTAACGTGATGTGAACTTGAAAACTATCACAATCGAGGGGATTTAGGTACCTGACAACACATGCCAAATTTTATTGGGGTACGATTATTCCTTCTTGGTGAAAAAATGGCTTGAAACATGCTCAAAATCACTTTAAGGATGTTAGCTACTGCTACTGCTACTGCTAACATCTAATTCGTCAGTTTCAATCGGCCCGCGATTCTGACCAGACGGGTGGGGCTACAATGTTCATATTTTACATGGACATTAAGGTTATAGTAATATAGTCTCTTTTGAAAAAAAAGTTGAAAAAGTTTGCTGGAAGGCTTCCAAATAAAGGTTTTAAAATAAGCCTTATACACTAGGCATACAATCAACAAGTAACTATAGTTACTTGACACTTGTTGACGGTACAAGCAGAGTTAGGCGGGAAAGTGCGATACGTAAACAAATAGCGGACATTTTAAATTTTTCTTCTTTGTGTGGAACGAGAAAAGGTGTCATTATACTCTCATAAAACAAATCAGAAACCGTCCCTGGCCTAGGCCCAGATGTAGAAAATTATTTATAATACAACAGTGTAGGTCTAAAGTTCGATTAGGCCTATGGACTAGATAAAATAAGTACTTACGTTACATGTTTGACAAGCCCTAGGCCTTTCTTAGCCAACCCTAGGCCAGCACAACCTTTTTCTGATACACTTTCCGCACAAATAACCAGTTTTTGATTACTAAAAGCCTAATGCAGATAAACAATGGTATGATAGTCCTAGGCTATTCCAAAATTTACGGCAATAATAAGCCTTTTCTTTTTTTTTCTCCTGTCACTTTTAATGAAAATGTTAAACAAAAGATGGTGAAAATTTTCAATATTCTTTTGATTATCTGATGATTTACATGGCTGTGGATACAGTGAAATAGGTGTAAAATAACATTAGTTGTGCGTTTGTTGTTACATGGGAAAGTTTTCATAATTGGATGTGAGTTGCCTAGACTTAACCAGTCCTTATACCGTCGTTATACCATGGTTATACCACCTATACCCAGGATGTACATGAATCCGGGCCTAGATATTTTACATCCTATTGTTATTGCTAATACCATGAAAATTAAATCAACTTTGATAAAAATATTATATTTTAACAAATAATTTTGTAATGGAACTTGAAAAAGTAATGAGATCACACACATAACAAAAACTTGTAGAAATACAGCCAAACCTTATACACACTCAAAAGGAATGAGATCTAAAAAAGGGCCAAGCTCATCTACCCTTCCACATTTGCGCATTCTTAATTCATAAACGTACAGTGTCCCATAACAGCATCCTCGAAAAGCTTGGCAAAATAGAATTTGCATGTTTACGTTTAAATTAATTAGAAAAAAAGAACTTGGATAAACTATTACGTTTAAATTAATAATCGCAAATTCTATTTTGCCAAGCTTTTCGAGGATGCTGTTATGGGACACTGTACGTGCGCAAATGTGGAAGGGTAGATGAGCTTGGCCCTTTTTTAGATCTCATTCCTTTTGAGTGTGTAAGGTTTGGCTGTATTTCTACAAGTTTTTGTTATGTGTGTGTTTAACTTTCTAGACACAAAGTGCACTGAACGAAAATTTACAGCAAGGGTTAATATGCAGCGTGCAGTTTTTCACGGCTTATCCGCACGTCAAAAGTGCGTATTTGACATAAAAACACATACACTGCACATGAACCTATGCTATAAAATTTCGTTCAGTGCACTTTCTATCTAGAATGTTGATTAATTTCTTGTCTAAACAGCCGGATGCATTTTTTGAAGGAGGTCTTTTCAAAATCCGGTCAGTAGTTTTTTGTCAATTCAAGTTGAGAAAATTTATAATCTTTCATATTTTTGCCATGTATATTGTATAATGCGTACATCGATAAAACAAGTTAATGACTGTCTAAAATTTTGAAATAATCGCTATTAGAAGGAAAGATATGTTTGCTAAATATTATCCAAATAATGAATAGAATTAAGCGTGATCAGTGAAGCGCCGTTCAACAGACGTCAACTTGCTAAATGAGGATTTATCCCAACTCATTCCGCCATGTTGCCTCGTGACGTCAGGAGGCGGGTAAAATTCTAGTCGTCAATTACGGCTTTCACAGTTAGTAACAACGTTCATTTGATTTTTTTCTGATATCCGTGAATAAATATTTATTTATTGTGTAGGTATGCATGTATGCTATTATAATTAGCACGAAACGTTGTCCATAAATTAATAACTGTTCGAGGATATACGAAAGATATGACACAAAACGGGTTATTTCGACCACGTCGATGTGACTTATCATGGCCATCATTCACCGAGTTAACCGATTAATACCTTTAGGGTGAGTAATTGGGTATTTTTGAGCGAGCGTAGCGAGCGTCTCCACTTGACTCTTATGGCTCGAATATCTGTTTTTTTCTTCTTTTTTTCTGTAACTGCTTCGGTACAGGTCGCACCGTTTCTCTGATCAACCTGAAATTTTGCACACATGTACATACCACATATGCGGGCTGCTGTATAGTTTTTGAACAAAATCCGATCGTTGGTTATAAAAATAAAAAATATAATAAAAAAATAAAAAAATAAAAATGTTCCGATCGTTATGAAATTTTGCAGGGTTAATAAGTACAACATTCTCTCCTATTTTACAAATTTGCAGCTAAATCGGTCAAGACCTTAAAGACTTATTGGTAATCATAATTCGAAAAATGATGTTGTTCCGATTGTTATGAAATTTGTCAAGGAGGCAGTGAAGAAACAAAGATACACTTTAGAAGGCATTTCGATTACATTGTTGTCCCGTGGCGCCATTCAATTCAGCGATCAACAACAACATTGAAAGTTTTCGTCTTTTAAAGACTGTTAACTGATAAAATGGACATTATGGGAATGTCGTACTCGGGTCGTGTTGCACTTACCGGTGCTCGCTCAACAACGCGACGGGACTTTAGCGTTTTCCTAGTATCATATTTACTAAAGCAAAAAGTGGATACAAACTTAAACAAAACAAAATTTCAGATGTAAACAGTTTATTTGAGCGAGCGTAGCGAGCGTCTCCACTTGACCCTTATGGCTCGAATGTCTGTTTTTTTTCTGTTACTGCTTCGGTACAGGTCGCACCGTTTCTCTGATCGACCTGAAATTTTGCACAGATGTACATACCACCTATGCGGGTTGTTGTATAGTTTTTGAACAAAATTCCAATCGTTGGTAATAAAAAAAAAAATGTACGATCGTTATGAAATTTTGCAGGGTCAATAAGTACAACTTTCTCTCCTATTTTACAAATTTTCAGCTAAATCGGTCAAGACCTTAAAGACTTATTGGTATGTAACATTAAGGGAATGTCGTACTCGAGTCGTGTTGCACGTACCGGTGCTCGTTCAACAACGCGACGGGACTTTAGCGTTTTCCTAGTTTTAGAATGTCAATTTACATGTTGTAAATATACTTGTAGCCAGACGGGGGTGTGAAACAAAACAATAATAATTGTGCTTTGTGGTAAAGAGTCGCCAATTTTTGTTGTGTGTACTAGATGCGAAGCTGTTGTCTCAGTATTGATGAAGTTCAGAGTTTAAGCGATCATCTTGTTCCCATAGCGGATTTTGAAGTATTCTCAAGTGTTATTTTGAGTTGTGTGGGCAAAGTGGCGTAGAAGGTTTGGAATTATGCATTGGCATATGTGAGGGATGTACGAGAAAAATTATGGGATAGATACGACGACTGGGCAGCATCAGAGGGTGATATAAATACTGTGTGGTACATTTCTTGAAGTTGTGATGATGTCACAAATGATTGTGTTCCATTTAAATATTTAAAGCAAAATAGTGATCCATCATACTACAATCATAAAGTAAATGCCATCAAGAGGAAGAGTAGGAAGTTATACAATTTAAGTAAACAGTGAAAAGGGATTTGGGGACTTAGCTTAGAAAACAAAATTAATGAAGCTTAGGTGGAGGCGTGGAATAGTTATATCATGGACTTACAATAGTAACTGGCGTTCCTGGACCTGCAACATTATGGGGCGGTGTGTCTGAGATTCTCGTTTCCTGTTTAGGCCTAAACTTATAGCAATAATAAAATTGGCGGCCATTTTTGCACTTCAAAATGTAAATAATTGTGTAAACAGGCAAAAATGGCGACAATGTTTGACAAGTTTTTGTTTTCCGGGGCGAGTTTCACAGTACACCAATTAACCAAGAGATGCATATCCATGAGCCTTGTAAATCCATGGTTATATGAAGAAAATGTGAGATAAGGATGATATACAAGGTAGGGGGGGTGGGGGTAAAGGAGGAATTCTTACTGTAAAATGAGATGAAGGAGAGTCTATGCCAGTGATCAAGAAAAGGCTGAAGCTCTTAATTCAGAAGTGTTTAAAAAAAAGATGAGGAGTGTTTATTATTAAGAACCAACATTAGAGGTGACTGTCCTATGACAATAAATTTAGAGGGTATTTAAAGTAGTGAAGAAATTTAAGAACGGAAATGCGTCAGGGGGAGACGGAGTAAATGGGCAATACTAAAAATTGGCTGGAGCATCTGTTGATCCATCTGAATGATATATTTTCCACATGGTATATTGCCAGAAGACTGGACAATTCATAAAGGGGGGGGGGGGGGCAAGAGAGTACTTGGAAACTTTAGACCTGTGTCATTAATATCGGTCGGTTGTAAGATGATAGAAAGACTAGCACTACCAGACTATTTTGATGAATATTTTGGAGACAAAAGGCGTGTTGTCAAATGTACAGCATGGATTCAGGGAAATGGTTTTCTTGTGATACTCGGCTGTCGATTTGGCAAATATTTAAGATAGAGGTGGGGAGGTAGATGCATCATATAGATTATGAAAAAGCGTTTAACAAGGTGCCTCAATCTAATTTTTTTTTTTAATTGATAGTTTTTGGTTTTTAAAGAAATATGTGTAGTTAATTCAATTTCCTTCAACAAGGAGAATGTTTTTGATGACACTTGGGGTCAGATAATGGAATGGAGGGTCAATATAACTTGTTCTTAATACTAGGAAAACGCTAAAGTCCCGTCGCGTTGTTGAGCGAGCACCGGTACGTGCAACAACGACCCGAGTACGACATTCCCATAATGTTACATACCAATAAGTCTTTTTAGGTCTTGACCGATTTTGCTGAAAATTTGTAAAATAGGAGAGAATGTTGTACTTATTGACCCTGCAAAATTTCATAACGATCGGAACCTTTTTTTTTATTATTATTTTATTTCTTATAACCAACGATCGGATTTTGTTCAAAAACTATACAGCAACCACCATAGGTGGTATGTACATGTGTGCAAAATTTCAGGTCGGTCAGAGAAACGGTGCGACCTGTACCGAAGCAGTAACAGAAAAAAAACAGACATTCGAGCCATAAGAGTCAAGTGGAGACGCTCGCTACGCTCGCTCAATTATCTTCACAACATTTTTGATCGTAAAAAACATCTATTGATTAATTAATACAAATAAGTCGCATATCCAATACGATATTATTATTATTTTATTATTGGATAAGTATATAGATCAGTTTAGGGTTATTCTTGACACGTATAATTTTGATATTATTTGCTTGCTGTGAAACATATCTAGATGAGTCTTTTCTATATGGTTTTATTACTGTTGACAATTATAAAATGCTAAGATTTGATCGTGAAAGGGTAGGGGGAGGGTTTGTCATTTACACTGCTGAAAAGTTCATGTCAAGTGTAGTTGAGTGTAAAGTTAAATTTCCTAAAGATGTTGAGTTGCAGTTAGTTAAATTTTGGCTTCCGAATGTATAAACAATGATTTTTACAGCAGTTTAGAAAGCTCCATTCGTAAAGTTAGAAGAATTTTTCAGATTATTTTCATAGTTTAGGAAATAATTTTAAAATTGGAAGCTAATGAACTGTTTTTTCTAGGTGATTTCAACATTGATTTGAGTAAGAAGACATTACCAGTAAATAATTTCAAAATTATAACTAGATCACATGGATTGGTACAATAGATAATGTCTGTTATACTAGGGTTAATAATAGGTCAGCTACTTTAATTGATCATGTTTATGTAAATCACAATGAAAATATTATTCAGTCGGTTGTTATAAGTCTAGGATTAAGTGATCACGAATTAATTTTTTGTGTTCGTAAGATTAATAAGCAAAAGTTTCTTCCTAAATTTGTAAATACTAGAAATTATAAGAATGTTGATTGGAAGCAGGTAAATGAAGATATCGTAAGTGGTAAGATTGACCAAATTGGTATGGCGGTAAGTGCAGATGATAGATTATAAATGTTTGTTAAAGTAATCGTGAAAACTCTAAATAAGCATGCACACCCCTTGAAATTAAGAGTTAAAGGTAAGCCAGCCCCATGGTTAACAGCAGAGATTAGGAAATCCATGCATAGGAGAGACCACTTGCGCAAAGAATTCAGAATTTCGAGAAGGCAGTCAACGTGTGAGGAATACAAGAAATGTTAGAAATAAGGTAAATAATAAGATTCGTTTTTCTAAGCATTATCATTTTAAATATTCTTTTAATAATGACATTTCTTCAAAATCTTTGTGGTCAGTTTATAATAAGTTGACAGGTAACAAAGAAAAAAAAGAGTGTAGCATAGCCTCATTGACAGAGAATGGGGTATCCTACACGTCTAATCCTGATATTTGCGGTTTGTTCCAGAAAAGTTTTATTGTGAGCGATGTAGATTTGTCCAGTGAAATTGGTAAGTTTAAAGATTCAAGTAGAAGAGAAGCAGAAGACCTCCCGCATACAAAGGTAACTAATGAAGAAGTCATTTTAGCAATTTAAACTCCTTAAAATTAAAAGCTCCGCCACACTCCAGAGATTCCATGCATAGTATTCAAGAAATGCGCATCAATAGTCGGATTATTAGCGCAGGTATCTAATTTCCCATTGGTTTCTTGTAGGTGATTTCCCAACACAGCTGAAATTGGCAAGGGTAACACCTTTATATTAGGGTAAAGTTAAAAAGAGTGATAGGAATTCTTATCAACCTATATCAACTCTTCCAATTGTAGGGAAAATTATTGAAAATATTTTGCACATGAGGTTAATACATGAAGTGGATGCATCTTAGCATGGTTTCAGGAAAGGTAGGTCAACGCAAAGTGCCCTTCTAGAGCATTTACAGATTTTATATATTATAAAGGGATTGATAAACGTAATGGTAAGGTTGGAGCTGTCTTTGTTGATCTTAGGAAAGCATTTGATGCAGTATCTTTTTTTACCTCTTTTAATAAAACTAAAAACCAGGTATAATGTAAGTCCTTTATTTGTTATCAATTTTGGTGGATTACTTTTTAAAAAGAAAAATGTTTATCAATCTTGCAAAATATAGTTCAAAAGTATTCAATATTTTTTGTGGAGTACCCCTTAGGTTCCATATTAGGACCCCTTTCATTTATTATTTTCATAGATAATATATTTACTATAATGGGAGGAATCAATTATATTTTATATGCTGATGACTTGGTGAGTATTTACTTTTATTTTTATATTGGGTTCCATTAAATTTATTAATCTTGAAAAGTGAACCTTGTATACTTTGACTTTAAAAGACTTAGGTAGTTTAATATAAAATTTTGATTTGTGGTGTCAATAATGTGGGTTTGTCTCACCTTAGGTCGTGTTTTATTCTTTGTTTTTTTGTTTAATTAGTTTTATTTCTTTATTTGTAATGGCTTTAGTAATAGTAATTAGAGGATTTTACTTTGTCATACATGATTGAGTTTACTTTATTGAGTGAGAGGTTTTGTCTTTAAATTCAGGGAGTGTAGTTATAACTCTTTTGTTTGACTGGATGTCATTAACTTTCATGGGGTTTGTTCTTTTTATTTCTTCTCTAGTAATTTATTAAAGAGATTAATACATAGGGGGAGATATTAATATTAATCGATTTATTGGTTTGGTTTTAATATTTGTATTATCATTTATCAATGATATTTTAATTATTAATTAATTAAGGTGTGGATGTCGAAGAGATCGTAAGATGTCTTCAAGAAGTTCTAAAGAGGAGAAATAATTGGTTTAAAATACATGAACGTGATATTAATTATAGTAAAACAAATTTTATGATTTTTCATAAGGCTAATGATAAAAGTATAAATGATATTCATTTGACGTTAAATTGTAACGGTAAGTAAATTTCTAGAGTGTATGACTTTAAATATTTTGGAATTTTCTTAGATTGTAATTTAAATTTTAAGAAACATTATGAATATGTATGTAATAAAGTATCATCAGCAATTGTAATTATAAGTAGAATGACGAGGTTTGTAACAGAGAGAATGTTGAGGTTACTTGTTGATTCTTATATTCACTCTGTTATTGATGATGGTTTAGTGGTTTGGGCAGTAAGACCTCCTACCGAATATGTTGTACTTCAGAAGAGAATTGACAATCTGTTTGATTCCATTCCTATGAGCCAAGATTTACAAACTGATTGCTTCACGATTGAGGAAAGAATGAAGTATAGCGTTCTAGTAAATACATACAAAGTATTGTAAGGTATGCATTTAGGTATTCTACGGTTCTAGCCAATATTTGTCAAATTGTTGATCGTGATAGAAATTCTACTTTAATAAACTCATTGCAAGTTCCTGGATTAAATTCTGAAGCATTTAGAAAGTCATTTTTGTACAGAGGCGTATCCTATTGGAATTCAATTTCTTATGATATTAGAAGCCAGATTAATAAGCTAGGAATTGTACAATTTAAAAGTAAAATTGAAACAATGATAATGAATCAAAGAGCAAAGAAGAATTGATTTTTACTTTTTATTTGTATGTTGTCTGTTGTTATGTGTAATGTTAATGTATCTTCATAAGTTTATGATTTTGCTGTTCTCTTTGTTTGTTCAATATTGCTTTGATTATGATGTAATCAATGTATTTTCAATTGATATTTTTCTGCCTAGATTGTCTGGTTGCCACCCACTGGTGGAGCTTGCAACTTGAGTTATGTGTCCTGTATCAATGCTGTGATCAGTTTTTAATAATTATATATCTGATATAATTATATACTAGAGTCAAGATCTTTTGTACTAAATTGTTATCAAGATTTGAACACAAAAATGAAGATTGAACACAAGAATGAAGATTCGCGTTCGGTGGTTTCTTCCACGAAAGATTGATTACTCTCTGATTTGCTGTTCCTGATCTTTCTTTCTTTCTTTCTTACCTTTTTTTCTTTTTCTTTCCTTTTCTTTTTTCTTTTCTTTTCATTACACACCATATTTGATTCATGCATTAATTGAATTTAAAATATGTATTATTTGTTTTCAAAATTGTTGAGTTTTAATGCATTGTTGTTGTAATATTACTATTTCAAATATTTACTTAATGTAGTTCATTGTTGTATCTGCATAATATGTAATTAGATTTATTTAGTTGTCCTCCTTTGTATATCAGTTTTTATAACTGAATAGGATAGACGTTAAATAAATAAATAAATAAATAAATAAACATAAATAAATAAATGAATAAATAAAAAAATAAATAAAAAAAATAAATAATAATAAATACATTAAATAAATAAATAAATAAAATGATAAATAAAAACTTAATATTTTGTGAACTACATAAGTGCATGCACATTGCACATCCTGGCCTGGTCACACCTTGCATGCAGAGAACGCTGATGCTCCACATGAGAGCTTCGCCGATCCCCCAACTGGTCTCGCCCGACGAGTGGACGACGTTGACGGTGACCACGGCTAGCCCAAGGACGACGCCGGTAGCCAGGACGCAGGCCAGCAGGCGCGAGCTGAAGGGGGCTAGGAAGATGTCACGCATGGCCGCACTTTCTGGGCGCCGAAAGTAAATGTTCCTCCTGGCAAGGAAACCGCACCGCAGTCGACGATAATGAGTCGATACAAAGTAAAAACAATCACACATATACTAGTTAAATAAAAAACAAATTTGTATTAAGAGTCTACCCACTCAGTTATATAACTGATTTTCAGTGGGGGATAGTAGATCAAAGCGACCACGCCTACCCTGTAGGCCCCGACGCAATCGACGAGTGAGCGATAACCAACCAAAGATCGATATTTTTAATGGGAAATATAGCAATCAGTGGTATGGACAGTGCGAACACCCGCGGATCAACGCCAGAATCAACAAGGCCGATTCAGAACAACTCTGAATTTATTATGTACTTCGTTGCTAGGACGGCTCTAAAGTCACCGTTTACAAACTCCTAAGACAAGAACTGATGGAATTAAGTCCAAATCAGAGGTTAAAAAACTTCTGACTTTGGCGGGAATCGAACCCTGGACCTTCTGCATTGGAAGCAGATACGCTAACCACGAGACCAACGAGCCACTTTGATTTGATTGATTGGGATCTTATCAATAGTTATTATTTGGTCGTGTTTTTTACTCTCTGGGGAGGTGATATAATTATGTACCGATAGTTTTGTTTTTAGCGTGTGAATTTGTTTAGCTTAAACTATTCCGAGAGCAACTGTAGATCTGTTTGCATGTCTTCCAGAAGGGTTTGGAGATTGGGACGGTTTACTTTTCCTTTTAGACGCAAATCTCCAATATTGTTACTGTAGACAAGGAAAAGAATTGGTCCAAGAACTGATCCTTGTGGAACCCCTATGGATAGTGTTTGTGTTTTACTGTGGGTGGAGGATACTTACAAACTGGCTTCTATGACTAAGGTTACTACAAAACCATTCAAGAGGGACCCCTCGCACACCAGCCTTCTCAAGTTTATTTTTATTTGTATTTATTTTATTTATTTATAAGCTTACAGTTGTACAAAGTTCTATTATTCTATTATATATTTATTCGGATACTCAAATGACTTGCTAAAAAGACTACTTTTCCACAAGATATCAAACCTAACATGAATAAAGATATTGAGGTAGTTAAACCTATTTATAAAATGGTCTGCATTAGATACTATCCGAATCTTTCAGAAAAGATCAAACGGCTTTTAGCTCCGTATGGCATAAGAGTTGTTTTTATAGTTCGTCTAATACGTTGCGCAGCATACTCACCAAGACTAAACCTATGGATGAGGTTCAGTCACCTAAGGGTGTTATTTATTCGATGCCTTGTGAATGTGATGCAAGATACATTGGGGAAACCAAGAGACCTTTGATGGTAAGAATAAAAGAACACAAGAACAATGTGAAACAACATAAGATTGATACTTCAAAACTCGCAGAACATGTTTATGAAAATCATCATCATATTGATTGGGAAAACGCTTCAATCCTTGCACATGAGTCTAATGCGCACAACACGGAAAATCAAGGAAGCTGGTTTGATTTCGTGTGTGGCCAATACAATCAGTGTGCCTAGTGTTAATTATCCAGCCGTTTTGAAGAGTTTCTGTTCATCAATTTCATCACTAGATCAATAGTTGGATGAGCGTAGCGAGCGAAGCGAAGATTCCATTTCACTACACTGGAGAAAAAAATCCGGAATGTTTTTTTTTGTATTTTTGTCTGTTTGTCCACACGATTCCGGCTAAACCGATACTCCAATTGCGATGACATTTTCTGGAGGCCTTCGAAATCTCTTAAAACTGCCACGTTTTTGAGCGAAATCGAAAAATTATTTCTCATAAAAATCGCAATTTTACGTGTTTTTTCGTTTTTTTAAAAATTCCTTCGAGTTATAACACCTACATGCTTTATTCGATTTTAATAATTTTTGCACAGAACCTTAACTTTATGAATTAAGATATTCGTGTGAAATTTGAGCGCAATTGAAAAAATATTTATCTTAAAAATTGAAATTTTACGGGTTTTTTCTTTTTTTAAACAATTCTTTGACTTGTAACACCTACATGCTTTATCCGATTGTAATGATTTTTTCACAGAAACTTAATTTTATGAATTAATATATTAGTGTTAAATTTGAGCGCAATCAAGAAATTATTTCTTTTAAAAATCGCAATTTTACGATTTTTTTCTATTTTTAACAATTACGATAAATTAAAAAAAAAAGTTAATTTTTAATTTAATTTAATTTAATTTAAAAAATTTCAACTTTGTGATGATTTTTCCACAGAACAACAGAAAATCCGCTTAACACATGGCAGCTCAATGCACCAATTACGCTCATCCAACAACGCGGCGGGACTTAAGCGTTTTCCTATTTATATTTCATACACCAACTGTCCAACATGTCATTTTAATGTTCTATTTTTTTTGTATTATTCATAAAAAACTTTTTAGTTGATAATTTGGTACTAATACACAGCCATATTTATAATTTTTTGGGAAATGTTTTTTGTCTTGTTTGTTGTGGTTTTTTAGTTGTTGTATTGTTTGATACTGAGTGCTGAAAAGTAGTCGAAATATTACATTTTTAAATAAAAATAAGTAAATAACAGTGAAAAGTCTAATGATTTGTATGTGTAATGTACTATGTTATTTGCTTTATAACTTACAAGATTTGATATAACCATGAATAAGTGTTTATACTTTTAAATTGATTCGCCCTGGGTATAATTCCCTATAAAAATTTTATTTTTATTTTTTTATTTAGAGTCTACCCACTCAGTTATATAACTGAATATCAGTGGGGGACTTTAAATCAAAGCGACCAAGCCAACCCTGCAGGCCCCGACGCAATCGACGAGTGAGCGATAACCAACCAAAGATCGATATTTTTAATAGGAAATATAGTAATCAGTGGTATGGACAGTGCGAACACCCGCGAATCAACGCCAGAATCAACAAGGCCGATTCAGAACAACTCTGAAATTTATTATGTGCTTCGTTGCTAGGACGGCTCCAAAGTCACCGTTTACAAACTCCTAAGACAAGAACTGATGGAGTTAAGTCCAAATCAGAAGTTAAAAAACTTCTGACTTTAGCGGGAATCGAACCCTGGACCTTCTGCATTGGAAGCAGATACGCTAACCACAAGACCAACGAGCCACACAACAAGACCAACGAGCCACACACAAGACCAACGAGCCACACACAAGACCAACGAGCCACACAAAGACCAACGAGATCTTCACACACAATGCATGTCTTGACAAGTTTGTGTATGGTGACGTCACCAGTCACCCAAGCTTGAAACGAAAGAAGTCTTGACAGGTTGACCTTATCAGGCAATGCACATTAAGTTCTAGGTTTAGTTATGTTAAAGTAACCACACTCTATTGTAGCATCCACCATCTTGAATCCAAAGATCACCATTACATTTTTATAAAAAGTTTTATGGCGAGATGTCATGTTGAAAATAAAATTAAAAAATTAAAACCTTGTTAAACTTAGGGAGAAAATGTTCGGTTAAAAGTGGTCACACTCTGGTGTAGCATCCACAATCTTGAAATTAAAATTAGGGGCGTGGCAAAAAATTGGGGAAGGGGTAGACGCTATCTTGGATCTGCAGTGTTTTTAGAAACCAGTGGCATAAAAAAATGTAGGATGCCCGCTGTAGGGTTTACACATCAGATTTAACCAATGTGACCCTACAACCCACTTACACTGATAAAAACATTTCAATTTACAAAGGTAATGGACTTCCCATAATTCCATTGTCACTTATCCAAAAATGTAATTTGACATTATCAAAATGGCAATGACTATAATATGTATTATATTAGGCTATGATGCTGTTACTCACATTGACTGTGCTAGAGGAATGGAAAAGGCAATGTCATTTGCCCTCTCTGCTGTGACACTAACAAGCTCTAAGCCCAGGTCCACGTCCCCCTGGTGAACTCCGCCCAGGAGGTACAGCCAGGCGCCCTCTTCATTGCGCCAGCCCAGCTTGGAGTAGCCGACTAGCTCAATGCTGAGAACACACAAGTACTGCAGTTATAGCACTGTAAGTTGCAGTATAAGGCATATCATAAAGTAGTTTTAACAATGCTAAGGGAAGGAAGAAAAGAGGTGTGAAGGAAGTGTGAAATCAAGATGTTACAAATTGTATAAAATGTTGTAGTTTTATTGAGAAAAACGGTTTTTAATTTTATATTTAAAGGGCGTGAGTGAGTTGGAGTATTTAAATTGTTACTGGAATAGTATTTAATGTGTTGTAATACAAACGTGAGTCGGTCTTTTGTCAAATATGTGAGTACTACTAGATCTAACAAAATGGGAATGGTCAGCATTTTTCACTGGAGAATGGTCTAAAAAATAATTAAAAGTTGGATAAAGGCATATAATAATAAACGTGTTGCCCGACAGTCTGCAAACAATGGTCATTCCTTTATGAAATTCACCTACAATTTTATTTTTAAAAGTAACTATAGCGTTCGTGGCAGGCCCACTAGTCAGATTGCCGGGGGACTTTCTTTGTGGTTAACTAATGTTTTTTTTTTAAAGCTGGCAACTCACACCAATAACTTGAAATTAGACCAGATTACGGATTGCACGTGGCTGGAATCGATCCGCGTTCGTCCCATAGAGACCATAATCGGAGTCACGTCACCTCACATTCACCTCGCATTGAGAGCGCCGATGATGGAGTCAAGAATCTCCATCAGAGTGTCCTTATCAATGTCCTCGCCGACGTCGTCAAGAGAGGCGTCCCCACCGTCGTCAGCGCTAGCCTGCTTGATACCCACGATCAACGGGAACCCTCGCATATCCACGCGACGCTCGGCGTCTCGAGGCGGCGTCAGCGTCGTCGATCTCGCTGTGGCGCTCCAAGCGCCGAGACCTTCAACCACGAGGGATGTGTTGAGGTTGGTGCGCAGTTTGTGCACCTGTTCTAGAGTGTAGCTGAAGAAGCATTTCACCTGTTTGAGAAGACAGGTCAATTCAAGGAATGATCACAATACCATAAGAAAACATGTTGACAAGAAAATGTGCACCCACCCACCCACCCACCCAACTAATTGATTCATTTACAAATATTAACATACTTATGCATTTATTTTCTGTGTTCTATATGTTTTTGTTTTTACAGCTATCGGGTTACAAAAAGAAGCTTGTTATAAAATGGTCTTCAAGAAACTAGTCCGAGGGCAGTTTCGCAGTTCACGATGAATGGCTAACTTTGAGTTTATTTCTGAAATCGATTATTTATAGTTATATTATTGTAGACGTTTTTCTTTCACTTGTCTTCAAACTGACATATAAATTAGATCCTAGATGGCCGCCAATACATTTTTTTTGTTTTAATGTCTCAGAAATCTAAGGTCAAATTGGAAAACACACATCAGACCAAAAATACTTTTTGATATTTAAAATCTAAGATGGCTGCCAAACCAAATAAAAAAATGTATAATATATTTCTCCGAAACCGAGGTTTTATTACATAACACTTCGGAACAAAAATGTTAACAATTTTACCAAACTTACGAAAAAATATGGTAATTAAAAAATGTACAAATATCGCTCCGAACTAGTGGCATTATTCATAAAAAAAGTCTTTTTGATGCAAAATCAAAATTTAAATTATTTATAACATCGTTTAATGTGTATTGTGTATTGCAGATATTAAAAACAATATTATTGCAAATTTAAGGCTTTCGCGTCTCGGTAAATAATAAACACAATTAATTGGTCGGGACATTTTGCCGCGTCGAATATGCTTTCTTTTATTGCTTTTGACGTTTCAGACCAACTGTGTGGGCTATCCTCAGAAAACAAGAAATTATATCTAAAAAAACTTCCAAAAATATAAGCCAAGACAAGGCGTTACATAGAAAAACAAAATAACAACAAAACAAACAATTACCATGACCGTAAAAATGCATTGCACTACCAAGATTGGTAAGAGAGTCCATTGAAATAGCTAAAACACAAAACAATTTTAATTGTGATGTTGGGTTTAAACTGAGCGGGTCGTGGGCGCCCATAGTAAAACTGATTCAAGACAACTCCAACGCTGGCCGTATCGCAAATAAATGCATTATCCCCAAGATCTTACTCCCGGTTTCGAATACAGGCCATCTCGTCCTCCCTGTCCCGGAACTGTATCAGCCCCAAGAAAGTAGAGTTCGACGGAGTGATCGGAAACGCACCAGAAATTGATAATGTAATAATAATAATAATAATAATAATAATAATAATAATAATAATAATAATAATAATAATAATAAAGTAATAATGTAGGTATGTAATATAGATACACATGGAAGTACTTGACGTAAGTCCGTACAACATGTTAGCTCCGGTTTTGACCGAGTTTGTATGAAATACATCCAATAAAATAATGTCTTTATTTCTCTTAAAGAAAAAAGCAAATTTAAGCCAAAATGGCTTCTCTTACAATTGACCCTAACTAACATAACTTACAGCTATAATCTACATATAAATTATAATTATGTTTAATTAATACTAGGAAGCTTCGCAAACGCTTTTTTAGTCGCGTTGATGGATGAGCTTTTTTAAGTTTTTTTTTGCATGAGATATCTTTACTTTTGCAAGTGCTTTGTTTTGCTGCCTACGCATTGTAGGTGATTGTTGTCAAGTTTCTATTGTTTCTTGTTGTTATTATTTACCGTAAAAAACTTATATTAAAAAATTTATTTCTATGGATTCTGGCTAATTTTTTCAACTTTTTCTTTCAAAATGTACTACATTACCATAACCTAAATATCCATGTATAATATGAACGTTGTAGCCCCGGACCCGTTTGGTCAGAATTGACCCAAATGGCACGAAAATATCGCACAAAAAATCAAAAAACTTAATATTAAAAGCTTTATTTCTATGGATTCTGGCTAACTTTTTCAACTTTTTCTTTCAAAAGGTACTACATCACCATAACCTTAATGTCCATGTATAATATGAACATTGTAGCCCCACTCGTTTGGTCAGAATTGACCCAAATGGCACGCAAAAATATCGCACAAAAAATCAAAAAACTTATATTAAAAGCTTGATTTCTATGAATTCTGGCTAACTGTTTCAACTTTTTCTTTCAAAAGGTACTACATCACAATAACCTTAATGTTCATGTATAATATGAACGTTGTAGCCCAACCCGTTTGGTCAGAATCGGCCCAAAAGTTACGAAAATATCGTACTAAAAATCGAAAAAAATCGTAAAAGTACGATATTCATGAGAAATATTTCTTCGATTGTACCCAAAAACAATACACCTCTAAGTTTAGAGATTTCGAAGGTGTCCTCCAATTTTCATTAAGATCGGATATGCCGTTTGCCTGGTAGAGAGTTAACAAACAGACAGAAAAACAAAAAAAAAAAAACAAAACAAAACAAACAAACAAACAAAAAACTCCCGAGCTAATTTTTTGGGGGGTCAGTGAAATTGAAGTCTTCGCTTCGCTCATCCAAAAAACACGGCAACACAATGTTTAGTCTTACAGTTTTGCACAATTTCAAAATGTTTCCCATAGTATGATATGATGAGGATCGTCGAGGAATATATCATTTACATAAAGTATAGTATGTGCAGCATTAGGAACAGGTAATGAGCATGAGTTAATATATCACCTAGTAATAAATACAAATGGTTATCACCGAATACGACATATTGTGAACTATAAAATGTTTCCCTCTTTATAAACTTATGTTTATCCATTCAATAGAGATGTTTTAAGATTCAGCTTAAATTGTGGATGAGAAAGATTTGTGTAAATTTTTGGATGAGCGTAGCGAGCGAAGCGAAGATACCATTCCACTACACTGGAGAAAAAATCCGGAATGTTTTTCTTTCTTTCTTTCGTTCTTTCTTTCTTTCTTTCTTTCTTTCTTTCTTTTTTTGTATTTTTGTGTGTCTGTGTACACGATTCCGGCTAAACCAATACTCCGATTGCGATGAAATTTTATGGAGACCTTCGAAATCTCTGAACTTAGAAATGCACTGTACGAAAAATCGATCAAAAAATTATTTCTCTTGAAAATCGCAATTTTACGATTTTTTTCTTTTTTGTTTTTGTTTGTATTTTTGTGTGTTTGTTAACGAGATTCCGGCTAAACCGATACTCCAATTGCGATGACATTTTTCGAGACCTTTGAAATCTTTGAACTTAGAACTGCCACCTTTTTGAGCGCAATCGAAAAATTATTTCTCATGAAAATCGCAATTTTACGATTTTTTTTCGTTTTTCTTGTTTTTTTCTGTTTGTATTTTTGTGTGTTTGTTAACACGATTCCGTCTAAACTAATACTTCAATTGCGATGAAATTTTCTGGAGACCTTCGAAATCTTTAAACTTAGACCTGCCACGTTTTTTGGGTGCAATCGAAGAAATATTTCTCCTGAATATCGTTCTTTTACAATTTTTCCGATTTTTAAGGCGATATTTTCGTGATATTTGGGTTGATTCTGACCAAACGGGTTGGGCTACAACGTCCATATTTCACATGGACATTAAGGTAATGGTGATGAATGGCTTTTTGAAAGAAAAAAAAATTGAAAAAGTTAGCCAGAATCCATGGAAATAAAGGTTTTAATATGAGTTTTTTTGAGGTTTATAATAACAAGTAACAATAGAAACTTGACAAC
The DNA here is from genome assembly GCA_024449915.1 of Sweltsa coloradensis. Lineage (NCBI taxonomy): Eukaryota > Metazoa > Arthropoda > Insecta > Plecoptera > Chloroperlidae > Sweltsa > Sweltsa coloradensis. The sequence continues at coordinate 31,718 of JAMZAV010002007.1, read as the reverse complement.
AATCACCTACAATGCATTCAAAAAGCACTTGCAAAGGAAAAGTTGTCCTACAAAAACTGAAAACTTACAAAAAAGCTCATCCATCAACGCGGCGGGACTAAAGCGTTTTCCTAGTTATGTTATTGTATGTGTGTGCAGCGTTGTAGGTAAACGATTTCTTGAAGCCGCTGCTCGAGTAAGGGAATAAAGATATTTCATTTATGTTTATTAGGAAAACGCTTAAGTCCGCCGCGTTGTTGGATGAGCGTAATTGGTGCATTGAGCTACCATGTGTTATATGGATTTTCTGTTGTTCTGTGAAAAAATCATTACTTAGTTGAAGATTTTTTTTAAATTAATTTAAATTTAATGAAAAATAAACTTTAATCTTTAATTTTTTTAATTAATCGTAATTTAAAAAAAGAAAAAAATCGTAATTTTCGAAATTTTCATAAGAAATAGTTATTTGATTGTGCTCCAAATTTCACAAGAATATCTTAATTCATAAAATTATGGTTCTGTGAAAAAATCATCAAAATCGGATAAAGCATGTAGGTGTTATAAGTCGAAGAAATTTTTTAAAAATCGAAAAAAATCGTAAAATTGCGATTTTGATGAGAAATAATTTTCCGATTGTGCTCAAAAACGTGGCAGTTCTAAGTTCAGAGATTTCGAAGACCTCCATAAAATTTCATCGCAATCGGATTATCGGTTTAGCCGGAATCGTGTTAACAAACAGACAAAAATACAGAAAAAAAAAAAAAAAAAAAAAAAAAAAAAAAAACATTCCGGATTTTTTTCTCCAGTGTAGTGAAATGGAATCTTCGCTCCGCTCGCTACGCTCGCTACGCTCATCCAATAAGATTTCGAGAATGTGACGTTTTCCTGAGGGGAAGTTTTAATATGAGATACGTAGGTAGACCCAACTTCCTGATTTTTGTGTTAGGCATGCTAGATGGAGCAACCTGCGATTTGACATTTTTAGTAGCTTCAGTTCTTTGTATATTTTGTACGAGATGCGATCGTATTTTCTCATGTCAAGTGTGTACCGTATGCATGCATTCTGAGCGTATTGTACGCGTTTCGTTTGTATACTATCTAGACACGGACCATACACAATATCTGCATAGTCGAATTTCGACAAAATTAGTGTTTCCACTAATAGCTGTTTTACCTTATGTGGCAATATTCTGGAAAAGTTGTAAATATGTTTCAATTTACAAAAAGTGTGTTGAATCAGTTTGCAAATGTGATTTGTGAATCTTAACTCAGAGTCCATGATCAGGCCAAGGTTTTTCGTAGTTTCAGTGGTTGGGAGAGTTTCATTATTTATTTGTTAGATAGGTAGGTATTTTTTTTTTAAATTTGTCGTCCGTGTTTTGTTCCAAAATGAATAACAGTCGTTTTGCTTCAATTTATTGGAGGGAATGCTTCTTTGACGTATCGCTGACATACGTGAGGTCAGAATTCATATTTTCTAGTTCTACGATTTTGGCAGCACGCGGGTCGTAGGATAGACATAGTTGACTGTCATCTGCATAATTATGAGCCTTATAAACTCTGAGGTCCTTCATTGAACGAGTGAGCGTAGCGAACGTAGTGATTTCCATTCGACTTAAACGGCCCTTATTGTTTTTCTGCGTGCGTGCGTGTGTGTGTGTGTGTGTGTGTGTGTGTGTGTGTGTGTGTGTGTACGTTGAAAATCAGCCGAATCGCTGAACAGATTGCGCTGAAATTTTAAACAGACATCCGGTACGAGTTTATTGAGAACTGCTAACAAAATCAGCAAGATTCATGGCGATTTAAACCTACAAGAAATAATAAACTGAAAAATAGACTTCCAATGTTTAGAAATTATTTTAACGACAATGTCTTAGATTTTGAAAAGATATTTTTTGTTTGTTATTCGCCTGGCCGTGAAATGCCGTGCCCCTGCAAGGTCTGTCGAATATTGCACGTCAAGGTACCCCCAAATTTCGCTCGTAGATTGAGTAAACCTTGCAATATTTTCACGTATTTCGTACTGGCTATGTTTACCATAGTAGGCCCTATTGCCACATGATGGACTACACAGCGTTATATGCATTTCAAAACATATTTAATTATTTTTGGAAATACAATCAAGAAATTACAAAATCTTTCCCGACCAGTGAGGATTGAACCCACTTCTTTCACATCTCGGCTACAAGGGCGCCTTAGCCAACTAGACTAGGGAAACGCCAAAGTCGTAGTTAGACGAGTGAGCGAGTCATGTGGTGAGTACCCGGGAACATTTGCATTTAAGTTTGATTATATTCGTATAAATAATAGTTTTTTTAAAGTTTAGTTGGTATACGGGGACGGGCGCGTCAACTGTAAGGTCATAATGCGCCTCTCTAGCCTATGATAGGCTAGGTAGGCCTAAGGTAGGGGAAGAAAAGAAATATAATCGGGTACTCAACACATGGCTCACTCACTCGTTTAACAACGACTTTGGCGTTTCCCTAGTTAGGTCTCATGTATAAAGTGTGAACATTAAAGGACTTAAGATTGCACCTTATGGGTGGGGGCGCTGAATAACGCCGAATGGAACAACGCCGAATCGATCGTGTGTAGTGTACGTACCACGCTACTCTTTTGTGTTGGAAAAAGAGAGGTTAGGAGGAAAATTGGCAAGTACACTACACACGATCGATTCGGCGTTATTCCATTCGGCGTATTTCAGGCCTCCCGTTTAACATTTCTGTAATGATATTTACACAGAAAGGAAGACAAAGTTTGAATATATGACCGGATATTCCGTCAATCCCCGTAGTATTTGATTTGATTGATTTAAATATTTTTAGAATCTCGTGTGAGCTTACCCGTTCAAACGGCAACTCACTTGTTATATTCTCATGTTTATGGTCCTCATACTACGCAATTAATTATTTATCTGCCACTATGTCGCCAACGTATTGTATGTAGTAATCATTGATACTAATGGGGTCACTAAGGTGGTCTGGTATATATGCATTTCATCACTTTTGCTACTACAGATATTCCATATGGGTGCAGATTAAGATTTATCAGAGTATTCTTACCTCATATTCAAAAAAAGCTTTTTCTCTCGTCTAATCGCGCTTGTCGTGTAGGCCGTGTAGGCCAGGGCCTACATTAACCAAGTCACGGATAAAATATAATAAGGTGGCACTATAATGGCTCTGGCTATAGGCCTGTGTTTGCCTAGCCTGCAGGCATGCCTACTGCTTCATGTTCACAGGGCCTACATTAACCAAGCCACGGATAAACATATAAAAGGTGGGCACTATAAGGTCTGGCCACGGATAAACATATAATAAGGCCTGTGTCCAGGGATCCGAGTTCGAGACATCGTCACTGACATACCAGGGTCCAAATGGAATAGTGTAAGCTAAATGATTTCATTACAGTAATGTCAGTAAAGTCAGGGGACACGAACTCACGTTCAGTCGGGTAAGATGCATGCACCCAGCTGATAGGTAAGATTAGGTTATCAAATTGTTAAATACATGTGCTCCTTCTTTTGTTGAAACCATGTTCTTGTTCATGTTAAACCTCCTAATACATGTCCTAGAAGTCATCACCCCGTTTATACCTATCGATCTCGGTCACCGTTGGGAAGATTAGCCTGTGTAACAAATAACAGCTACGTTCCCCAAAACAACAGTTACTTTGGTGAATAACATCCATACCAAAGGTTCAGGTGGGCACTATAAGGCTCTGGCTATAGGCCTGTGTTTGCCCTAGCCTGCAGGCATGCCTACCTGCTTCATGTTCACAGGGCCTACATTAACCAAGCCACGGATAAACATATAATAAGGTGGGCACTATAAGGTATGCCTACCGGCAGTGTTGTGCCAGATAACCAAAAATATTATCTAGATAAAGATAAGATACTCTTCCTAAAAAAGTATCTAGATACAGATAATAGATAATGGACATGAATTGTATCTAGATATAGATACATATACTGGCAATGTATCTAGATAATAGATACTTTTACAAAAAAATCGGCTTTCCCAAATAATCTAAGTCTCTTTTTCAATTTTCTGTAATACATTTCAGGAATCTAGTCTAGGTCTATAGTCTAATAATAGGCCTATAAGCATATAGTATTTATATTCTCACCTTCAAGTCCAGTAGTATGTTAAACTCGTAAGTAAAGTTTGGTTTGGAACATAACCCATTTTATTAGAAAAGGGTAGCCCTACTTACCTAGCTAAAAAAGCATGCAATAACAATATGAAAGAATGTTTTACCCTACAAAGGTAGGTCTACACACAAAAAGAAATTACAATGCTAACAAAAATATTTTACCAGTTGCATTATTTTGAGGCCTATATGGAACAGGGAAGGATAGTTTGACTGAAATGTTTGGGATAGGGTATTATTTTTTGAAATGGGCTTTTTTAAAGCTAAGTTTGCTATTTAAATATTAATGATATTGAACTTTCAGAAAGTTCATGTTTGTTAGCTTGAAGCCGAAATTTTGATAAGTTCAAGTTAATCTAAAATAATTCGATCTAAGCTTATGTCCGTATAAGTTATTTTAAAAGTTCAAATAAAAAATAACTTTCCCTGGTGAAGTTAAACGAAAACATTGCAAAGGGGAAGACAAACTTTTTTGGATCAGCAAAGCGAAGACTTCAATAATTATACTGACCCCCCCCAAAAATTAGCTCGGGTGTTTTTTTTTTTGTTTGTTTGTTTGTTTTTCTATCTGTTTGTTCGCTCTCTAACGGGCAAACGGCATATGCAATCTTGATGAAATTGGAGGGGACCTTCGAAATCATCTGAACTTAGGCTTGCCACGTTGTTTGGGTACAATCGAAGAAATATTTCTCATGAATTGTTCTTTTACGATTTTTTTCGATTTTTAATGCAGTATTTTCGTTATATTTGGCTCGCGACAATTGGCAAAGCGGCTACTCCGATCTTGATGAAACTTTATGGGAACATTTGAAATCCTTAAAATTATATATGTGATGATGTTAGGGACATTTAAAGAAACATTTCACATAGAAATTGTACTTTTACGATTTTTTCCACGATTTTTAATACGATATTTTCGTGATGTTTGAGACGATTCTGACCAAGCGGATGGGGTTACAACGTTCATATTTTACATGTACATTAAAATTATAGTAATGTACTGCCTTTTGAAAGAAAAATTTGAAAAATTCATAGAAATAAAGGTTTTAATAAAAGCCTTTTATAGGTGTATAATTAACAAGTAATATCAAGTAACTATAGAAACTTGACAATAATCACCAACAATGCTTACAGAAGCAAGCCTTTTGGCCTCGAGATATTTTGCATTCTATTGTTATCCCACGCATACTAAAAACTTACAAAAAGCTAATCTATCAATGCGACTAAAAAAAGCGTTCGCGAAGCGGCCTAGTATTCATTAAATCCCAATTGAAAACAATGGGCATTCTTTGCTTACCGGTACAAAAACCACATGTGAAAAAGCTTACAGATTGAATTGCGAACTAGGTATTGGCCAATCTAAATCTTCACATTGAAAATCATGTTTTAAAAATAACACTATTTAGAGAGTTAGCATTATTGATAGGATTTGTTTCTTGATCGTACATTCAAGATTCAGAAATGACCAAATTTACTGAGATAGATAATAGATCTGAAATAATTTACAGATAAGTAATAGATAACCATTTATATAGAGATTACTAATACATTTTATAAACGGCCACATTGCCTACCTGCAATTTCAAGGCAAATTAACAGACGGATAAACATAATATTAAAGGTGGGCACTAAAGTTGATATAGGACTGTGTTTGCCACCTGGCTGCTACTGCTTGATAGTTACAGGGCCTTTAACCAAGACGGAAAACATAATAAGTGGGCACTAAAGCTCATGGCTATAGCTTTACTAACGAAGCATGCTAAACTGTTAATTAAGTGGGCACATAAGTCTGTACGGTTATATGCTAGGCTGGCACTTAACCTAGCTTCAGTTCAGGCCGCCTTACTAAGGCCGCAGGCATACCCCTTGTTGTGTCCAAGGGCCTGCTTACAGCCAGGTACTATACTAAGTGGGCCTTACGGCTTCTGGCTATAGGGCCTGTTTGCCTAGCCTGCAGGAATAGCCTAAGCTGGCTTCATGTTGCACAGGGCCTATTAAATCCCATAAACATCAATAGGGGCACTATCGCTTCTGGCTATAGGCCTGTGTTTACCTAGCCTCGGTATGCTACTCTATGTTACAGGCTTCTACAAGCCACGGATAAGACATTAGTAGCGTGGCACATACGGCTCTTGCTTAGGCCTGTTTGCCAGCCTGCAGGCATGCTACTGCTTCATGTTCACAGGTAATTACAGCTACGGCTATATATACTAAGGTGCAGGCACTAAGGCTTGCTGTGCACAGGGCCCTACCATGCAGGATCACCGCTTCATATACGGTGGCACATAACAAGTCACGGTAAACCTTATAGTTGGCACTATAGCCTGGCATGGCCTGCCTGCTTCATGTTCACGAGGCCTGCATTACCAAGTCAAAGCATATAATAAGGGCCACTTAAGGCTATGGCTAAGGCCTGTGTTTGCCTACTGCAGGCTATGCCTGTGCCATGTTCACTGGGCCTACATTAACAAGCCACGGATAAACATATAATAAGGTGGGCACTATAAGGCTCTGGCTATAGGCCTGTGTTTGCCCTAGCCTGCAGGCATGCCTACCTGCTTCATGTTCACAGGGCCTAAATTAACAAGTCACGGATAAACATCTAATGAGGTGGCTTAGTGTGTATCGAGTGACAAGCGACAATAGTCGAAAATGTTAAATGTTGTTGCCAATACATAGCTTATAAGCTTGTATAGCTGCAGTCAGATGCGTGACTATTGTAACTAAGTTGTCGCACCTTGTCGCTGTCACGAGTACACCAAAAACATTGCTTTTTAATATCACGGGCAATTTTCGGCTGATCGCGGGTCCATCTAGGGCTCTATGGAACCGGAAGGACGAGGCAAAACCTTTTCGAAACGGAAAAGCGTACCGGAAAATATAAATAAAATGAAAAGAAAAAAGAAAACTGTATTACAACAGAAAATGTAAGCAGGCCAAAAGCTACAGAATTATCTGCATAAACAATTCAAGGTTAGTTTGTGTGTGCGGAAGAATGTTGGCACCGTGGCTGTAACTAAAAATAAAAAAGATCTTTCTACAAATCGCTTTTGAATTCTAATATCACCCAATTTCCCTTTTAATTTGATGATGCATGTTGTTTAATTAATAAACCAAAAATAAATAATATATTCATTAGCAAGGTGATGGTTATGGTGTTTTTCAATAATGTAACATACAACTCTTTATGGTGGAGATTGATAGATAGATCGATATTTTTATTCACTTAGACTAATTCAGTGTACAAGTATAACTCTTTGCAGCAAAAGTGAATAGTCTATATTAAATAACTAGGAAAACGCTGAAGTCCCGCCGCGTTGATGGATGAGCTTTGTTTTAAGTTTTTAGTTTGCGTGGGATGTCTTTACTTTTGCAAGTGCTTTGTTTTGCTGCCTACGCATTATATGTGATTGTTGTCAAGTTTCTATTGAAACTTGTCATTTTGTTATTATTTACCGTAAAAAACTCATATTAAAAGCTTTATTTCTATAGATTCTGGCTAACTTTTTCAACTTTTTCTTTCAAAAGGTACTTCATCACCATAACCTTAATGTCCATGTATAATAATATGAACGTTGAAGCCCCACCCGTTTGGTCAGAATTGGCCCAAATGGCACGAAAATATCGCACAAAAAATAAAAAAACTTATATTAAAAGCTTTATTTTTATGGATTCTGGCTAACTTTTTCAACTTTTTCTTTCAAAAGGTACTACATCACCATAACCTTAATGTCCATGTATAATATGAACGTTGTAGCCCCACCCGTTTGGTCAGAATTGACCCAAATGGCACGAAAATATCGCACAAAAAATCGAAAAAATCGTAAAAGTACGATATTCATGAGAAACATTTCTTTGATTGTACCCAAAAACAATACAGCTCTAAGTTCAGAGATTTCGAAGGTCCCCTCCAATTTTCATCAAGATCGGATCTGCCGTTTGCCCGGTAGAGAGCGAACAAAAAGACAAAAATACAAACAAACAAACAAACAAAAAAAAAAAAAAAAAAAACACCCGAGCTAAATTTTTTTGGGGGGTCAGTGCAATTGAAGTCTTCGCTTCGCTCATCCAATAATAAAAGTGATGATAACAATCCATGGATAAGTCCAATATGCTAATTTTGTTTCATAGGGTAAAATAGTATATTATGCTAAATAACTAGATCGTATCTAGGGCAATGGTCGTTCGCCCGCAGCCAAGTGCACGCGACTGCTAGTAGGCGATGATAACTCGACCCTGTTTACTCCTACCCTAGTTGGGGGGGTTTCAGCTATCTGCACACGCCGTCCCGAAATATTTAAATCTTGAAACTCGGCATATGACCTGATATGTGGTCCATGACATACCAAAAAAAAATCAGCCCGATCCGATAACCCGTTCAGTGTTACAAAAGTGCGTACAAATCGACGAAAATCTTCCGGCTGGCTGGGTGGCTAGCTAGCTAGCTAGGGATTCTGACAAGAAAGGAATAAGAGCCTACAGAGAAAACGGTTAGAACTATGAAATTTGGACCACACTTAGATGTCCTCAGACTCATATTCTTCCACCGAGAGGCAAGCAATCTTCCACCCCAACACCCCCTAAATCATCCCCTAAAATTTTAATAATTCATAGTTCTAACCCAAAATTGAATTTTTATTCAAATTAGTTATTAAAATTATGTTTTGTTAAAATGTGCTTTTAACCCAAATCGGCCTATTCTCATTTCCTAAACCACTTTTTTTCAACCCCCATCCCTATTAGTTTATTGGATGAGCGTAGCGAGCGAAGCGAAGATTCCATTTCACTACACTGGAGAAAAAAAACGGAATGTTTTTTTTTTGTATTTTTGTGTGTCTGTTAACACGATTCCGGCTAAACCGATACTCCGATTGCGATGACATTTTATGGAGGCCTTCGAAATCTCTGAACTTAGAACTGCCACGTTTTTGAGCGCAATCGGGAAATTTTTTCTCATAAAAAACGAAATTTTACGATTTTTTTCGATTTTAAAAAATGTCTTTGACTTGTAACACCTACATGCTTTATCCAATTTTAATGATTTTTTCACAGAAGCTTAATTCTATGAATTAAGATATTCGTGTGAAATTTGAGCGTAATCGAAAAGTTATTTCTCATGAAAATCGAAATTGTACGGGTTTTTTTCTTTTTTAAACAATTCTTTGACTTATAACATCTACATGCTTTATCCTTCTGTATTATTTTTTTCACAGAACCTAAATTTCATGAATTAATATATTCGTGTTAAATTTGAGCGCAATCGAATAATTATTTCTTATGAAAATTGCAATTTTACTATTTTTTGCTTTTTAATCGTAATTAAAAATTACGAATAATTAAAATAAATTAAGTTTATTTTTTATTTAATTAATTTTAATCAATTAAAATTTTCGATTAAGTAATGATTTTTTCACAGAACAACAGAAAATCCGCGTAACACATGGCAGCTCAATGCACCAATTACGCTCATCCAACATTGCGGCGAGACTTAGGGCTTTTCCAGATCAGCTCTTACCGATATTTTGAAAGTCAACGGAAAACGGCTAAAAGTTGGTTGGATGAAAGATGAACTTGAATAAAAAAGGAAAAAAATAATAACTTTTTTTTTGGACGGGACAAAAGCTCTATTTTGGCCAAAATATGCAAATTTTGGGTCATTACGGAAATGAATGTTTTAGATGCAATATTTAATTTTTAGCTATGATTTTTTTTTATTGCTTCAACACACCTTTGTCTCTGGACTGAATACAAAGGAAACTAATTTTATGAAATAACTTTTGATAAACGATTTTTTTCGTGTTCCGGTTCAAAACTCTTATTTGTACCGTGTGACAAAAAATCGAACATCGAACATTATTTCAGAAAATTATTTTTCCTTATACTCAGTCCGGAGACTAAGGTGTGTTGAAGCAATAACAAAAAAATCATAGCTAAAAATTAAATATTGCATCCAAAACATTCATTTCCGTAATGACCCAAAATTTGCATATAATGGCGAAAATAGAGCTTTTGTCCCGTCCAAATTTTTTTTATTTTTTTTTCCTTTTTTATTCAAGTTTATCTTTCATCCAACCAACTTTTAGCCATTTTCTGTTGACTTTCAAAATATCGGTAAGAGTGCTCTGGAATAGCCTTAAGCCTTTTCCTAGTATTGTTTTTGCCTTGTATTTCAGCATTCACCATAAAGGCACCGAATGACTTTATCAGCATGAAATTTGGCATAAAGGAACATAATAATAATATGAAAAATAATAATCCGACGGGAGACAAAGCGATATTTCACCCCCACTGTTCCCTACCACCCTTAACTTTGGGAAAAACGTTAGGTCGTATTTAATACAATTTGAATATTTTAATTGCTGATTAAAATTATGGGTCAATGTGTAAAAACCCGGTCAACAAATCATTCACACAAAAACCAAAGACGACATTAACCTTAGGAAATTTAATAAAAACATTGTATATTGCCAACTACAGATTGTCAAAAAACAAAAGATGGTAGCTTTTGTTTCTAGACAATCTGTTTTAAAGGCACTGTATCCACCTTTTCACGTATTTCACGCCTTGATATGAAACAAACAACAAAAAGATGTGATATCCCCCCCCCCCCCCCCCCCCAATATAAAAGTATGTACAAAAAAAAACGGCAGCCAAGCTCAACTTCAAAATCTTCGGCTGTGAATGCTGTGAGATACAGAAGTTGAGCCAAGCATTTCATTCATTCTCCATAGTTTCGCATTAGTAAGAAGTAAGATCATTTCGCCTGTTGACGAGCGCCAAGCCAACCATTTTCGTGGTAAAAAAATGAATAATTTTAAACTCAAAATAATAAAACAATCCTTGGCAATTGACTTTTTAGAGTTCTTGCAATAAACCAAATTCAATGGCTAGGTATTTTTTTTTATTATTGAGAGTTTAAAATTTTTACTGGTCCCTTAAACGTCCATTGCACTACCAGTGTAGGATGTCCCGTAACTTTCCCAGATATGAAACGAACCTTAAACTTCACTCGCGGGTCCTGTGCGGGACGTCCCAAAATTCCCCGCATCCCGCAGTTAAGCCGCCCTTCTCTTAACTTTCTGCACGGGACCCGCAGTATAATGTTTGTTGGGACGTCAATATCTGGCCCGATACTGAGGACGCTAAGTTGCTCTAGTAAGGCCGAGGACGTGTAGGCTATCTTAGTAAAGCAGTGTCTTACCCTGGAGTCGTCACTGATGGTACAGGTCTGGTTGGGGGTGGCGAGTATCACGTCACTGTCTGGCCAGGTCCATTTACTTGGCCCCCCCACATTGGAATTTCCAAATGAAAACTTGTCCACGAAATGTGCTCGTTTTGTGCTGAAATGTGCCGTAGATAAATCGTTTTGAGCAGGTCACGTTTGGGAGCAATTGCAAAGTCAATGTGGGTTGTTAAGTTAAAGGATAGCCCCCCCCCCCCCCCAAACATCAAAATTTCCAAATTAACACTTGTCCGCGAAATGTGCCGTTGGTAATCGTTTGAGCAGGTCACGTGTGGGAGTAATTGCAAAGCTAGTGTTTTGTTTTTTTAGGGGAGGGGGCATGTTTCTGGCCCAAAAAAGTACTATTAAGTCACTTTATTTAAATCACTGCGTTTAATGATGATGATGTTTTGGTAATGCTTTACGTATCATATTAATACACCAAGTCTATCGAGACTTATCAAAAAAAGGTGTTCAAAATAAAAAATAAAAAAAGATGAGTGTACGGATGAGGGAGAAGGACAATTACCAAAAACCCAGGCCTTATGGGGTTTCGAACACACGTCCCCTAAGTATCATAAGCTTCCGACCTGCGCCTATGGCACCGCGGACAATAAATTTATTACTTATACACACAACACGACACATTCATGTTTAATTGCATTCCCCAAAAATGGAATTTCGTTATATTTTAGTGCAATGAAATAAAGAATCAACCAATCTCAGTAAATGTTTGAAATTTACTTTTTACAAAGACCTGTAGTAAACATATTTGAATAAACATTACTACAAATCTGTAAAAGTAATAAATAACTTATCAATAAATGCAAATTATTTATATTACGAATATTGTATTAAATTGTTTACAGTTTATGCCCAAACAATTTGATATATTACGACCGCAAATAATAAAACATAAAATATTTTGCTGCAATGGAAATGCCTGTTACGAGTCGCGGGGTTTTTAATAGAATTTATTTTTTTAACAAAAGAAAAAGAGTCGAGTTTGAAAACCGCACGGAGGGATGAACCTGTACGTGAAAGGCTCGAACGATATCAAACATTCTTGAACTTTCGTTGCGTCACGTCCCCTTTTTGCGGGGCTCTTGAAATCGAGGTTTCCTTCTGATATGACGTACCAATGTATTTTTTAAAAAAGGAAAATTTTGGGCGAATTTGTTTTTTGAAAATTATGATATAAAAATATCAAAAGCTATTATTCTTTTTTACAAAACAAAGCAATATATTAATTTCATATATAAGATATTATTCTCAATGAAATAGTTACACTTGACCAAAAATTTGCCACTATATCTTAAAGTTTTTCATTCTTACGGTGATAAATTTTACAAGATTAAAAATGAAGATGAAAAAGTCATTAACCACGGGTGCTCCGGGCGACAACATGTAATTTTTATCTAGCGTACAAAAACAGACTTTATTTTTTAACTTATAGCCGACATATTGTCGGTGCATTGAAGGTCTTCACGGTAGGAATTACTTATTATACACAAAACTGTGTTAGATTTGTAAAGTACAGTTGAAATTCATAAGTGCATCAAGAAGAATGAAAACCGTGCTGCAAATCGCGTCCAGATGTTTGGAAAACGTTGTCATGAAAAGGTAATCATGGAGGTAAGTTATTATCCCACTTCTCTTGTGCATGATTCGTGTGCATGATGCATGTGTAGCCATTAAACTACTTTTCATTTTTCCCCGACAGTAACGTTTATATTTGAAATTATTTGGGTCATCAAATCGCATTTTAATGGAAACAGCAGTGGTTAATTTCCTTCTTGAAATATGAATAAACATAATCCAATCATGCACAGGTATGATAGAGAACACGGGAAATACTAAGTATTATATCACTAGCTTATTTTTTATCTGGGGTCTAAGTATCTTAGTCAAATCTCTTACTCTTGATTTTCCATAATAAAAATCGAACCAAAGATTGTAATTGGCTTTTCAAATCAGAAAGATCAGAGGGTGCAAAAAGCAAACAAATGAAAAAATTAACTTAGCTCCCCCACTTGAAAAGGCGAATATTTGCGAAACGAAAGGGGGTGCAAAAACCCAAAACGCTGGAAGCATAAAGCTGCAGTTTGGTGCGTTAAAATTTCTGCTATTATTTTTTTTTTACGAAAGTGTGGGAGAAATGCTAATGGTTGCTTGGAGGGTATCTGTGTATTTATTTAAAATTTTTCAACCTGGGTGCAAAAATTAGAATTTTTATTTTGACAGGCAAAAATAGCTGCTAATTTAGACCCCGGGTATGACTCGTCCAAAATGATCTTATTTAACATTTACTTGGCTTCACCATTTTCTCTATGCATATTTGCAAAACGGAGAGGTGCAAAAATCCAAAAGTGGGGTGCAAAAAGTTGCTCAAATAGTGCATAAATATTGGTAGGTTTTGGGTTCGATTTCGAAAGGGGCAGCCACTATTAACTAGGCTCCCCCATTTTGTCTTGCTTATTGTTTCAAAATGGTTGTGGTCCCAAAATTCGTGGTTAGTGGTGAAAATATAGTGCAATAATATGAAACTAATTTGGGGTGAATTTTAATATAGAGGAGCCAAGTTAATGGGGTCCATTAGTTAGCCTCCCCCCCCCCATTAAGATATTTCAACAACCAACTACGCCATATTTTTGCACTATTTTTGCACCAAAATACCCACCAATTTTGTTTTTTGCACCCAGTCAAATAAAAGAGTTATTTACTAATCCAGTGGGGGGGCCAACTTACTGACAGCCCCCCCCCCCATCCAAGCGATTGCAATTCTATATGCACCAAATTATTGCACTATTTTGCACCAAAATACACCAACAATTTTGAATTTTGCACCAGTCAAATAAAGAGTTATTTAACAATATTAGTGGGGGGGGGGGGGGCAACTTAATGAAAACTCAAAATTGCGATATTTAAAAAAAAACAACTACGCCATATTTTGCACTTTTTTTGCACCAAAATACATACCAATTTGATTTTTGCACCCGTCAAATAAATGAGTTATTTAATAATCCAGTGGGGAGGGGGCAACTTAATGACTGCCCCCCCCCATTATTAGTTAATTAGATGCCATGCCATCATCTCCATAAGAGATTATGAGGTGGTTAATAGTGACGATTGTTGATTGGTTGATTATTTTCGACCATAAAAAATGTATTTGAATCAGTTAATAAATTTACTGATTGTCCGCTATTGATCATTATGCGTGACAATGCTAGTCATACGACATTTAATATTGCGAATGTAATCAATTTTTCAGTCCCCCATATTATTATGTACTACGACCTCAGTAATCGGGTGAAAATATCGATTCTTCATTATCGAAGAAGTAGACGGCAACTCAAACTCACAATTTGACACATAACACCTTGAGATTTCCGATAGGGGTTGAAAGAATATTGGCGACTGTTCAATGCAAAAGGCGCCGACTAGGTTTGGCCAGCCGGCCGTTCACCGCATTAATCCCCCCATCATAAAATAGTGTCAGTGGTTTACAAACAATTTGCGGGTTTTGGGTTTTGGCATTTCAACCCAAAGGTGCAGGCCACATGACGGGGCTATTTTCGAAGGCATCAATCGCAATCAAAGGTTGCCGAAACATCCTGTCATATATTTTTCAAAAGATTTTGAAAACAAAGGGCGGCCTCAGACATGAATTCAAAAAATCCAGACACGTGTTTTTTAATTTTAAATTTCGGTGCTTAATAACTCCGCAAAGGTTTGGAAGCTGAAAGGCAATAAATTAAACGAGATTAATATAATTATATTGTATATTGCACTTTCTCGTGGGAATGTTCGCACATCCTTTCCCACCCGTGAAATCCTTTTTCAGGTCACAGGTGCCCCACTAGTTGCAGGTATTTTTTTTTTATTTTTTGTATTAATAGTTTCAGTGGAAAAAAACAAGTTTGTCACAATTTTTCTTTCTATCGATGTGCACGTCTGCAAAAAAAAAATTATATCTTGGACAGTCACAATATAAAAAAAACATTGCTTTTAATAATGGGAGAAAATTCCCAAATGAAAAAAACGTGACCATAGAAAGTGGACCAACAAAACTTCAATGTGAACGAAAATCAAATGTTTATTTTGATAACCAGTGTTGTTTCCATTACTTGTTTTTTTTTCATGTTAATTTTCTTTAGTTGTTAGAAATATTTTTAAAACAAACTTATTTGCACATTGAATTTAGCAATCGAGCTAAGCACGGAAATACCGTACATAATACGTGCACATAGAAATCCAAGCTTTATACAGGCTTAGAGGATTGTGTATTAATTATAGAAGTAATTGTTCTACTAAGCTAAATGTAGTTATAGGCCCTATGACTTGCTTGTTTAATTGCGAAGTAATGTTAAATTTCATCACATTCACTTTCATTGTAACGTCAATCAACTTCAAAGCGGCACAAAACATGAAAATATCCTCGTCGAACAACGATTTTGGCGTTTTCCTAGTAGTAACAGATAGGCGGATGTGTGAAAATAATGTGAAAATAACATTTTGTGTTAGACATTGTTCTCATAAGTTTGTTTTTAAATTCAAGTAAACGCCTCATTTCTTACTGAAACGAACGTTTGCCCATGTATTGATATCACGCCCCAGAACTCCCGTCTCTACTTACTGAAGAGTATGAGCGAAGTTAACCACACTCAATGTTGGTGAATTTATCTTTATTATTTTTGTACACCTCTTCGCATTATTACGGTTAAATGGCTGTCACAATCATCTTCAAAATCTGACCTGCCTCCTTTTAAAATACAGGTGCATAACTGTTTCTCATGAAGATCGCATGGCATTTACCTTATTTACACATTCGAATTTTTGTTTGCCTTGGAGAATAACACAATTAAGCAAACAAGGGCGGTTTTAGCATGTGCATTGTACAATGGCTTGGTCTCGTGTGGGCCTGGTCTGCCTGCATACCACGATTTTAATGTTTTACTGGGAGAGGGCGTAAGCATTCTGTTTCTTGTTTATAAGGGGAAACTGAAATTTTTTTCCCCACTAAACCAACCATGCCGAACCCAGTAATCAACGTTTACAAACACTCTACTTTGGCAATTTTCGTCTAATCGAGGAAACAACGTGGGGGACGAATATTTTAATAATATTGAATAACTCTCTCAATGACATTGCTGAAATCGAATTTTAAATTACGAATTATTGAAGGGTATAATGGTAAACCACAACATAGCCTAGCACCGACAGTAATACCACCTTAACTTTTTTTTTACCTTTACCTTTTTTGCGTTTTTGCAATGTCCCCACACTGCAATTAATCCACCTTAAGAAAAAGTGCATTTGAAACCACCAATCTTAAAAAAAAAAAATCAGCACCATATAAATGTATCGATAATTCTACGTCCCAGTCTTTGTAATCATTATATCAAATTTTGATCTCGTCACAAAATCAATAGTGCTTGTTACATGAGCCATTTTAAAAAACTAGACTTCACCCACTTATTTATCCACTAATTTTGTATGTTTCAAGCTACCTATTGCAAAGTGTCGAAAATTTCCCAATTTGGGGGGGCTAGCCATTAACTTTGCCCCCCACATTGACTTTCCATTTGCCCCCAAACGTGACCTGCTCAAAACGATTTATCTACGGCACATTTCAGCACAAAACGAGCACATTTCGTGGACAAGTTTTCATTTGGAAATTCCAATGTGGGGGGGCTAGCCATTAACTTGGCCCCCCCCCATTGACTTTGCATTGCCCCCAAACGTGACCTGGGTCAAAACGATTTATTTTACGGCACATTTCAGCACAAAACGAGCACATTTCGTGGACAAGTTTTCATTTTGGAAAAATTTCCCAAAGTGGGGGGAACTAGCCATTAACTTGGCCCCCCCACATTGACTTTGCAATTGCCCCCAAATGTGACCTGCTCAAAACGATTTATCTACGGCACATTTCAGCCCCAAAACGAGCACATTTCGTAAACCCAAATTTTCATTTGGAAATTCCAATGTGGGGGGGCCAAGTTTCTGTCTGGCCCGATACTGAGGACGCTAAGTTTCTCTTGTAAGACCGAGGACGTGTAGGCTATCTTAGTTAAAGCAGTGTCTTACCCTGGAGTCGTCACTGATGGTACAGGTCTGGTTGGGGGTGGCGAGTATCACGTCACTGTCTGGCCCGATACTGAGGACGCTCAGATGCTCTAGTAAAGCCGAGGACGTGTTAGTACCTTGCATAAGAGGTTGACAATGCTCACTTTTCCGGGCAAGTCCTCACATATATCAAATGAAAGCTTGAAATGTCCCCTTTACAGAAAAGTATGATGTATGATTAAGGCGGGTAGCTTTTGGTCAAAAAAAGGGGGGTTAAGGTCCCAATGTGTAAATTTGAGTTCAAGAAAACAATAGCCGAATAGATGTTCACATATATCAAATGAAAGCTTGAAATGACCCCATTACGAAAACGTATGATGCATTATTGTGGTTGGTAGCTTTTGGTCAAAAAATGGGGGGTAAGGTCAAAATGTGTAAGTTAGAGTTCAAGAAAACAATGCCCGATAAGAAATTTTCATATGTCAAATGAAAGCTGGAAGTAGCCCGATTTCAAAAATGTATGATGTATTATTGGATCGGCTGGATTTTGGTACAAAAACAGGGGGGAGGTAAGGTCAAAATGTGTAAATATGAGTTCAAGAAAAAAATTACCGAATAGATGTTCACATATATCAAATGAAAGCTTGAAATAACCCCTTTACAAAATGTATGATGCATTATTGGGTTTAGTAGTTTTTGGTCAATTGAAGAGGGGAGCGGGGGGGGGGCGCAACAATAAAAAAAATGGAATTTTGAGTTGCAGAAATCAAAGTTAATTAAACTATTTTCATGTATCAAATGTAAGAACGCATCATAAACAGCACAAAAATATACGGTTGCATATTGTAATATGAAATAGGGGTTCAAAGTCAAAATCTGTATTTTACGTTGCAATGCATGTGGGGGCAAGTTCACACATATATTAAATGATAGCTTATAACGAGCCCTTTGCTAACAAGTATGATGTATAATTAGGACGGGTAGCTTTTGATAAAAAAAAAGGCGGGACAATCGCCTTTTAAGACAAAATCTGTCAAAATTGCAATGATATTGTGAAAACGTCTTTATACAATAGTAATTAAATGATACGACGAGCATTATACTGAATAGCATGGCCATTTTTTTGCTGAAACCTTTTGTTTAAAATGGGGGAGTTTTTAAACCATATAACCATATTACATTTACCATATAAACACATTTTAAAATACATTCGGAATAGTAAGTTGCTGGTATGGTTTTATGAAGGCGTGTCTCTGTCTACATGTATACAAAGTCGTCTTACGTTTTATATGAAATATAAACATATTACTGATGAACTGTACTTGAAGTTGCTATTCGCTATCTGTGTCAGACTCCAAGTTTTGTGACGATATACCATATTCATTCTCATCTGCTGGTAGCATATTAGTACATCCCTTAAGTTTGCATACATCGGTGCACATAAGGTTATTATCCAGGCATTGGCAATCAGGTAGCTTGCAAATCTTACTACATTTGCAGGCAAGAAGCTGCATCACTGCTTCAGGGGCAGGCGATCCAGTCATCCACTCCACCACGAGTTGCCCATCTGCATTTGCTGATTGATAGTTTGCCCGTTGAAGGTGTTGAAAGAAACAGTCCTTGCAAGGTGGAAGTTGAGCAAAATCAATTTCCCCCCCCCCCCCCCCCCTTGTTGCGAAATAATTCATAGCGTACAACGTTTATATCTGTGACGAGAGATTGTGATGAATACAGCTTGCAGACAAAAGCTTCTAGAGTAGCAACCAACTCTTCTCCAATGGTCCAAGATTTGCCTAGTTGGCTCAAACATGCTCGATATTCGCAAGATCTCATTATTTCTTTCAGTGCTCCAACTTTGCCTCTTCCAGCAAATGCACTCACCGTATCACAACCCGTTAAGGCGTAAAGGCCAATAAGAGCTTTGCATACTTCCTTTCCGAAAGGGGAAATTTTCAATTTTAGACACATTAACATAATGCGATCTATTCTGAGTACCTCTTTAAACAAAAGTGATACATTAAGATCAAATGAAGCCCATAGGCAGATGATAAGAACATCTGTGTCAGCAGATACGATGACTGCCGAAGTAAAGCCGTTGTCGGAGGCATATTTGGCATGAAAGAGTATCCGCGTATCCGCTTCTTCTTGCAAACATTGCAGGTCTGCACAAATCTCCCAACCATGTTCTGTCACTTTAATGCATTGGTCTTCACACGTGACATAAAGAATCCAATTCTGTAGTTTCAAGCGCTGTTTTGGAGATATCCAATCTTCATAAATATATTTTTTAAGGCTTGATTTATTAACAGAGTTTGCAAGAAACATCTCTAGTTATGTATGCGGTGTCCAGGTGCTATGTTTTTAACTTGTATGGCATTGACAGGACCTCGTCGTAAGCGTTCAGTGTTTTAATGGATACTTCTCGATAAAATCAAATACAACATGAACTTCTGAGCATCCGTTTGCCTCTTCAAGCATGGAACGTAAAATTGATGTTGATATATATATCTGTACACATTTGGCTGTTGAAGGATTTTTTCTGTACTATTGCCATTGCATCTATTATGCATACTTTTGGCCCTTGAATATCCCCAAAACCTCAGCAGGTGAAGAATGTTTTCTAACTCCAGTGCCAAAAAAAGCCTTGGTAGTTTTTCTCAAAGTCCCGTCTGCAGATGCTAAAGACCTGGGTATAGGTCCCAGAGGATGTGAAAGAACATCTAGCATTTTAAGTTGCCTGATCTCGGCAATAATTAACATTCGGCATAACAGATTTCTGTCCGTTTTTACAGACAAATCTACGCCCTTTTTGGATACACGTAGATTCTTATTTAGAGTGGAGAAAGTTCCCAAGTTAAGCTTCTTTATATTATCATGGAATTTCGTTGTTGGAGGGGTTTCTTCAAGCCTCGTTCGTTTGAACTCGTCATACGCTTCCTCGCCACTCTTCAGTGCTTTTAACAAATCAGAGGCGATAGATGGTGGTGCAAGCATTCTTCTTGCTGGAGCACACTTTGTTAAAATGAACATAAATTGAATTCACTAACCTTTTATGTTTGTAAAATGAGCAATTATTTTTGTTGGCTTATTTCTCAATTCCATCAATCGGTAATCACTCCCGTAGATAGTAGGCTATGTTTAAATCAAATTTACACATTTTGACCCAACCCCCCCAATTTTTTGTACCAAAAGCTACCTGCCCCAAAAATCTGTCATACGTTTTTGATATCGGGACATTTCAAGCTTTCATTTGATACATGTAAATATCTAATCGGACATTGTTTTCTTGAACTCAAATTTACACATTTTGACCAAACCCACCATTTTTTTAACCAAAATTTAACCACCTTGATAATGTGTCATACATTTTCGTAATGGGGTCATTTTAAGCTTTCATTTGATATACATGAACATCTATTCGGCCATTGTTTTCTTGAACACAAATTTACACATTTTGACCTTACCCCCCATTTTTTGACCAAAAGCTACCAACCACAATAATGCCTCATACATTTCCGTAATGGGGTCATTTCAAGCTTTCATTTGATATGTGTGATTATCTAATCAGTCATTGTTTTCTTGGACTCAAATTTACACATTGGGACCTTACCCCCCCTTTTTTGACCAAAAGCTACCCGACCCAATCATACATCATACTTTTTTGTAAAGGGGACATTTCAAGCTTTCATTTGATATATGTGAGGACTTGCCCGGAAAAGTGAGCATGAAAAGGCCTATTTTGCCTCTTATGCAAAGGCCTGTGTAGGCTATCTTAGTAAAGCAGTGTCTTACCCTGGAGTCGTCACTGATGGTACAGGTCTGGTTGGGGGTGGCGAGTATCACATCACTGTCTGGCCCGATACTGAGGACGCTAAGTTGCTCTAGTAAGGCCGAGGACGTGTCCTCATCGAACGTGTCTGATATCACCAACCAAGAGAGATAGGAGTTGAACTGCAGTTTCTGGGAGGCCTGAAGATAGAACTCGAGGTGAAGAATTACATTACACCATTTAATAACATTAATAGATTATCATTAATTTTATATGTTTGATTGTAGTCAATGTTTTGACTTGGTTTTTGTTTTATTCAAGTACATGCACATAAGATTATCAATAGATATATTTTTAATATTTTATACTTTTCCACAAGAATCTTATTTGTGGGTTTAGTGGGTTTCAAGATAGTAACTGGGTAAGAAGAGGTGGAATCTATGTAAACTAACGCAAAATAATAGATTACGACGATTGGATTGGTTTATTAATTTCAATACCTTGATGTAAGATTACAGCATTGCTATTTTTAGTGTTAGATGCGGGTGCGCAACGTGAGCCTTTTACAATTCAAGTTAAAGAGTACTTATGCTGGTCCTGAGTGAGTGAGTGAGTGAGTGAGTGAGTGAGTGAGTGATCGAATCTGTAGGTCGAAAATCAACCGAATTGCTGAACCTTTTGCGATGTAATTTTAATCATACATCCGGTAGCAGTTTACTGAGAACTGTTAACAAAATCAGCAACATCCGTTGCAATTTAAACCTACAAGAATAATAAATCCACGCATAACAAAAAAAACTTGTAAAAATACAGCCAAACCTTACACAATCAAAAGCAATGAGATCTAAAAGTAATGCCACGTTTGTGCACCCTCCCACATTTTCGCAATCTTAATACATAAATTCACATGCCCTGTCACTGCATCCTTGCAAGCGTGGCAAAATATTATTTGCAACTATTGTTTTAAACGCAAAAATTTGTGTAATTTTTTTGCCAAGCTTGGCGCAGTTACAGGGCAAAGTGAATATATGTATTAAGATTGCGAAAATGTAGGAGGGTACATAAGCTTGGCATTTCATTTAGATCTCATTGCTTTTGATTGTGTAAGGTTTGGCTGTATTTTTACAAGTTTTTTGTTGTGTGAGATCTCATTACTTTTTCAAGTTCCATATCAAAATTATTTGTTAAAATCAAAGTCGATTAAATTGCTATGGTTTTAAAAATTAACAATCGAATGTAAAATATATAGTGGTGAGTGATCATTTTCAAGTAACTATAGTAAGCTGTTGATTATATGCTTGTAAAAGGTTTATACTAAAATCATTATTTGGAAGCCTTCCAACAAAGTTTTTTGACTTTTTCTTTCAAAAGGCACTACATCACTATAGCCTTAATGTTCATGTAAAATATGAACGTTGTATTCCAACCCGTTTAGCCAGAATCGCTGGCCAATTGAAACTGACGAATTAGTAAGTAGCCCTGCGGTAGTAGTAGTAGCCCGCAGTAGTAGCTATTCCCCACAAATACAAATAAAAATAAATAAAAAAACGGCAGCCAAGCTTTCCTTTAAAAGTCTTTGGCTGTGAATGCTGTGAGATTTCGAAGTTAAGCCAAGCTTTTCATTCTTTCTCCCTTGTTTAGCATTGAAAAGAAGTAAGATAATTTCGCCTGTCTACGAGCGCCAAGCCAACCATTTTCGTTGCACGCTCAAGGTTCCCCCAAATTCCGTTCGGAGATTTAGTAAACCCTGCAATCTTTACACGTATTTCGTACCTACTGGCTATGTTTTCCATAGCATTGCATGCATTTCAAAACATGGTTCAATTTAAATAATTTAAATACAATCCAAAAATTACAAAATCTTTCCCGACCGGGGGTTTGAAACCAGGTCTCCCACATTTCGGGAATAAAGGCGCCTAAGCCAACTAGACTAGGAAAACGCAAGTCGTTGTTAGACTTTTAAGCGAGGCATGTGTAGAATAGGCCTACGTAGGAACACTTGCATTCAAATAGGCTAGGAAGGAAAGACCCACGCTGACTTCATCCAGCCTTTTGTAGAGTGTTTGAGTTTGAGGAAAGGGCTACCGGGTACTCAACACATGACTCACTCACTCGTCTAACAACGACTTTGGCGTTTTCCTAGTAAGACGAAGTAGCGCAGCGACTGAGTCTTACAATTTAAGTCAAACGGCACTTCCGTGATTCTGTAAGTGTGAGCCTCGAAAATTAGCCTGTTCGCCAAAAATGGAGAGATAAGATAAAAGTTAAATTTACAAATATAATTTTTTGAACATATTTTAATTTGCCCAAATATTTTATGAAACTGTTATGTAGGCCTAAGTATGAAAAAATCAAAATCTTGAGAAGGTAAAATTTAAGGTAGGATTTAAACGACATTGGTTTTGTTTAACCTCATTTTCATTTGAGTGGGATCGTCTAATAAAACAAATTTTTCTTTTCGTTTTTCTGTTTTAATGTTTTTTTCTTTTTTCTTCTTTCTTTCATTTTCTTCCTTTTTTACTTTATTTTATTTTTTCTTTTCTTTTCTTTTCATTCCCCACCCTTTTTTATATTTGATTCATTCATTAAATGCATTTAATATCATTTTTGTTTGTTGCCAAAATTGTTTGTTTAATGCATTGTTGTTGTGAATCAGTGGCGTGGCGAACTACAAAGAGTGATCGGTGCCTACAATATTTTAACTATACTCACCCCCTATACTTTCGTGGGCAAAAAAGGGGGTCTGGAGGCGTGCCCCCAGTTTAGCCCCGCAGGGAATTTTTTTAATTTTGATGATCCTAGAATGGATTTGGGGTGTTTTACCAGCAATTAATATGATTTTACAGATGTTGATAGCCTCATTTTTATGTAATGAAACTTTAATGAAATGGCTGATTTTTTTTCTGTTGAACTCATAAAACCAACGGCTTATCAATCTTTTTAGTCTTCTACAGTTTAGCCCTGCAGGGAATTGTTTCAATTTTGGTCATCCTAGAATGGATTTGGTGCGTTTTACCAGCAATTAATATGATTTTATAGATGTTGTTAGCCTCATTTTTATGTAATGAAATTTTAATGAAATTGCTGATTTTTTTTTCTTTTGAACTCATAAAACCAACGGTTTATCAATCTTTTTAGTCTTCCACAGTTTAGCCCCGCAGGGAATTGTTTCAATTTTGGTCATCCTAGAATGGATTTGGTGCGTTTTACCAGCAATAATTATTTTTATAGATGTTGATAGCCTCATTTTTATGTAATTAAATTTTAATGAAATTGCTGAATTTTTTTTTCTGCTAAACTCATAAAACCAACGGTTATCAATATTTTTATTCTTCCACAGTTTAGCCCCGCAGGGAAATTATTTCAATTTTGGTCATCCTAGAATAGATTTGGTGCGTTTTACCAGCAATTAGTATGATTTTATAGATGTTGATAGCCTCATTTTTATGTAATGAAATTTTAATGAAATGGCTGAATCTTTTTTCTGTTGAACTCATAAAACCAGCGGTTTATCAATCTTTTTAGTCTTCCACAGTTTAGCCCCGCAGGGAATTGTTTCAATTTACATCCTAGATTGGATTTGGTGCGTTTTACCAGCAATTAATATGATTTTATAGATGTTGATAGCCTCATTTTTATGTAATGAAACTTGAATGAAATTGCTGATTTTTTTTTCTCTGTTGAACTCATAAAACCAACGGTTTATCAATCTTTTCAGTCTTCCACAGTTTAGCCCCGCAGGGAATTATTTCAATTTTGGTCATCCTAGAATGGATTTGATGCGTTTTACCAGCAATTAATATGATTTTATAGATGTTGATAGCCTCATTTTTATGTAATGAAATTTTAATGAAATGGCTGAATTTTTTATCTGTTGAACTCATAAAACCAACGGTTTATAAATCTTTTTAGTCTTCCACAGTTTAGCCCCGCATGGAATTGTTTCAATTATGGCCATCCTAGAATGGATTTGGTGCGTTTTACTAGCAATTAATATGATTTTATAGATGTTGATAGCCTCATTTTTATGTAATGAAACTTTAATGAAATGGCTGAATTTTTTTTCTGTTGAACTCATAAAACCAACGGTTTATCAATCTTTTTAGTCTTCCACAGTTTAGCCCCGCAGGAAATTGTTTCAATTTTGGTCATCCTAGAATGGATTTGGTGCGTTTTACCAGCAATTAATATGATTTTATAGATGTTGCTTGCCTCATTTTTATGTAATGAAACTTTAATGAAATTGCTGAATTTTTTTTCTGTTGAACTCATAAAACCAACGGTTTATCAATCTTTTTAGTCTTCCACAGTTTAGCCCCGCAGGGAATTGTTTCAATTTTGGTCATCCTAGAATGGATTTGGTGCGTTTTACCAGCAATAATTATTTTTATAGATGTTGATAGCCTCATTTTTATGTAATGAAACTTTAATGAAATGGCTGATTTTTTTTCTGTTGAACTCATAAAACCAACGGTTTATCAATCTTTTTAGTCTTCTACAGTTTAGCCTCGAAGGGAATTTTTTTCAATTTTGGTCATCCTAGAATGGTTTTGGTGCGTTTTACCAGCAATTAATATGATTTTATAGATGATGTTAGCCTCATTTTTATGTAATGAAATTTTAATGAAATGGCTGAATCTTTTTTCTGTTGACATAAAACCAACGGTTTATCAATCTTTTTAGTCTCCCACAGTTTAGCCCCGCAGGGAATTGTTTCAATTTTGGTCATCCTAGAATGGATTTGGTGCGTTTTGCCAGCAATTAATATGATTTTATAGATGTTGATAGCCTCATTTTTATGCAATGAAACTTTAATGAAATGGCTGAATTTTTTTCTGTTGAACTCATAAAACCAACGGTTTATCAATCTTTTTAGTCTTCCACAGTTTAGCCCCGCTGGGAATTGTTTCAATTTTGGTCATCCTAGAATGGATTTGGTGCGTTTTAAAAAGCAATTAATAGGATTTTATAGATGTTGATAGCCTCATTTTTATGTAATGAAATTTTATATATTTTTTTTCAAATCATAAGGCCAATGGTTTGTAATTCTTTTTTGTCTTCCCCAGAATTGCCCCATAGGGAATTTTTTTAATTTTGGTGATCCTAGAATGGATTTGGTGCTTTTTACCGGCAATTAATATGATTTATTAGACGAGTGAGCAAAGCGAATGAAGATTACTATTCAAGATAAACGGCGCTTATTCTGTGACTCTGTGCGTGTGTGGTGCTAGTGTGTACTATAAAAATTTTGGGAATTTGGGAAAAATACACATCAATGAAGAAATTAGTACCTACAAGAGGAACCCGGGGGGCCTTCCCATTTGATTAAAAATTGTATGTCCTAGATCGTTAGATAATCTGTGCATTTTGGAAAACAATTTGGTTATTTTGTTCGTTTTCTCCGTTTATTGGCAGAGCCATTATTTGGGATTTAGGAAAACTACTGAAACGCATAATAATGAAAACTAGGGGCTCCGTGGGCTTGCCCCCGGGAAAATTATTATTTAAGGTGATTTGGTACAAATCTGTGAGTTTTGAAGTAACACTTTGTTAGCAATATTTGAAGAGAAAAGATACGATTTTATTCTTTTACGGACAAACTTGCTGTCTCGATTTCATTGAAATCAATGCTCTTTTATCTAGAAATTGTACTGGAAATACTTCAATTCAAATAGGTCCAAGAATGTTCTTCTTATTGCATTCACGACGTCGATAATCCTGCTTCATAAGACGGTTATTTAAAAATTAAAACAGAAAACTCGAAAATGTTCTAGACTTCCTCCATGCCACCAGCTGTTTATTTAATTTATAAATTCCTCAAATCAATCTATTCAATCAAATTAAATAAGTTATAGTATAACGAACGTGTCTATTCATTTAGCAGAATTGTTGAGTTGCTACCTGTTACTAGTTGAGTTGAGAACTACTGGATGAATATCCATCACGCATGTTGTCTGCACTTTTACTAAATCATGATTTAAGACAAACTTTTACAATAGTCCAGTAAAACTCTTTTAAGTAAGTAAGAGATGTAGCCATACAATTCAGTAGGTGTGATTATAATAATTAAAATAATCATATAAAGTATATAAAATATTATGTTTCATTAAAAAGTAATGGATGGGTGGGTCCCTGGGGGACCACCCGTCCACCCCTTTTGGTATCGGTGCCTGGGCTCCGATTTGGTATGTTCGCCACGCCACTGGTTGTGATGCTACTATTTCAAATATTTACTTAAATGTAGTTTATTGTTGTTTCTACATCTATGTAATTAGATTTATTTAGTTGTCCTTTGTAAATCAGTTTTTATAACTGAATAGGATAGACGTTAAAAAAATATTTTTTTGCATTTATGTTGATTGATAGATATAAATTATAGAGTTTTGAGTTTAGTTGGTATAAGGGCGCGTCAACTGTAATGCCAATATGTGCCACTTTAGCCTTTGATAGGCTAGAGAGGTCTTCCCTTAGTTAGGGGGAAGAAAGTGAATGTTACCGGGTACCCAACACATGATTTAGGTACTCACTCCTCCAACAACGTCTTTGACGTTTTCCTAGTATGATTATTGCTACTTTTGTAAAGTGCGCAATAAGCAGTGGCCTCGACTGACATTCTTATTAACTATTTATTTCATTTTCTTTTTATGATGGATCACTATTATTTACAACAGCATAATATAAGAAATGTCATTATACATGTGTATGTTTTAAATTGGTATTGCGCACTTTGCTTGTTTTCAATGCTACGAAGGTCACGGCTGATATGATCTTATCTAATAAATATTAAAATGCAGCACTGTATCAAAGGTTTTAAAAACAAAAAGTTTGATCTCACACGTTTGTCATTGCCATGCTTTAAAAGCTGGCAGCAACATGATAAATAACACATAAATTCAAAATACACAAATAAATAAAAATACAGTGAAGAAATAGAATTAAATATTTATCTACAAAGTTGTATCTTAAATATTTCATACTCAATTCAAAGGATTTATTAAGGCAAAAAACATAGCCGGGAAATTCACTTTTTTGCACTTTGGCGATTGTTACATCTCTAAACATATATTATTTGGATGAGCGCAAGGAAGACTTCAATTTCATTTACCCTGAGTAAAATAGCTAGGGTGATTTCCCCCCCCCCCCTTTTTCTGTTTGTTCAATTTGCTCGAGCTCTACCGGGTAAATGGCATATGCGATCTTGATGAAAATTTCAGGGGACCTTTTGAAAGCTCTGAACACTTAGATCTGCCAAATTTTAGGGTACAATCGAAGAAATATTTCTTATGAATATATCGTACTTTTACAATTTTTTAGAAGATTTTTAATGCGATATTTTCGTGATATTTGGCCCGCGACTTGACAAACGGCTTTTCCGATCTTTTAATGAACTTTTTTGAAACGTTAAAAATCACTAAAAGTAGATATATTATGATTTGGGGGACATCTAAATTTAGTGATTTCAAACGTTCATATAAAGTTTCATCACGATCGGAGTAGCCGTTTGCCAGGTCGCGGGCCAAATATCACGAAAATATCACATTTTCACACTCTAACAACCGTAATTTACTCCATTATTATCAACTTCGGGAATTTATTCCACGTATATAGAATTTGCAAATTTGCATACGGGATAACAACGTTTAAAAACGATTTGGTGGGAAATTCCAGAATAGGAATCCATGTTTTGGATTTCCCATTTTTTCACGTTTTGGACTCATGTCTTGCAATGGCCCAAGTGCGGATATCAATAAAATGAAACATTATTAACATTCAAGCAAAATTTGATAATGATATAAACAACCGTTCAGCAGAAATCATCTGCACCGGAGCGCGCGCATTTGAGTTGTAGACCTTGAGCCAGGGCATCAAATTCACGTGATTTGGCATACTTGGGGTGAATAAATATGTCATTCGTTGGATTCCTCACCACCTTTTCAGAAAATTAATCAAGGTTATACTTTTCCAATATCGGAAGGGACAATAGCGTCGCGGTGCCTTGAAGTCTGGCTACGTCATAATTTCTCTCGCCCGCATAACTATACTTAATTAAAGGTTGACATGATATTGGTTCAAGATAATACATGGCATTTGTTGCATTTTTCTTATGTTGGTTATGTACTTCATTTAAACTATTTATCTATCAGATAAGTAGTCTTTTTCATGAAAAAATATACCTTTCCGACAAGATTTTTAAATTTGTCGTACTTTGGCTACCCCAAAAACCTATATTTATGATTTTTTAGACAACACATTTTTTTGCGAATTTCAAGCGTCCAAAATATTCTTATACAAATATGAATAATATTTAAAAACCAACTGAATATTGATAGCATCTAGCTAGACGCCTCTACGTACATCTTTTGCTAGAGCACATTCGTCTACACCAACTGCATAAAATTGTTAATGATTGCAAATAAATTCAAAATATTAATTACTTTTTATAAATTGATTTAATGATTTTTTTTTAAATATTCAGAAGTTTTAAATATCTTTGAGATACATAGTCTGTTTTACGAAAAATAGACCTTTCAGGCAAGTTTTAAAAAAGTGTGTTGCCGTAATTTCGATACCCCTTAAACCCAAAATTATTATTGTTTTAGAAAAACCTTTTTTGGTGAATTTCAAGCATCAATGTTAGTTGGTGAGCGTAGCGAGCGAAGCGAAGATTCCATTTTACTACACTGCAGAAAAATATCCGGAATGTTTTTTTCTTCTTTTCTTCTTTTTTTTTGTATTTTTGTGTGTTTGTCCACACGATTCCGGCTAAAACGATACTCCAATTGCGATGAAATTTTCTGGAGGCCTTCGAAGTTTTGCCACGTTTTTGAGCGCCATCGAAAACTTATTTCTTATGAAAATCGCAATTTTACGATTTTTTTCGATTTTAAAAAAAATCTTGGACTTATAACACCTACATGCTTTATTTGATTGTAATGATTTTTTCACAGAACCTTTATTTTATGAATTTATATATTCGTGTGAAATTTGAGCGTAATTAAATAATTATTTCTCATGAAAATTGCAATTTTACGATTTTTTTTATTTTTAAAATTTCTTAGACTTATAACACCTACATGCTTTATCCGATTGTAATGATTTTTTCAGAAAACCTTAATTTTATGAAATAATATATTCCTGTCAAATTTGACCGCAATTAAAAATTTATTTATTATGATAATCGCAATTTTAAGATTTTTCTCCGATCTTTTAAATTTCTTTGACTTATAACACCTACAAGCTTCATCCGATTGTAATGATTTTTTTACAGAACCTTAATTTTATGAATTTATATGTTCGTGGGAAATTAAAGCTTAATCGAAAAATTATTTCTCATAAAATCGCAATTTTACGCTTTTTTCGTAAAAAAAAATTACACTCATCCAACAACGCGCCTGAAAAAGCGTTTGCGAAGTTTCCTAGTATAAATATGCAAGGTATTCATAAACCGACTGAATATTGATAATAGCGTCTCGACGTCTCGAAGTCAAGCGAGGTTCATTTTTCCTTTGCGCACATATAAATGTTTATTATTATTATTTATTATTATTATTTGCCTTTGAATATGTACAAAACAAAGACAGGCAGCCAGAAGAGGGCTTGAAGCCCAAAACACATGTGGTGTCCGACTGCCTTACTACAACATACCAACATAAATAAAAATAACTAACAATACACACAATGAAATATTTACAAAATAATGCAATTGACACGCACGCGCACACACTCACACGCACACGCACACGCACACACACACACACACACACTCACATTCACATTCACACTCACACTCACACTCACACTCACACTCACACTCACACTCACACTCACACTCACACTCACACTCACACTCACACTCACACTCACACTCACACACACACTCACACTCACACACACTCACACTCACACTTGCACAAAACAAGTTAATTTCAGTTGACACGTGGAGGAATATATGTTCGAATTTTGTTCAGGAATTGGTTTTGATGATAATGTTTTAAGGGATGTTGGCAATCTGTTCCATTCATTGGCCGCTCTGCTGTAGAATGATTTCTGGTAAGCTGCAGTGCGTGCGAGGGGTGGCTGTAAGTAGGTTACTGGCTACGATGCTGGAGGCGGGGGCGCTGAATAGCGCCGAATGGAATAACGCCGAATCGATCGTGTGTAGTGTACTTACGACGTTAGTCGTAACCCAAAAATATAGACCACATATCCTGGATTAACGCCGAAACAGATTCGGCGTTAATCCACTGGAATAAAGCCGAAAGATATTCATCTTTATTCAGATTTTCCCTATAGTAGAGGATGTATAGTCCATACCGAAAACTAATACTATTTAATTTAATAATTAACTAGTCAAATGTAAGTGATGATTCGTAATGATTCGGCGTTATTCCGGTGGAATAGCGTCGAAAACGATTCGGCGTTATTCCGGTGGAATAGCGCCGAAAAAGATTCGTCGTTATTCCGGTGGAATAGCGCCGAAAAAGATTCGTCGTTATTCCGGTGGAATAGCGCCGAAAAATGAGTCTC
>JAMZAV010002006.1:0-115171 GCA_024449915.1 Sweltsa coloradensis | reverse complement strand
AGTGCGAAGAGTTCGTCAATGAGGGGTAGCTATCTGAACACTGCAGCCTATAAGATCGTCCATCATCCTCTAGGAAGTTCTAAATCTCCACTGAAACTGTGATAAGTCTGCGCAGCTTCCAAACAGTGAACACAACCAGCCGTGCGCGATCTAATTGTCCATTAGAGACACACACTTCTCGCTCCTTAAGAGATGACATCTCTTCCTCTGATGTCAAAATCCAATCTTGTTTCCACGACTATGGCTTGCGTGCTTGATCCAATGTACTTTGTAATGAACCTTTTCTGGGTGGGATCCCCTTGTTTTCTCTCTGTGATTGACGAACTATCTGATGATTTCCGTCTGTTTCTGCAGTGACTGTTGACTCTTGTCAAGTATCCGTGACCTCCGTGTCTTGAGGCGGGTTCACGTAGTATTTATTCACTACCCCTTCTGGCTGAAGACTGACGCCACAAGTTGATTCAACAACATGTGGATCGTCCAACTCGATGATCCTTACGAAACGACTTGTCCACACCTTGTTTCTGTCGTGGCCAACATGCTGAAATCTTTAATGGCTGTGTCATATCCTTTGAGCACCTTGATGGCCTTGTCATTCCATTTCATTCGCCGTTGCAGCGAATACACTTTAGAACCAAAACCTCACGTGGTTTAAAATCAAGCTTGTGACCGTCCCACAGTTCAATAGATGTCTTGTCTACACTTCGGCTGGGTAGACGATTTCGGAGGTAAACTTCAGCGCAGACTGTTTCTCCCCAAAACCTTTCAGAAAGTCAAGCATTTAGCAACATGCATTTTGCCATTTCGACTCAAGATTGATTCTTCCTATCTGCCAAGTCGTTTTGCTAAGGCGTGTATGGCACCGTGAACTTCTGCTGAATCCCCTCATGCTGGAAGAAATTCCGCAGATACCGGTTGACGAACTCTTTCCTATTGTCAGTGCAGAAAATGTTGGGTCTGATTAGCGTAGGGTAAGAGTCTGGCAAGCTACACAGCATAACTGCCACTAGGTCATCGTCTTCTATTTTCTTGTCCATATTGTCGGATATAAGAGTTGGAGCTACCGGCGTAGATGTTAGTGCCGGGGTAGTCTGTCATTGGGGCGTAGCCTAATTGGTGGTTTACACTACAACTTTCATCTAGTGACCCGGTTAGCTGCATTAGGGATTCCAGGATGTGGTGATGAGACAAGGGTTGTGCACAAATAGTCACAAGGTTCCATAGAAAGAGACACACTGTATTGAAAGTATGGGACAGTCTATTCTGGTCATTGGTGTACCCGTACATACGTTGCTACCGGAAGAACGTGGGTTCATCCCTGCTACTCTAAGGACTCCTGATTAAAGTGATCTCATGGCTAATCCCTTTCACCCTGTACCCTGCTATGGCGGAGTCGTTATCGAGATGTCGGCTTGGCTCCAGACCTTGTGGACCGGCTCAAGTAGTCTTCACCTCTTGAAAGGTTTAGACCAGACTCCATTTCTTAATTGCTTGTACAGACTTTGGACTCGCTCCGTATGTGTAGACACCGGATTTGGTCTTTAGCCTCGCTGTTATATTTCTCGTCTTTCAAGCTCAACTCTCTAATCAGCACCTAGTCCTGTCGCCTCCCTATCGGGCACTCCCTGGCGATCACCAGAAGCTCATTTCCACTAGTTCGATTTAAATTATTTCCTATCGGATCTCGTTATAAGTATTTTCTTTGAATGTGTTTATAAAAAGAAACATGCATTAATTGCCCTGTTAATGTTTTAGTATTAAGTAAAAAAAATATGTAGGTCGACACACAGTTCACAATGTTATTTCCATTTACACGACCGCCTGAGACACGTTTATTGTGAAACACATTGGAAAGCTGCGTGCCTTGTTTCCTGTTTCATGGAAACCACTTGGTAACTCAATATGATTGTCTTCGCAATAACTAAAATAATCTGTTATTTGAAAAATAAACGTCACGTATTGATTTGAGCAAATGTCACGTTTCTAGTTGCATGGTCGTGCTTGATCGGTACAGCGGCGTAAAAATAAACACCGGATGGAAATAAAATATTACGCATGTGGTTGGATTTTTGTTTATATTTCTTGAAGTTAACGACCGATTCCGATCAAGTGAAGTTTTATGTAAAAATAATGATCCGAACACTGTAGTTGCATTATAGTTCGAAATTCATAAGAACTCATTAAATTAAGAGTTATTAAACTATATTTTCAAGGTGAACAATCAAAAGTAATAAGCTTAGCTATGAAAGGGTTTTGCTCGTATATGCAAACAAAACGCGAATGGAAAAATTCCATAGTAGGCATACAAAACAAACTTTCGTTTGCCTAAAATAATTGAATTTAAAAAAATGTTTTAATATATAACTCACAGATTATAAATACTCCAATTTCATCCAAGCACAAACAAATGAAAAATAATTAATAACACTGTAAGACGCTTCACTTGCGTCTTTAACAGTATGAAGTATATGTATACTTGATATTACAATAGTAGTACCACTCAGCTTGATGTTGATGTTTCCTTCCAACATCACAAAAGCCGAATCCAATTTTGTAAATACTGTTGTATTAACAGAAGCCATTTCAATTTTTAGTACGTTTTTAGAGAGGTGTCAACATACCTAATGATTTTCTGAAAAATATGATTCAGGGTGTAAGTAGCTTTAGTAGAGACGTTAACATAGACAGTATGTGACAGTTTTTGTAAATAGTAGGGGCTTAGATGAAGAAAAATGACACTGGATCAATTTGTGAGCCGAAATTGAAGTTTTTTTCTCGTACACACGTGATATGCGTTCTAGGTTTTCTGTGAAATGTACAATAGCGGCCATTTTTTACAAGATGGCGGAGTAAAATATTGAAGAACATCTAAATCGTGTTTTGGGTGAATGGTTTCTACATAATAAAAAAAACAATTTCGGCACGCAAATCAAGCCAAGGTACAACGGGACATCTACTATAAGCTTACTTAATCTGCAAATTACACTAGCAAGTCCGAAGTACTTTTTTCCCTTTTGAAACCAAATTTGATATTTTATTGATACAATGTATTGAATTGACATAATAAATTGACAGCTGGACAATTAGGGGATCCAGCGTACTAATCAATACAAATTTATTACCGTTCTAAATATTTAACTAAACAATTGACAGATTATCTTTCCATTATCTTTTCAATACTAGGCAAAATAACAATTGGTCTATATAATGGTGTCAAGTTATTGTGTCACAATAACTAGTGATCTAAAATGGAATACGCATACTGAAACAGAGCTTAAGCCTCCAGACAACTCTATTTTTTTGCAATAAACCTTCATAATGCTCACTTAAATATTAAACGGGCTGTATACTTAGCATTGGTTTAAAGATCTCATCTCCTTTACGCCTGTCCAGTGCAAAGACAAAATTTCAAAGTGACAGTGCTAGTGCAAGATGTACATCTTTAGACATTCCATGGCTTGAAAGTGACAGGAAGAAAGTAGAACGTCAATTTCTATGGGGAATGTTACAAGGTACTACTGATCTGGACCCGTACCTATGCAAGATTGCAAGTCTGTAGTCGTGGAGCAGAACTTGGAAGAGGCTCAATTCTCAAGACTCCATTTTGCAAGAACAAAGAAACAAAGAACAAAAAGCTTACAAAAATGGCTTCTACTCCTTTTAAATTTGCCCTAAGCACACGTTTTTGCAGTACAAAATTAATTCATCAGTATCTTTTCACTGATTCATTTTTATAATTTCTTAACCTTATTTTCCACATTATTTTAAAGATTTGCTAATGATTGTAATAGAGCGAGAGTAGCGAGCGTCTCCACTTGACTCGTATGGCTCGAATGTCTGTTTTTTCTGTTACTGCTTCGGTACAGGTCGCACCGTTTCTCTGATCGACCTGAAATTTTGCACACATGTACATACCATCACCTCTGCGGGTTGCTGTATAGTTTTTGAACAAAAGCCGATCGTTGGTTGTAAAAAAAATGTTCAATCAAAAAAATCGGTCAAAAACGGAACTAATTAGCACTAATTCAGCACTAAATATTTGTAGAGTTTGAATGAGATCGGATAAATGGGGGGTGCTGCGTGAAGTTGGCACCCCCCACAGACATTGTTGAATAACTTCGTTTATAAGGCAGCACTAATTCTGGGATAAACAGCACTAATCAGCACTAATTCAGCACTAAATATTTGAAGAGTTTGAATGAGATCGGATCAATGGGGGGTGCCAACTTTCACGGACCTCCTTAAGGTGTGTAGATAGAAATTACATTTTAACAAAAGTAACGTTACCATGGCAACGAAAAGTCGCACGAGAATTCTGGTCACTATGCACTGCCACCTAGAAGTAATCAAAATAGTATCGAGGAAGCAGTGTATTATTTGTTATCAAAGAGTTAAAATAGTTTTCCCAAAGAAATGATGTCAAGGTCCTCTAGATGGCGGTGGATTTTATCCATTCTCTCCTATTATACAAATTTTCAGCTAAATCGCGGTCAAGACCTTATATACTTATTGGTATGTAACATTATGGGAATGTCGTACTCGGGTCGTGTTGCAAGTACCGGTGATCGCTCAACAACGACTAGGAAAACGCTAAAGTCCCGTCGCGTTGTTGAGCGAGCACCGGTACGTGCAACACGACCCGAGTACGACATTCCCATAATGTTACATACCAATAAGTATTTAAGGTCTTGACCGATTTAGCTGAAAATTTGTAAAATAGGAGAGAATGGATAAAATCCACCGTTATCTAGAGGACCTTGACATCATTTCTTTGGGAAAACTATTTGAATTATGAAAACTCTTTGATAACAAATAATACACTGCTTCCTCGATAGTATTTTGATTACTTCTAGGTGGCAGTGCATAGTGACTAGAATTCTTGTGCAACTTTTCGTTGCCATGGTAACGTTACTTTTTTTTAAATGTAATTTCTATCTACACTTCTTAAGGTCTTGACTGATTTACCTGAAAATTTTTAAAATAGAAGAGAATGTTGTACTTATTGACCCTGCAAAATTTCATAACGATCGGAACTTTTTTATTTTTGTTATTTATTTTTATTTATTTTTATTTTTTATAACCAACGATCGGATTTTGTTCAAAAACTATACAGCAAACCGCATAGGTGGTATGTACATGTGTGCAAAATTTCAGGTCGATCAGAGAAACGGTGCGACCTGTACCGAAGCAGTAACAGAAAAAAACAGACATTCGAGCCATAAGTGTCAAGTGGAGACGCTCGCTACGCTCGTTTAATAATAACTAGGAAAACGCTTAAGTCCCGTCGCGTTGTTGAGCGATCACCGGTACGTGCAACACGACCCGAGTACGACATTCCCATAATGTTACATACCAAAAAGTCTTTAAGGTCTTCACCGATTTAGCTAAAAATCTGTAAAATAGGAGAGAATGGATAAAATCCACCGCCATCTAGAGGACCTTGACATCATTTCTTTGGGAAAACATAACAAATAATACACTGCTTCCTCGATAGTATTTTGATTACTTCTAGGTGGCAGTGCATAGTGAGACTTTTCGTTGCCATGGTAAGGTTATTTTGTTAAAATGTAATTCCTATCTACACTACTTAAGGTCTTAACCGATTTAGCTGAAAATTTGTAAAATAGGAGAGAATGTTGTACTTATTGACTCTGCAATATTTCATAACGATCGGAACATTTTTATTTTTTATTATTTTTTTATTTTTTTTATTTTTTATAACCAACTATCGGATTTTGTTCAAAAACTAAACAGCAACCCGCCTAGGTGATATGTACATGTGTGCAAAATTTCAGGTCGATCAGAGAAACGGTGCGATCTGTATCGAAGCTGTAACAGAAGAAAAAAACAGACATTCGAGCCATAAGAGTCAAGTGGAGACGCTCGCTACGCTCGCTCAATAATAATAACTAGGAAAACGCTCAGTTGGAAGCGTTGTTGAGCGAGCACCGGTACGTACAACACGACCCGAGTACGACATGCCCATAATGTTACATGCCAATAAGTCTTTAAGGTCTTGACCAATTTAGCTGAAAATTTGTAAAATAGGAGAGAATGGATAAAATCCACCGCCATCTAGAGGACCTTGACATCATTTCTTTGGGAAAACTATTTTACTCTTGATTTCTTCTAGGTGGCAGTACATAGTGACCAGAATTCTTGTGCGACTTTTCGTTGCCATGGTAACGTTACTTTTGTTAAAATGTAATTTCTATCTACACTACTTATCGGATCAAAATAAAATTAACATATTCGTGACCGGACGGACATTCTTAATGATTTGGCTACCTCAGATTTTGTCGCCGTTTAGTTTAAAAAAAAAATTTAGATTAACTTTAATGTAACTTTATAACTTTTTAAACGATTTTGCCACAAAACTAATGGCATTCAATCGGGAACGAAACTTGCGGATGGTCAAAATTTCAACTCGATCCGAGCCTCCGTTTGACCGCTATCATGAGCCAAAAAAGCTGTGCGACTTTCCGTTGCCATGGTAACGGGACTTTGTTATAATGTAATTTCCATCTACACTTCTTATCGGATCAAAATAAAAATAACATATTCGTGATCGGACGGACATTCTAAATGATTGGCCACCTCAGATTTTGTCGTCGTTAGTTTGAAAAAAAAAAACTTTCGATTAACTGTAATGTAACTTTTTAACTTTTTTGAACGATTTTGCCACAAAACTATACAGCAACCCGCCTAGGTGGTATGTACATGTGTGCAAAATTTCAGGTCGATCAGAGAAACGGTGCGACCTGTATCGAAGCAGTAACAGAAAAAAAAAAAAACAGACATTCGAGCCATAAGAGTCAAGTGGAGACGCTCGCTTCGCTCGCTCAATAATACTAGGAAAACGCTCAGTTGGACGCGTTGTTGAGCGAGCACCGGTACGTGCAACATGACCCGAGTACGACATTCCCATAAGGCCCACCACACAGTGTAGGCCTAACTGGATATTGACATTGTATACACTATACTATTCCAACATCTTTGCATTGTACTAATTCACGTCATGCCTTCTAAAGTGTATCTTTGTATCTTCACTGCCTCCTTCATTTTTTAGCATCATTTTTCGAACTATGATTACCAATAAGTCTTTAACGTCTTGACCGATTTAGCTGAAAATTTGAAAAATAGGAGAGAATGGTATTTTATTGACCCTGCAAAATTTTATAACGATCGGAACATTTTTATTTTTTTATTTTTTTATTTTATTTTTTATTTTTTATAACCAACGATCGGATTTTGTTCAAAAACTATACAGCAACCCGCCTAGGTGGTATGTACATGTGTGAAAAATTTCAGGTCGATCAGAGAAACGGTGCGACCTGTATCGAAGCAGTAACAGAAAAAAAAAAAAAAAACAGACATTCGAGCCATAAGAGTCAAGTGGAGACGCTCGCTTCGCTCGCTCAAATAATAACTAGGAAAACGCTCAGTTGGACGCGTTGTTGAGCGAGCACCGGTACGTGCAACATGACCCGAGTACGACATTCCCATAAGTCCCACCACACAGTGTAGGCCTAACTGGATATTGACATTGTACACTATATACAATTCCAACATCTTTGCATTGTACTAATTCACGTCATGCCTTCTAAAGTGTGTCTTTGTATCTTCACTGCCTCCTTCATTTTTTAACATCATTTTTCGAATTATGATTACCAATTAGTCTTTAAGGTCTTATTCCGATTTTGCTGAAAATTTGAAAAATAGGAGAGAATGTGGTACTTATTGACCCTACAAAATTTCATAACGATTGGAACATTTTTATTTTATTTTTTTATTTTTATTTTTATAACCAACGATCGGATTTTGTTCAAAAACTATACAGCAACCCGCCTAGGTGGTATGTACATGTGTGCAAAATTTCAGGTCGATCAGAGAAACGGTGCGACCTGTATCGAAGCAGTAACAGAAAAAAAAAAAAAAAAAAAAAAAACAGACATTCGAGCCATAAGAGTCAAGTGGAGACGCTCGCTTCACTCGCTCAATAATAATAATAATAATAATAATAATAATAATAATAATAATAATAATAATAATAATAATAATAAATAATAATAATAATAATAATAATAATAATAATACTAATAATAATAATAATAATAAAAATATTCCCATAAACTCCCGTGAACGCCTTGCTAAAATAAGATAAAACAAAAAAGCAATTAATCTCAAATGCTAACGCTGTTTTAGACAGAATTATTGTTGAATTGCATCCAATTGACATAACAGGCTTTAATCATCTTCTTTATGGAACGGCCTCAGTTATTGCAGGCAAGCTTGTGAAAAAAGAACAATCACTTTTTAAAAACAGTCGTATCACACCAAAGTGGAAAATACGAATTCAAAAAGAAAATTGATTCATGGCGGAAAGACCTATCCTTGTTTCATGAAATAAGAACTAAAATTAATCTTTCGTATAAACTTACTGAAAAAAAACGGCAACTTTTTGAAAAGTATAGTATACACAAGTCCCAAGATGCGGTTCAAGTAGAAGAGCAATTAAAACAGAAGATCCAGGCAAAAGCTCAGAGAATAAGAAGATACACGAAAAGAACGCTGCAATTTAGACAAAATAAACTTTTCTCAGAAAATGGAAATAACTTCTACAGAGAGCTTGAGAAAAAAATTGAAATAAAAAAATCACCAACAAAAGATGAAATAGATTTTTTGGAAATCAATCTGGGAAGATAACAAAAAGCATAATTCAGAACCTAAATGGATTCGACATCAAGAATTGGATTGTGTTGATTCTCAGGATATGAATTGGGAAGAAATTACATTGGGTGATTTGTCTAGTTCCCTTCGGAAAAGTTCTAGCTGGAAAGAATCAGGGCCAGACAAATTATCCAACTTTTGGCTAAAACAACTGACACCACTACTACTACTACTCTTGTAACTTTGCTTAATAATGGTTTTGTTCATCCTGAAGACGCACCTGTATGGCTGACCACAGGGGTTACGTATTTGTTACCTAAGTATGCACAAACTGAACAACCAAAAAATTATAGACCTATCACAATGCGATAGGTCTATAATTTAATTTGTTTACCTACTATGTATAAAATCTTAACGTCAATTATAACTAAACGAATGCAAGTATTTTTAGCTACAAATAATGTAATGCCATTAGAGCAAAAAGGTTGTTGTAGAAATACGTATGGCTGTAAGGATCATCTTCTGTTGAGTAAAGCTATAATGGAAAATAGTAAACAGAGGCAGAAGAATCTTAGCGAAGGTTGGATTGATTACAAGAAAGCATTTGATAGTGTGCCACATAGTTGGATATTAAAAGTATCGGAAATGTATAAGGTCAGTCCACTTATTGTCAACTTCTGCAAAATTATGATGCTACATTGGAATACAAGTATAAAAATAAGAACGGAGATCGAAGAAATCGTATCAAGTAGTGTTCACATACAACGAGGAATATTTCAGGGTGATTCGTTATCGCCACTTCTATTCTGCATGAGTTTGTTTCCTTTGACAAAATGCCTCAATGACGCAGGTTTGGGGTATGTATTATATTATTGCCAAATGAAGATAAAGTCTCGCCTCTTCTGTACAAGGACGATTTGAAATTATTCGCCAAAAATGACGAAGAACTTAGTATCTTACTAAATATCGTCAAAACTTTCAGTGACGACATTTGTATGGAATTTGGAATCGAGAAGTGCAAGAAAGCGCCATTCAAAAGAGGGAAGATTGTCATATTATTATTTATATATATATTATTTATTATTATTTATTATATATATATATATATATATGATAAAAACAAGGATCTTGGGTAAAACCGCGTCGAAAATAAGATGAACCAGGGCAGAACCTGGGCGTCCACCGACGTTTCGTCTGTACTACGTCAGACATTTTCAAGGTTGACTGTGACTCTACGGAGGTTGGAGTCACAGTGGTTGGCAAGCACGCAGCGCCTGCCTTACATAGCCTCGGCTGAAGGTGCGGGGCGGCGAGGTTATATAGAAAATAGGTGCGGGGCGGCGATGTCATATCGAAAAAATATATACGGATGGTGGCAATTGAGA
The DNA here is from genome assembly GCA_024449915.1 of Sweltsa coloradensis. NCBI lineage: Eukaryota > Metazoa > Arthropoda > Insecta > Plecoptera > Chloroperlidae > Sweltsa > Sweltsa coloradensis. The sequence continues at coordinate 105,116 of JAMZAV010002006.1, read as the reverse complement.
AACAAAATAGCACAGCTTACTGTAGTGAAAACCTTTTTAGTCCGGCTTCTTGTCAAAGGGCCTGATTGGTTGTCTTTTGAAATGTTATTCGTGCTTAGAATTATGGAATCTGAAATTTGCACCACCTCTGAGGGATTTGGCTGAATAGGTCTACGGTACATTTCGAGGCATGAGTGCAGGTTTCCAAGCAAGAGGGAGGCTCTGGCTATCATCTCTTTTGTTCATGTTATTCGGCCGTTACTCAATTTCCACAGATTCACGGATAATACGTGGCTTGAGCTGTTGTACAGGACAAATAGTTTTTGTTTTGTCAAAATCTATCACATGCGAGTAAGCTTTAGCATGTTGAGCCAGGGTTGATTTCTTGTCACCTGCTTTCACAGCATTAGAGTGTTCATTTATCCTCACTGCTATGCGTCTGCCTGTTTGGCCTATGTACGTTTGATCGCAGTCGCCACAGGGAACCTCATAAACCCCTCTTTCTTCCAGATGAACAGAGTCCTTAGCACTTCTCAAAAAGGAGCTGATTTTTCTGTCGGTGGAGAAAATGGTTTCGATGTTCTTACGATTGAGGATTCTACCTATGACGTCTGTGGTACCCTTGACATATGGAAGAAAAGCTTTAGACCGTGGTTTCTCCTTGTACTCAGTATCATCCTCAGATTTCTTCAGTTCACGTTTAAACGCTCTGGTTATGTCTCGGTTCAAGTAACCATTGAGTGAGAGAGCTTCACGGAGCTTGTCAAATTCCTCTCTTGAGTGAGATTTGTCAGTAAGGTTCCTGGACCGGGTGACCAGAGTGTTAACCACTGAAAACCACCGTCCTTCACAGTTATTTTCAGTGGTTAACACTCTGGTCACCCGGTCCAGGAACCTTACTGACAAATCTCACTCAAGAGAGGAATTTGACAAGCTCCGTGAAGCTCTCTCACTCAATGGTTACTTGGACCGAGACATAACCAGAGTGTTTAATCGTGAACTGAAGAAATCTTGAGGATGATACTGAGGACAAGGAGAAACCACGGTCTAAAGCTTTTCTTCATAGTCAAGGGTACCACAGACGTCATAGGTAGAATCCTCAATCGTAAGAACATCGAAACCATTTTCTCCACTGACAGAAAAATCAGCTCCTTTTTGAGAAGTTGCTAAGGACTCTGTTCATCTGGAAGAAAGAGGGGTTTATGAGGTTCCCTGTGGCGACTGCGATCAAACGTACATAGGCCAAACAGGCAGACGCATAGCAGTGAGGATAAATGAACACTCTAATGCTGTGAAAGCAGGTGACAAGAAATCAGCCCTGGCTCAACATGCTAAAGCTTACTCGCATGTGATAGATTTTGACAAAACAAAAGCTATTTGTTCCTGTACAACAGCTCAAGCCACGTATATCCGTGAATCTGTGGAAATTGAGAAACGGCCGAATAACATGAACAAAAGAGATGATAGCCAGAGCCTCCCGCTTGCTTGGAAACCTGCACTCATGCTCGAAATGTAGTCCGTAGACCTATTCAGCCAAATCCCTCAGAGGTGGTGCAAATTTCAGATTCCATAATTCTAAGCACGAATAACATTTCAAAAGACAACCAATCAGGCCCTATGACAAGAAAGCCGGCTAAAAAGTTTTCATCTACAGTAAGCTGTGCTATTTTGTTTCTCAATTGCCACCATCCGTATATATTTTTTCGATATGACATCGCCGCCCCGCACCTATTTTCTATATAACCTCGCCGCCCCGCACCTTCAGCCGAGGCTATGTAAGGCAGGCGCTGCGTACTTGCCAACCACTGTGACTCCAACCTCCGTAGAGTCACAGTCAACCTTGATAATGTCTGACGTAGTACAGACGAAACGTCGGTGGACGCCCAGGTTCTGCCCTGGTTCATCTTATTTTTGACGCGGTTTTACCCAAGATCCTTGTTTTTATCCTATGACGGGCCGCGAAAACCTACAACAATCCATATATATATATATGTTTTACCTTGGCTTTATAGTAGGCGACTATGACGCTGTTATGTTAGTACTTTAGATAGAAATTAAAAAAGTGACTATTGTGACTATTGTCTAATAGTACTTTAGACAGGGTTACAGAGATGGTTTGTATTTCTCCAAGTCAATTTCGTATGTAGTCTAATAGGCAAAGCAATCTGCTCTACACACGTTATTAACAATGTACAAAACAGACCAAAAATTAGATAGTTTTAAATTGGTGGCCGCATAGCTCAGTTGGTAAGAGCATAGCCCGGTAAGCTAAGGTCCCGGGTTCAAGCCCCGGTGTAGTCACTTTATTAATTTCTATCTAAAGTACTAACATAACAGCGTCATAGTCGCCTACTATAAAGCCAAGTTTAAACAATATATTATATATATATATATATATGACATAATGAAATTCTTTCGTGTTTCCGAGTTAAATAAGTTTTAATACCAACGTTTCGAACAGTTCTCCCTGCTCATTTTCAAGGTAACGACATACAAATTAAAAAACATTGAGTAAACAAACAAGACAATAACAAATAATATAAAAGACAAAACAAGTCACTGCAACTGCTCAGCATTACATTTAAGATCTTTGCGATGACCTTAACAGGCGTTTGGTAGGTGGAGCTTCAGGTGGCTTCTTTCTTCTCCTCTCCACTCTAGCTTGAGGAACTACAGTTTCCGTGGCAAACTGGGGGGTACTATCGGCACCACCATGGCTATCACGTAGCGCCAGGTTCCAGTGGGTGCTAGTCTTTCCGCATCATCTCGTATGTTTAAGTTATGCGGTCGTTTCTCCATTTCGACGGCTTTTCTAACAATACGAGATACTTCATGGTCCACTCTGGCAACAGTCTTTGCGTTCGCGAAATCTATCCAGTGCTCCCTTCTCAAAATAGTGCTGGAAAAGAGCAGATGTAGTTTGCCTGTTTTTTATTGCCGTTCTATGCTCGTCCAGACGTGCTGAGATTTTACGGTTCGTCCTTCCGATATATGTTTTCTCACAAACACCCGCAAGGAATTTCGTATATTCCATGAGCTTCATGAGGAATCACATCTTTCACATTTCTAAGCATTGATGAGATCTTAAGTTCAGCTTTAAAGATGGTTCCAATGTTGTTTTCTTTAGGAGTCTGCTTATTTTATCTGTGGTGCCTTGTACATACGGTAAATATGCCATGCTTCGGTATTTCTCACTTCTGGAGGATTTAAGTCCTTCTTCTTAGGAATTCTGTTAAACGCTTGGAAATAGATTTGTCGGAAAAACCATTCGAAAGAAGAGCTTCCCGAAGTCCCTTCATTTCTTCTGTTATATGGTGTTGGTCAGATAGCCTCTTTGATCGTGTAGCGAGAGTGTTAAACAACTGAGAATAGTTGAGCAGGATGGTGGTGTGATGAAGCATTTAAATATTATTAGTATGTGTCGGTTTACGATATACGGTATGGGCAAAGCTTTCGTCATGTGTTTTCATTATCAACACATCCAAAAATGGAAGGCGGTTATCTTGTTCAACTTCCATTGTGAACTTAATATCGTCATGTAAACTGTTCAAATAAGTTAGAAAATTATCAAGCTCTGCTCTACTATATACCCAGATGGCAAATATATCGTCAATATATCTTAGCCAAACAATTGGCTTCAATGGAGCATTCTCAAGAGCTTTAGTTTCCAAAAAATTCATGAATATGTTTGCAATAACTGGAGAAAGAGGAGAAAGAGAAAGAGCCATGTGGTGCCGATAGTACCCCCCGTTGCCACGGAAACTGTAGTTCCTCCAGCTAGAGTGGATAGGAGAAGAAAGAAGCCACCTGAAGCTCCACCTACCAAACGCCTGTTAAGGTCATCGCAAAGATCTTAAATGTAATGCTGAGCAGTTGCAGTGACTTGTTTTGTCTTTTATATTATTTGTTATTGTCTTGTTTGTTTACTCAATGTTTTTTAATTTGTATGTCGTTACCTTGAGAATGAGCAGGGAGAACTGTTCGAAACGTTGGTATTAAAACTTATTTAACTCGGAAACTCGAAAGAATTTCATTATGTCACATTATATCCGAGAAAATCTACGTAAAAACATTATTAACTTCCACGGGGAAGAACTTCACCACAAAGCCAAGACGTTTGAAAAACTTAGAAGTAAACGAGCAAGTTTGCTTTGCGATATCGCCTTTCTGTGTCGGTGTCGTGACCAAGGAATAATACCAGTTTCTATGAAGGTCACCTTTCATAACAAGTCACCATCGATTGCAAAAATATTACGGAATACAAGTATGACGCTGCTTCGCGATTCTATTCACTCAAAAAGACGTCAACTAGATGAGGTGAGTCAAAAGTTATATGAATCACATTGTACTTTATCAACATCTCTTCACGCTGCACTATGGTATCAAGTAGATGATCTTTCACAGCAACGGGCAGACGACGTTGCTGCCTTTACTTCAATGAAACAAATAGCAAAGTTTAATATACTTTATAGTAAGCAAAAACCTGCAGTAAAACAACCACAATATGTGAACTTAGTACACAACCTTTCAGATCATCTTTTAGACCCACCTACTTATCTGTATTCGAAACAGGATTTAACTTTGCGATCGCACCCTCGAGGATACCTACAGAAAATATTATAACAGGGGTTGAATCGGCAATATTTGGTCTCCCAGATGATGTAGCTGAAACCATACGGCAAGATACATGCCACATTCTTCGTAAAGCAAAACCTCCTGCTAGAAACATGACTCGCGACCAGTGTTGTGCCAGATAACCAAAAATATTATCTAGATAAAGATAAGATACTCTTCCTAAAAAAGTATCTAGATACAGATAATAGATAATGGACATGAATTGTATCTAGATATAGATACATATACTGGCAATGTATCTAGATAATAGATAATAGATACTTTTACAAAAAAATCGGCTTAGACCCAATTCAATTGTCCGTAGTACGTTTCAGGGTTCTAGTCTAGGTCTATTGTTTAATAAAGGCCTATAGCCTATAGTATTTATATTCTGTCCAGTAATATGTTAAACTCGTAAGGTTTGGTTTGGAACATAACAACCCATTTTATTAGAAGAGGGCAGCCCTACTTACCTGGCTGAAAAAACATGCAATAACAATATGATAGAATGTTTTACCCTACATAGGTACACACAATAAGAAATTACAATGCTAACAAAAATATTTTACCAGTTGCATTATTTTGAGGCCTATATGTAACAGGAAGGATAGTGTGACTGAAATGTTTGGATTTTTTTTTTTTAATATTGGGCCTTTTTAAAGCTAAGTTTGCTATTCAAATATTAACGATATTGAACTTTCAGAAAGTTCATGTTTGATAGCTTGTAGGCCAAATTTTGAAAAGTTCAAGTTAATCTAAAATAATACGAACTAAGCTTGCTCTAAGCTAAGCTCTATAAGCTCTAACTAAGCTCGCGGCCGGGTAAACGGCTACTCCGTCCGATCTTGATGAAACTTTATGGGAACGTTTGAAATCCTTACAATTATATATATTATGATTTTAGGGACATTTTTAAAGAAATATTTATCGTACTTTACGATTTTTTCCGATTTTTAATGTGATATTTTCGTGATGTTTGGGCCGATTCCGACGGATGGCGCTACAACGTTCATATTTTACATGTACATTAAGATTATAATGATGTACTGCCTTTTTAAAAAAGTTGAAAAATTTGCCAAAATTCATAGAAATAAAGGTTTTAATAAAAGCCTTTAATAGGTGTATTAACAAGTAATATCAAGTAGGCCTAACTATAGAAATTTGACAATAATCACCTACAATGCTTACAGAAGCAAGTTTTTGGGCCTCGATATATTTTGCATTCTATTGTTATCCCACGCATAAAAACTGACTAAAATCTCATCTATCAATGCCACTAAAACAGCGTTCGCGAAGTGGCCTAGTATTCTTAAGTCCCAATTGAAAACAATGGGCTAACAGGGCAAAAAGCTAACAGATTGAATTGGACTTGGACAATCTTAATCTTCCCATTGAAAATCATGATCAAAAAACAAACACTATTTTAGACGACGTGTTAGCATAAAGTGATACTTGATTCTGATTTGATGTATCTGTTATCTAATGTGAAGATTCAGATAATAGATAACAAAAAATATTATCTGAGATAAGATAATATATACTTTGAAATCATGTTATCTAGATAAGATAATAGATAACACAATGTTATCTAGATGATTATCTAGATAACATTATCTAGATAACGGCACAACACTGCTCGCGACGAGATGCTAGCCTTGAATTCGCTACGTAAGAATGAGGATATTATAGTTTTACGAGCAGATAAGGGCAATGCTTCAGTCGTTCTAAACCAGAAAGACTATCAGTTGAAGATGGAAGCTCTCTTAGATGATCCAGCGTATAAAGCACACACGCGAGGTGACCCTACCACATACCTAGAGAAGACAACTAAGGAAAGAATTTTAGCTTCTAATTTTTATCCTGAGGTAAAAAAATATTTAACCCCAAGGGAAAAAAGTCCACGATGCCCCCAAAATTTTTGGTCTCCCAAGTTCAAAAAGTGGGCGCCCCTCTTAGGAAATTGTAAGCTCAGTTTTTTTCTCCTGTGCAGTTACTCCCCAAAACATATTGCAAAATACCTTAAACATATGCAAAAAAGTAGCCTCTTATTTCGGAATTCAGAGCACTTCATCAAACTTTTAAAAACTATAATCAGCGGGAACACATTTTGGTAAGTTTTGGGATTTTTACTTTGTTTACAAAGGTGCCTATTGGGGAAACCTTAGAGTTTACAAACCAAAAAACCCCCCACAGTATATTTGATCTCTAGGCATTGCCCTCTCAACAATACTTTCGGTATGAAGGTAATTTAAAAACAAGTCAAGGGAGCGCCGATGGTCCCTCTTTCCCAGTTATTGCAAACTTTTTCATGGTTTTTTGGAAACTAAAGCCTTGAAATCCCTTTGGGAACCCAATTGTTTGGCTAAGAATTTGAGGGATATATTTGCTTGGTTTATAGTAGAGCAAGCTTGTATTTTCTAATTTTATTTGAACATTTTACATGCTAAAAGTTCACAAGGGAATTTTAAACAAGATAACCCCTTCCTTTTTTTGATTGTTGAAAAATGAAAAACCATACGAAACTTTTGCCCAAAACCGTAATCGTAAACCGACACTACTAATAATTTTTTTTTAAATGTTTCATCAACCACCATCCTGCTAACTATTCTCGTTGTTAAACACTCTCGCTACCGATAAAAGAGGCTATCTCCCAAACACCATAAAACAGAAGAAATGAAGGGACTTCGGGAAGCTCTTTTTTCGAGGGTTTTTTTTTCCGACAATCTTTTTCCCAAAGCTTTTAACAGAATTTCCTAAAAAGAAGGACTTTAATCCCCCAAAATAGAGAAAACCGAAGCAGGGGCATATTTCCGTTGTAAAGGCACCACAGATAAAAAAGCAACTCCTAAAGAAAAAAACTTTGGGGAACCATCTTTAAAGCTGAACTTAAATCTCCAATCTTAGAAATGTGAAAGATGTGATTCCTCATGAACTCTGGAATATACGAAATTCCTTGCGGTGTTGTGGAAAACATTATCGGGAAAGGGGAAAACCTAAAATCTCAGCACGTCTGGCCGGCATAAAAGGCAAAAAAAAAAAGGCAAACTACATCTGCTCTTTTCCAGCATATTTTGAAAGGGCACGGATAGTTTTCCGAACGCAAAGACTGTTGCCAGAGTGGACCGAATATCTCGTATTTTTTAGAGAAGCCGTCGAAATGGAAAACGAACCCCATAACTAAACATACGAATGACGAAAACTAGCACCCCCCCCTGGAAACTGGCGCACGTGATAGCCATGTGGGGCCGTAAAAACCCCCATTTTTTCCACGGAAATGAGTTCCTCCACTAGAGTGGATAAAAAAAAAGAAGCCACCTGAAGCTCCACCTACCAACGCCTGTTAAGGGTCTCGCAAAGATCTTAAATGTAAATGCTTAAACATTCAGTGACTTGTTTTTTTCTTTTAATTTTTTTGTTATTTTCTTGTTTGTTTTACTCAATTTTTTTAATTTGTATTTCGTTACCTTGAGAATAGCAGGGAGAACTGTTCGAAACGTTGGTATTAAAAATTTTTAATCGGAAAAATCAAAAAAATTTCATTATGTCACATTATATCCGAGAAAATCTACTATAAAAAAATAATATATATTTTTGTTTTATATTTTTTGTTTAAAGAAATTAAAAAAAATGACTACACCGGGGGTTTGACCCCGGTGTAGTCACTTTTTATTTCTATCTAAAGTACTTACATACACGTCTAGTCGCCTACTTAAAACCAAGGTAAAACATCATATTTCCCAAATCTAGGGTTACAGGATGGGTTTTTATTTCTCCAAGCAATTTCGTATGTATCTAATAGGGGTGCAATCTCTCTACACCGTTATTAAAAATGTCAAAACAGACCAAAAATTAGATAGTTTTAAATTGGTGCCGCATACTCATTTTTGGTAACCAAAACCCGGTAAGCTAAAGGCCCGGGTTCAAAACCCCCCTGTAGTCCTTTTTTTTTTCTATCTAAATATTTCAAAATTATATATATAATATATATAAATTTTTTTTTATTTTTTTTTTTTTTTTATTTATTTATTTTTTATTTTTTTTATAATTATATTAATTTTTTTAAATTTTTATCTAAAGTCTTACTATTATATATATGTTAGTACTTTAGACAGAAATTAAAAAAGTGACTACACCGGGGTTCTAAAGTACTAACATAACAGCGTCATAGTCGTCTACTATAAAGCCAAGTTTAAACATATATATATGATGCTCACTTTCAGGTGTAGGATGATCACTTTCAGGTGTAGGATGCTCACTTTCAGGTGTAGGATACTCACTTTCAGGTGTAGGATACTCACTTTCAGGTGTAGGATACTACTTTCAGGTGTAGGATACTCACTTTCAGGTGTAGGATACTCACTTTCAGGATATATATATATATATATAATATAGTCCAAGAAATCGACAGATTGCGCAATTTGACCAAGTTGAGTTAGTTAGTTAGTTAATGTTGTTTTAGGGCACTCAAGAGTAGAGTTATCAGTGTCCATGTCAAGTGTACTGGAATCTTCCAAATGTTCTTTTTCCATAATTGTGGATTACCACCATGTTTTCTTCCCTCCAAAGGGAGGAACGTAAGGGAAGACGCGGGGAAGAAGTGAGGATGTTGGATAGAATGGGTTAAACTAGGTGGGAACGGAGGAGTGCTCGTTGCAGAGAGGGCCGGCAATTATGGAGAAGAAAAAAGTGAAAGAAAATAAATATGAGTAAGGCTGTGTGAATGAAGAAAGGTGTGATAAAAAGTTGCGCGAGAGCTCTCTCTGCAACACGCACCCCAACCGGCCAGAGCTTGCCCTTAGTTTTGAGGAATACACTACTACCCTACTCACAGGCCAAACCACGGGAAGGTAGCGAGTTGGACTTTGAAGGCCCTTGACCAAGTTGAGAAAATCGACCACAATCAAGGTCAAAAAAGGTCAAGTGGGTAATGTTTGTATTTTTTTTATTGAGAACATTTTTCTTTCTTAAAATGTTTATTAAAGGTTTCAAACATTTTCTGTTTCTTAATTAAAAATTAATTAAAATATTACAAATTTGACCTTTGACCTCGGTTTTGACATATAAATCTAGATTTGCCAGAGGTATTTCATGTTTTTTTGAAAAGTGCTTGTCGTAAGCTCTTATTTGATATATATCATCCATTGTCCCAAATTTTATACCGGTCATGCCTTTATACGGAGTGTTATGTAAAGAACTAGTAACCAAAATTGTTTCCCTACTAATGTAATTGAGGAATAATCATTAATCACTCGCTCATACCTGCAAAGTAATGCAATACTCAACCATGTTAAGTTGGTCAGTTCAAACTTCAAAGGTAGCATAATCGTTGCAGTAGGCCTACTGTTTTAATCTATATTCAGATCTACAACGCACCAACGATCCAAATATTATGAAGTTAATTTTCTCTGTTGCTTAGGGGCAAAGCACTCGACCGGTGATTGGGAGACTGGGGTCCGATTTTCAATTTCCGGATTATAATATAATATAATAATCATACCACATTGTTAATGATTTTCAAACATTTTCTTGTTTTACTGAAATTATATTTTATTCATTTTGTTACCACACTCAACTTTATTACTTATTTAATTTCTAATTTGGCCATTTTTTCCATTTTGGCAAATGCCTTATGTAAACCCGGCCATAATGTATCTGTGATTGTTTGAAAAATTCATAAATACTATAATAATTTTTTTTGTATGATGCCCGCTGTATGGTATACACATCAGATTTAAGCGTTGTGACCCTCTTCAGGTGACTAGGTAAGTTACGGAAAGGACAATTGTGAAGGGATGTCCGAGGGCTATTTAAGAGGACTCAATCCCTTGCATTCGCATTAACGACTGAGGAAAACCTCGGAAAAAACCTTCAGTCAGGATTGTCGGTCTCGACGGGATTCGAACCCGGGACCTCCCGAATCAGAGTCAAACACTTAGTGCTCCAGCCAACACTGTCGGTATACTATAATAATGTATATGTGTGAGTAGGCCTATATAAAATGTATCTATATATCTCTAGTATCTATGTACATACAAAAAAACTGTTAAATTGTATATTTGTTTGCACAGCACGCAACGCAAATATTATAATATGCTAGTATCGGTACCATGATAAGGTGACACTGGGGAAAAGAGAGGTTCAATGGGTCTAGTGTCGAATGTCAATGCATAAAAGGCAGGACTGGCGGTTGTGTTTGACCATGAAAGCGGTTGAAAGCCAGTTCGGCTATGAAAACCACCATCGCGACTGCGCACCTTACATATAGCAAAACAAAAGAACCCTTCAGATGATTCACGGTCAATCGTTGGGGTCCACTGATGAAAGACGTCTTGATCTTCTTAGCAATATATTTAGGCTTTTTAATACTATGCGCTTTGAATGCCTTTGACAGATCATGTCTCCACTTAGGTATGAAAAAAGCCTGATTGAAACGTCAAATGGCGTCGTTGAATGGATCGCGGAGTATACTTCCCTTCGGCATCGCCATTCCGACGAAATACGTGAATGCGTCTGATCGAAATATTCTAAACGGAGTAAGACCTCTCCCGTCCTTGTGAAACTGCACCAGTGCCCGGTTACCCAACATTGCTAGTGTACCTTTCGATACCCTATTCAAACAACTGAGAATGTTGGGTCCACAATAAACAACAACACGCTCCAAAACCTTTCGATCGATAGGGTCATCAAATTCGAACAACCGGTTGTAATCAGACTGCACGCCAATCTCGAGGTCCGAATTTAGAAGCTCACCCAATGTGGTGATCTGTTTGGCCGTGTTGACTTGAGTGAGCGAGCTGATAAGGGATGATTGGTAGGCTGTGTCAATCCAGAGACTATAGAAGGCCACGAGCAGGAAGAATGCGCGCAGAAGGTTGGTGCGCGGCTGCCGTGGCGCAGACACTGCCAGGTGCATGCCGAGCACGATCTGGTAGGCGGAGGACAAGGTCACGTAGGTCGTCGACTCGGAGGGGTGGGTCCTGACAGCTAGAAGCCACATCACCGGCCCCACGACGTTGTAGACGAGCACCAAGACCAGCCAAGTGAGCGGCGTGAATATCTTGTACAGGCTTCGCCATCGCGCTACTGCCTTTGCCTTGGGGACCACCCAGACGATGGCATTGGTTGTGTAGTCCTTGGTGAAGTCGAACACGCGGTATCTGGCTACTGTCGGCATCAAGCATCCGAGGGATATGTTCACTCTCGCGGACATCAGCTCGTCAAAGGCACCCGTCCACGTCCCGTTAGGCAACAGAACGCCCGCCTCCAGAGTCGTATTGGGAACCAGGTGATAGGTTATGGTGAAATTAAAAATACGAGAAAGAGTTTTTAACAATTGGACTTCTAATCCGTCAAAACGCGAGTCTTTGGTTGTTGTTGGAGGAATTTCTACTACGAATGGAGGCGCTTGAAAGATGGCCACACGCAGCGGACATCCATGGAGGTTTTGGGGGATTTTCTGTGGGAATAAATCTGTCCCCTGAAGAAAGGTTCCGTTTCCTTCCATCAACCAGCGATCGAGCATGGTTACTTCAAGAACCGCCCTCGCGCAATTCTTTGGCTGAAGAAATGGGAACCAAGTGTAGACGTCTAGCGTTAAGGGACCGCTTTGGAGTGGAGATACTAAGAGAACGGCAGCGTTCACAACTTGTCTTTCCCACAGAGTCGCTAGTATTCGTCGAGCTATTTTTGTCGATTGAGAGACGGTTCGTGGCTCCAAGTCGGAGACGACAACGAGAAAACGAGCTCTAGGATTCCAAGACGAGAGAGCGTGCGCGTTATGCACCTGTTGACTCCACTGGTGCACATCGGTTAGAAAGACGTAGCTCGATGCTCTCTCGCTCAACTGCAAAATGGCATCTTTCTCTGCGTCTTGCTTGTGGTGGTCCTAGATGAAAGTAAGGGAATTACATTAGTGGACCTTCCTTAAACTTCATAAGCTCTGATCAACACTAAAGCTGCTCTGACGTCATTGGTCAGGGGTGAAGTCGAGATCACACGAGATACGTCAAGGTACCTATTATTTTATATCTATCAGCCTGCAAAACCTCTCCGCGCCTCGTGAAGCTCTTGTGTGACAAGCCTGATCAAGGATGACAGAGAAGACTTCCTTTTACCTACATACCTTTTGCATTGTTGTAATATTACTATTTCAAATATTTATTTATTTATTATTTATTTATTATTTGTTCCGTAACACATTCATTGTTTAAATGTATCACGAGGATGGCAGAAAAGAGCAGAGCTCCAAACACACTTGGTGACTGCCAACCTTATAACAATAAATATAATAAAAGATAACAACATTATTACAATCATTAGTAAACCTATAAAATATAGAAAATAAGTAAATAAATATACACTTCAATGAATTATTATAAAAATGAATCAGTAAAAAGAAACTGTAGAATTAATTTTGTAAAGCAAAAACATGTGTGCTTGGGGCAGATTTAAAAGAGTCTAATGAGCGAATCTCCCTTTACTCCAAAGAAAGAGCATTCCATTCATTACAAGTCCTGTAGTAGAGGCCATTTTGGTAAGCTGTTGTTCTTGCAAATGGAGGCTTGAGAATTAAGCCTCTACCAAGTTCTGCTCCACGACTACAGACTTGCAATCTTGCGTATGGGTCCAGATCAATAGTACCAGTGTAACATTCCCCATAGAAATTGCAGTTCTATTTTTTTCCTGTAACTTTCAAGCAATGGAATGTCTAAAGATGTACGTCTTGCAGTAGTACTGTCACTTTGAAATTTTGTCCTTGCAGCTATAATGCGCGTTGCTCGACTTTGTACACGCTCCAATTTTGTTTTGTTATAATCTGATGTGGGATCCCATGCTGGACAGGCGTAAAGGAGATGAGGTCTCACTAATGCTAAGTATACAGCCCGTTTAATACTGACGTGAGCATGATGAAGGTTTCTTGCTATAAAATAGAGTTGTCTGGAGGCTTTAGCTCTTACTATTTCAGTATGCGTATTCCATTTTAGATCACTAGTTATAGTGATACCCAATAACTTGACACCATTCTTTTCCAGTATTGGCAAAACCGTTTATTTGGAAACTGCAACGCAATGGGTTCTTAGATCTAGAGAATCTGATGAATACACTCTTTAAAGGGTTCAGCTTCATTCCATTTTCAACAGACCAAGTGTTTATATTGTCCAAATCGGTCTGGAGTGCATCAGTGTCATCTTTCGTAAATATTTTCCTATAGATGTGCAGTCATCAGCAAATTGGCCTATTTCTGAGGAAACGCTTTGGGTAAATCCATCATAAATATGTCAAAAAGCAACGGGCCCAACACAGAACCTTGAGGTACTCCGGAAGTCACAGTTACTGAGGATGATTCCGCTCCTTGGAAGGTTACTTTTTGTGTTTCTACATTTAAGGAAATGTTCCAACCAAGAATGTAATGAACCACGTATGCCATAGTAATACAATTTTTTAGTAGAATATTATGCGGAATCTGGTCAAATGCTTTTGACCAATCTAGCATCACTGCATCTACTTGCTTGCACTTTGGATCTTCAAGAGCATACTGCCAGTTATCAATAACCTTGGTAAGAAGAGTTTGAGCAAGACCGACCTGGAACAAAATCCATGCTGGTTTTCATTAAGGATTTAGCATTTTGTGATGTGTTTTAAAACTTCTCGAAAAATGATAAGTTCCAAAGTTTTACAAACAACTGATGTTAATGATATCGGCCTGTAGTTTATAATGTCTTCTTTCTTGCCAGTTTTAAAAATCGGTATTACATTTGCTACACGCCAGTCTGAAGGGACTTTCCCCAAGTAAAGAGATAGGTTAAATATATTGCATCAAGATGGTGACACAGATGCCGCACACATTCTAAGTATCATTGGAGGAATACCATCTGGGCCTGTAGCTGAATCAACTCTAAGGCATTTTAAGTGCCTTCTCACTGTACTGTGTATGATTCGTGGTGTTCCTAGCGGCACAGTATTTTGGTAAATATCTGGTGATTCAGTTGCACCATCAGAAGCGGGAGTAAAATTTAATTTGAAATTATTATTAAATGCATCAGATAACTTTTTAGGATTTGATTCAAGCACGCCATGGACTTTAAAATGGAGAGGAGCTGAAGATCCATTTTTAGAATGTATATATTTCCATAATTGTTTAGAATTAGATGTGGATAAATTCCAAATGTATTTATTGTGGGCATTGCGTATTTCAGTCTTAACTTTGTTCCGGTGTGTGGTATAGTTGTGCCAGTCTTGATCATTACCACTTTTCTTCCATGTTTTATGCAATTTATCCCGTGTTTTCAGGTTTCTAACAATACTCTTGCTAATCCACGGAACCCGTTGCCTTCCACTGAATGTACAAGTAGGTATAGTATCATTTACACAATCCCAGAAGACTCTCTTCCATTCCTGCCAAGAAGTTTCTATATCATTGTTAAAGTAAGTTGGCATCCGTTCAGCTATAAGTTCGTTAAGAAGGTCCCAATTTGCTCTTTTGTAATTAAAGCTCTTCTAAGATAACATTTTGGTAATGACTTTTTTGTGCGACAGTTCAAATTTTACTGTCAGATGATCACTTATTCCAAGATTGTCTGTACATTGTCAATTAAATTAGGATTATTACACAAAACGAGGTCAAGAATTGACTCTTTTGCCACTGTTACACGGGTTGGTTCTGTCACAAACTGTTGAAGAAATAGGTCATAAAAAGAAGATAGAAACGATTCCGCAAGATTATTTTCAGCTGTTGGAGGAGTACAATTCCATTTAAGAGCGATGTTGAAGTCTCCTTATAGTAGAATTGCAGAGTATTCATGTTGGTGGTCTTGAACTAGCTTCAAAGACGTTAATAGTTCTTCATTAACATGTTGGGATGCTTTTGGTGGTCTGTATGCTGATCCTATTAAGACGTTAGAATTATCGATTGTAACTTGAACCCAGACTACTTCAGCCGTTGTTTCAAAACAAGACATGCGAGTTGGCTTCAACTCCGGCCGAGCTGCCACCAAAACACCTCCTCCACCCCCAACAACCCTGTCTTTCCTGCATATTATATAACCATTTGGGAGAATTTCACCGTTACCCACACTCTCATTCAACCAGGTTTCACAAATGGTCATAATGTCGGGATTGTGAGTATCTAGCCATGCTGCTATGTCAGGTTGCCTTTTAGTATTCTTTAGACTTCGTGCATTGAAACTAAGACAGGTCAGTTTCCCTCCCAGATTTTTCAATGACACATCCCCGCTGGAGTTGTCCAAGATTGCAGTAGCTGAATTATCGAAATAAGAATCATCCATATTTGGCATAGTGCATTGCCAGCAAACCCAATTAATATTTCCTCTCTTGATTGAATTATATGCTGTCAAAGACAAGTCAGTGCATGCTCGATGTGTTTTATTGTGGCAAACGTGGCATTCCAGAAATATTTGATTACGTCTTCCTAATGCTTGACACACAGTACAATTTGGGTTATTTATCATGTGACCAGGGTCAACTTGTGGGACTGTGTGGCTTACTGGTGGTCCTGGATTCAGTTCAACATCTCCACATAGAGCTAACATTAGTAGGCCTACTAGACCAAGCTTGATGGTCGACTTCAGCTGACACTTGCCGGACATCACTAACAGCATTCTGAATCTTGAAAGAGAGAGTCCCCGGCTACCAGTAATGCATAAAGTCAAAGCAGATATTTTGCACTTACTTACGATTAGCATTCTTTCCAGAATTAGGTTTCTCTTCCATGTCTTACTCTCATATTTTAGTTCTTCACCATCTTCATTTAATGCTCCTGTACGTAATACACTTTTAATAAGTATGATAAACAAAATCATTCTCACCCACCACACTACATATTTACCAGACACAACCATATTTGTTTGTTTATTTATACTTAATCCACTGAGTACAAATTATTTGAAAATTCTTCACGTGTGCACCTTCAAATACCAGCACCTTCGTTGTGTGTTGTAGTTCATTGTTGTGTCTGCATATTGTAATTAGATTTATTTAGTTGTCCTCCTTTGTAAATCAGTTTTTATAACTGAATAGGATAGACGATAAATAATAAATAAATAAATAAATAAATAAATAAATAAATAAATAAATAAATAAATAAATAAATAAATAAATAAATAAATAAATAAATAAATAAATAAATAAATAAATAAATAAGAAATAAATAAATGAACAATTTTTCAGATTATAATCCTTGTTTACTTCCCTCTTAAGAGGGGGTGCACGCTGAGCTTGGCCCAATTCAAATGAGCGCTATCAGGTGTTGACGATTCATGAACGGTTGGTATTATCGTTACCAAGTTTTGCAGTTATTTTGATAACGTACATTTTATATTGATATCCACACTTGGTTGTAAAAAACAAGCCACACAGATCCATTCCAAAACATGTCCAAAACGTGAAAAAATGGAAAATCCAAAATATGGATTTCAATTCAGAAAATTCCCATCAAATCTTATCTTTCGATGTAACAAATTGACCTGTGCGTCCACATTGATTTAAACGTTGATATCTTGTATGGAAATTTGCGTAAAATAATCTGAACACTTGAATAAATTCCATAACTTGGCCAAAATTGAGTAAATAACGGAGATTTCACGAGCTGTTTTTATTCATAATCAATGAAATAATTTAGAAATGTGCGTACTGAATCTTATAGATTGATTCTTTCGTGTGAGGTTACTGAATTATGATATCGATGTTGTTAACCGTTTTATCATGGAAAACCTGAAAGCTGAGCGCTTAAACTCGTCTCCGCGCCAACCTCAGCGACTCTCAGGTGTTGATGATTTCTGCTGAACGATTGGTAATATCTTTACCAAATGTTGCATGAATGTTACAAGTACTTTTATATGATGATAGGCGCACTTGGTTGCAAAAAGTAATCCTTAAAGATCCATTGCGAGACATTAGTCCAAAACTAAAAAAATGTGAAATCCAAAACATGGATTTCAATTCTGGAAATTCCCACCAAACCATTTTTTTAAATTATTTTTTAAATAAATTCCCGAAATTGACCAAAATGGAGTAAATAACGGTGATTGATTTCACTTATTTTTCATTTAAACAACGAATTGATTAAGGATTACGCGAACTGGATATCATAGATTTATTTTGTATTAATGTAAGTGTGAAATTTGATAAAGGTGTTAAAAACCGTTTACCCAAAAAAACAAAAAAACAAAACAAACAGAAAGCTGAGCGCCTAAACTCGTCTCCGCTTTAGCCTCAGCGACTCGCCTAATTGTTGGATGAGCGTAGCGAGCGAAGCGAAGATTCCATTTCACTACACTGGAGAAAAAAATCCGGAATGTTTTTTTTTTCTTTTTTTTTCTGTATTATTGTGTGTTTGTCAGCACGATTCCGGCTAAACCGATACTCCAATTGCGATAAAATTTTATGGAGGCCTTTGAAATCTCTGAACTTAGAACTGCCACGTTTTTGAGCGCAATCGAAAAATTATTTCTCATGAAAATCGCAATTTTACGATTTTTTTCGATTTTTTTAAAATTTCTTCGACTTATAACACCTACATGCTTTATCCGATTTTAATGATTTTTTCACCGAACTATAATGTTATGAATTAAGATATTCGTGTGAAACTTGAGCGCATTTGAAAAATTATTTCTCATGAAAATCGAAATTTTACGGGCTTTTTCTTTTTTAAAAACAATTCTTTGACTTTTAACACCTACATGCTTTAACCAATTGTAATAATTTTTTCACAGAACCTTTATTTTATGAATTTATATATTCGTGTGAAATTTGAGCGCAATCGAATAATTTTTTATATGAAAATCGCAATTTTACGATGTTTTTTTCTTTTTTAAAATTACGATCAATTAAAAAATTAAAAATTAAAGTTTATTTTTTATTTAATTTAAATTAATTTTTAAAAAATCTTCATCTTAGTAATAATTTTTTCACAGAACAACAGAAAATCCGCTTAACACATGGCAGCTCAATGCACCAATTATGCTCATCCAACAACGCGGCGGGACTTAAGCGTTTTCCTAGTGAATAAAAAATTAGTGAGATCACCGTGATTTACTCCATTTTGGTCAACTTCGGGATTTTATTCCAAGTGTACAGATTTTTATACGCAAATTTGCATCAACGTTTAATTCAATGTGAACGCACAAGTTAATTTGGTTTTGTCGTAGATGAACGGTTTGGTGAGAATTTCCAGAACTGAAATCCATGTTTCGGATTTTCCATTTTTTCACGTTTTAGACTATGTCTCGCAATGGATCTTCAAGGCTTATTTTTTGCAATCAAGAGTGGATATCAATATAAAAGTACTTCAATACGTTTATGCAAAATTTGGTAAAGATATTTCCAACCGTTCAGCAGAAATCATCAACACCTGAGTGCGCGCAGACATAGGCGTGCGCAGATACTTTCCAATGAGGAGGACCACAGGACAGTGACAAATCTAGGACATAATCATGGGGGAGGGGGGCGATTCGCGCCTGCATGTATATCCGTGGGAAAAGGACTAGCACGGGGGTCATCATAAATACAGCGCCGCAGGCGAATTTTTGGGAAAATCAGGTTTTTAAAGTGCATTTGGTGCGTTTTAAAAAAGTGGTAGGCTGAATGCAATACCAAAACAATTTAGTTTGTGTGCGTCAATTTGTTTTATCGTCATGTCGAGCTTACAATTCACAGCATACATGGCAACATATTATTAACGTTTGCCATTTTAGAGGTTTGCATGATGAAATAAACTATTATTATGGAAAAATATGAAATATTTTATTATTAAAGAATCATATGGGGGCGTAATCTTTAATCAATAATTATTTTTAGTGAATTTTCAAAAACGCTAAACTTAATGGGGGGGGGGGGGACCAAGGCCCCCATGCGCACGCCTAGGCGCGCAGACAACTGACATCATGTTGATGTCACATCAGATCTGATATCCTACGATATGCAAGCAGGTATGTTCAGGTATGATTAAAGTGTTACAACCCATTGCATAAAGCTCACCGGCACAGTGAGCAGAAGGATAGGCCAGATCGCCAGATGGTGAAGGTGTCCTAAAACTAGCTCGTCAAGTGTCCCAGCGCCCTTGGCGTTGAAAGCAAGAAGTCTCCCAGACTGGAAGTAGCGCTGGCATATCGTAGAGACACAGCGCATTATGCTGTCCGTTGACCCAGTGACGTAGCCAATAGAGAGAAGGCACGTGATGAACGCAGGCTTCATGCCGACGAGGGACGACTTCGCCGCAAACTTACTGAATACAGATAATTTACAGTAACTTTGGATTATTCGTGGGTTAAAGGTTTTTTTAAACTAGTGACAGAGGTAGTTTATGAGTAATGCGGGATACTCTGACCCATCCCGGGTCATTAATTCGACAATAGGCAATATGCATGAATTTTAGATTTGAGTTAAACATATTTTTCTTTAGAGAATATTTTTGGATGGATGAGTGTAGAGAAAACTTCAATTTGACTATGCATGATAAAAATTGCTCGTGTTTTTTTTCCATGTTAGTTCGCTCTCTACCGGGCAAATGGCATTATGCGATTCTGATGAAAATTGAAGGGGACCTTCGAAATCTCAATGACTACCCTTACTAAAAATATTCATCACCAATTGATAACCATTTAGCAACCAAGGTTTACATAACCTTTTAGTAACCTTTTAATAACCATTTGTAAACCAATGTTTCAAAATATGACCAAATGGTTATCAATTGATAACCATTTGTAAACCACTGCCAGTAAGTTTGTAAACCAACTAATAACCATTTGATAACCAACTAATAACCATTTGATAACCAACTGTAAACCAATTGATAACCAGCGGTAAGGAACACCAGCGCGATCTAGTAGTCACTCAAATAAACATACAATACAACATACATACTAAGTAACAGATACACAATAGATGGAAGAAATTTGAGATGGTTAAATTTTATTGGTATCTATCGGACTCGATCCCTGGACTCCTTCCTACATAGCTCGACGCTCTCTCCAAGTGGCCACGGAACCTGTGTCAGTGCGAGCGCGCAGGCTAGCTCATAAGGTATAGGGCCACGCGCTTGTATCGTATACTGCAGAATGCAGAAAAACAAAACCTTTTCTGTATAATGTTACAATGAGTTTGTTTACTTGAAATCTGCTTTTCTTATTTGTGAATTGTGACCTCTTCTCAAACTAATATTGTGTTAATGTAGCAAGAATGAAGAGCTAGCTTTCCATGTTTTATGGAATGATCTTGACAGTGTCTAAGACATTGCTTTTGAGGAAAATCTTCACCATTATGTAATTAAATATTAGAAAAGAGTTTTTAAGGCTATTGTAACACCTCTTGGCGATAATTTGAAAGTCGAAGAAACATGTCTGAAAAGTTTGCTGAATGAAAGAAGGCCTTTAGAAAAAACAGAACAAAAATTGTGAATTTTTTTGGGCGGGACATAACCTCACTTTTGGAAATTATATTTAGATTTTGGGACAATAGTGTACACAACAAATCTAGTTCAAAATTGAATTTTGAGAATCGGTTTTCTGGACATAGTTTCTTAACATCTTTAGCTATAACTTAAGCTATAGCTAAAATAGTTTTCTGAAAATAACAGTTGTGGTGTACGATTTTTTTTGTCAATCGGTACAAAACTGAAAAAAAACTCGTATTTGTACCGTTTGACAAAAAAAATCGTACACCAACTGTTATTTTCAGAAAACTATTTTAGCTATAGTTAGCTAAAGGTGTTTAGAAACTATGTCCAGAAAACCGATTCTCAAAATTTAATTTTGAACTAGATTTGATGTGTACACTATTGTCTAAAAATCAAAATATAATTATTTCCAGTAGTGAGGTTATGTCCCGCCCAAAAAAATTCACCTTTTTTCCACTGTTATTTTAAAGGACTTCTTTCATTCAGCAAACTTTTCAGGCATGTTTCTTCGACTTTCAAATTATCGGCCAGAGGTGGTACAATAGCCAAGCCTGCTTTCAGGACATAGGCCTACTCGTTTAATGATAACAAACAAAACCGATAGCTCAATCGGAAGAGCATCGGTCATGTAAGCCGGAGGTTCTGGGTTCGAGCCCAGTCGGGGCCAATTTTTACGATAATTGCTATCATTAAACAAGTAAATTATTCTTATGAAATAAACTGTTTTAATAATGTTATGCTGTGCTAGAAAATAATTAGACCTAGAGGTTTGTGTATTTTGACAAAAAATAATGACTTTCTAGCTTATGCCATTATTACACAGTGCAAAATAGGCCTACAGCTTTTGTGTTTGTCTTTATTTTAAAAATTGCATGCATTGCAGGTGACCATATAAACATATATTTTGTCAAATTAACAACATATATTGATAGTAGGGCCTATATTGATGATAAGGCTTGTATATGTTCTTCATGTTATTGTAAACCAATTAATAACCATGGTTGCCAATTGGTGACTAATATCCATGGTTTGTATTTGGTTATGTATTGGTTATGAGATTCTCAGAAAAAAGTAATAACCAACTAATAACCATGGTGACCATTTGGTTATTACTAGTTGAGGTTTACAAATGGTTATCAAATGGTTATTAAAAGATTTATAATAACCATGGTTGTCAATTGGTGATGTTCTGGTTTGCAATAGGTTATCAAATGGTTATTAAATGGTTTACAGTTGGTTATCATCCATTTCACAAGCCTCTTTGGTGGTTATTAGTGGTTTACAAATGGTTATCAATTGGTTATTATGGTTTACAAGAAGTTATTATTTGGTTATCAATTGGTGATGAGTATTTTTAGTAAGGGTAACAGGCATCAACGTGACTGGAAAAAGAGTTCGCGAAGCGGGAAACTGTTTATAAATGTAGAATCATAAGAGCAACTTAAAAAATCCTGTCTAAAATTTTCATGTAAGTAGCCTATTTTGCTGTTGGAAATCTATAATGCAAGTTTGTTGCCAGATTCGTCGGCGTTAAGGCGAATGGTAGAGCCCAGAGCCCGAATAAGAAGGGTAGAATATCACTCCCCAAAACTAGAGGCGAGCTCTGGCAGTCGTCGTCGAGGAACCCCCCCCCCCCCTTCCCTTGATGACCCTACCCGACGACGACCATGACAACACGAACGATGACAAAGACGATGACGACCACGACTTGAGAATCCCCCCTTTCCTCCCCCTAACCGTGGCTGGTTCTGATCAGCATGGGCACCTCCTCCCCATATCCCCTAGGCTAGAGTAGCGCATTATGACCTAACGGTTGACGCGCCCCAGTGGCGTAGGAACTATTTTTTAGTAGGGGGGTCACACTCAGCTTGACTACGAGGTTGGGTGGGCAAACCGGGGTCTGGGGCGAAGCCCCAGCCGCCGGTGGCTTTTTCACCGCAAGCGAGATTTTTTTAAAAGGTGCCCTTGATAGGTGGCCTAAAACACGTTTTCAGGCTAATTTTAATTTTGAATAAGGGTTACATTTTGAAGCTAATATTGCATTGAAGACTGATTACCTGACTAGAATCGGTCGACAGTCTGCTTGGGAGTGAAAACATCACACAAAATATAATGAATATTAATCTAAAATCAGATGGCTAGTCTAGTCTCGCAAATCTCGTCTCTTACTGAATTTTTCTAAAAAAATGTTAAAATAAACCTTCCTTTTTGTACGCAAGCCCGACTGTAATAAAAATCCTAAAAATCACCCAACAAGCTATAAAGTTATAAAATGACACCCATACCTGGTTTGACCCAGCCAGTGGGGGGGGGGGGGTCAAGCCAACAAGTGGGGGGGGAAGTTTCCCCCCCATCCCCCCCCGTTCCTACTCCCCTGACGCGCCCTAATCCAAACAATATCTACAAACAAAATAGAGAACGAGTCATTTTAAACTGAACTTCACATTTAATCCTGTCAAATAAGAATTTGTGTAGGAAATAATTGCGATGTCACTGAATTTTTGCAGATACCTTCCTTATATAATACTAATCAACATACTAAAACTCCCCTACAATCGGTCTTGAGCTTCGGCCGCCATATTGGAAAATGGCGGCCAAAAAGTGTTTGTTATCGAATATCTCCAAATTGGTTGGAGATAGACAAAATGTCGGAAAGGCAAAGATATTCCCCATTTAATTCCCTACAAAAAAGGTGCCTTCTATAGTTTTCGTGGGGGCAAAGGTTCCGTCACAAAATCGTGGTTTGTACGTTGCTTATTGGAGTACCAGCTAATTTCCTAATTTTCACGCCCAGCATCAAACAATGCCCGGTAAATCTGTAAGAAATCGATATAAATACAAAATAACTTTTGTACGGGGTTCATGAAAGCTTCCATTAGTATTTTAAAAAATCAAGTCTGCGAAATCGGATTTTGCATTTACCCGGAATTTAAGTTTTTCCATTGTTGGCATTTCCTCAAAAATGCCATAATTGACTGTCCATTATTAAGCATTAAATAGCATCGGAGGAAAAATTCTTTCTTCGCTCATTGAAGTGACTTAAATAACGATGAGAAAACAACCAAAGTTAAAATCCAATATGGCTGCTAATTCCTAATATTAACAATATGAATACTGTTTTCGTGCTTTTTTTACACTCTTTTTGTTACATCATTTACTTTGATGTTGTGGATATTAGGAATTATCAGCCATGTTGGATTGAAACTACGGTTGTTTTGTCATCGTTATTAAGGTCACTTCAATGTGCGTAGAAAGAATTTTTCCTCCGATGCTATTTAGTGCTTAATAATGGACAGTCAAATATGCCATTTTTCAGGAAATGCCAACAATGGAAAAACCTAAATTCCGGGTAAATGCAAAATCCAATTTCGCAGACCTGATTTTTTAAAATACTAATGGAAGCTTTCATGAACCCCGTACAAAAGTTATTTTGTATTTAAATTGATTTCTTACGGATTTACCGGGCATTGTTTGATGCTGGGCGTGAAAATTAGGAAATTAGCAGGTACTCCAATAAGCAACGTATAAACCACGATTTTGTGACGTAACCTTTGCCCCTACCAAAACTATAGAAGACACCCTTTTTGTAGGGAATTAAATGTGAAATATTTTTGCCATTGCGACATTTTGTCTATCTCCAACCAATTTGGAGATATTCGATAACAAACACTTTTTGGCCACCATTTTCCAATATGGCGGCCAAAGCTCCAGTCCGATCGTAGGGGAGTGATTGATTAGTAAAAAAAAAAGTCTCTGCAAAAATTCAGCGACATCGCAATTATTTCCTCCAAACGTCAATATAAGATCTTATTTGACAGGATTAATTAACTTTTCAAACAACTCAACACACTGTCGTCTGATGAGATGCATGAGTCAGGAAATGATGTCACATAGACCGAAAACAAACATTACTAAATAAACATTATTTTAAACATACATTTCTTGTGGAAACCTGTCCTGTGACAGTTGCATGACACCCTTTAGTTGTATTAATAGTATTTTGAAGTAAGGGTCGCTGTGAAAGGAATGTACTAGGCCGCTTCAAGAACGCTTTTTCCAGTAGCGTTGATAAATATGTCTTTTTGAATATTTCTGTTCAATGATTACATTTTTAAGTAGGATCTCATTACTTTTTCTATAGTTACTTGCTGATATTACTTGTTCATTATACACCTGTAAAAGGCTTCAATTTAAACCTCTATTTCTACACACTACATCACCATAATCTTTATGATAATTGGATGAGCGAAGCGAAGACTTCAATTTCACTGACCCCCCATAAAATTAGCTAGGGTGTTTTTGTTTGTTTGTATTTTTGTCTATTTGTTCGCTCGCTACTGGGTAAACGGCATATGCGATCTTGATAAAAATGGAGGGGACCTTCGAAATCTCTGAACTTAGACCTTCCACGTTTTTGGGTACAATCGAAGAAAATATATTCTCATGAATATCGTACTTTTACGATTTTTTTTCGATTTTTAGTGCGATATTTTCGTAACTTTTGGTCCGATTCTGACCAAACGGGTGGGACTACAATGTTCACATTTTACATGCACATTAAGGTTATGGTGATGTAGTGCCTTTTGAAAGAAAAAGTTGAAAAAGTTTGCCAGAATCCAAAGAAATAAAGGTTTTAATATAAGTTTTTTTAGGTATATAATAATAATTATAAGTAACTATAGAAACTTGACAACAATCACCTACAATGCGTACAAAAAACAAGTCTTCGGGCCTTAATAAAAATTATCCTAATTTTACAAAAATGATTTTGCTATAGAATTGAAGAAGTAAAGAGTTCCTAAGCACACTAAAAACTTAAAAAAGTTCATCCATAAACGCGACTTAAAAAAAGCATACGCGAAGCGGCCTAGTGTAAAATATGAACGTTGTACCCCACCCGTTTGGTCAGAATCTGCCCAAATATCACGAAATATCGTATTAAAAACCGGGGAAAAAATCGTAAAAGTACGATATTTATGAGAAATATTTCTTCGGTTGTACCCAAAAACGTGGCAAGTCTAAGTTCAGAGATTTCGAAGGTCCCCTCCAATTTTCATCATGATCGCATAAGCCGTTTGCTCGGTAGAGAGCGAATAAAAAGGGGGGGGGGGAAAACACCCGAGCTAAATTTTTTGGGGGGTCAGTGAAATTATTGAAGTCTTCGCTTAGCTCATCCAAAAATCATTAATCATTTACACAGTTATATTTCTGGTGGTTAAGCCCTTTCCATAGAGAAACCCTGACTTATCAGGTGGTCTACAATATGGCGATGAAAACCTGACATTGGCCGTTGTACTTACCTCGCAACGAATAATAATGATGTATAATCAATATTAATAGTTATTCATATTCCCACATCACACTTGCGTTTTGTCATCACAGCCATAGTTGAAGATTTAGTTGAGATTACATAAATCTTCATAAACACAAGTTATGAAAATATAATGCGTCTCAAATTGCAATGAGAATCGAAACACGTTCCTCAGTCAGGCAAACATACATGCACGGATTGCACGGTACCGTTACGAATATTATATGTATAATGACATCCGAGTTGTCAACCAAATAAACGCCAAAGTATGAAACTCGGAGAAATAGGCTAAACTCGTAAATATTTGAACAAACTGATTTAATATTTCTGGAGAGTCTTTTGAGAGCTGAATAAACATTCACCAACGGTACCACATTCTCACATTCAAGCCATGGTCTTTTTATTTTGGTGAAGGCGCATATGGCTCCATTAATGGGTTTTACGATGATTATATTTCATTGGTTCGCATTGATCTGCGGTGGGACGCTAGACTAGTGTGAAAATGTTTTCTGAATACAAAGTTTGATAGTTTCGTAAACAGGGGCGCCGACTTCGTGGGTGCTCAGGGGCTGAAGCACCCCTCCAAATATTCTGAATCTAAATAAAAATCCCGCCTATATAAGTTATAACACATTTTTTATCTGTCCTGTGGCATTTTCTTGTTTTGCGAATAACAAATCTACCCCCCTAACATACAATGGTAGACTTTCCTGTGAATGCCTGAACAGAAAAGGGAATTTAAAAAATACATTTTTATACCGGCATGCGATTCCATTCATTTCGTAAGACTAAACCAACATCAGTTCAGGCACATCAGGCCACACTCAATTAAAAGAGGCTACAACGATTAAATAAAATCAGTAACGGATACAGAGGGTTAGATTTTGTTTGCGCGAACAATTACCATCACCTATTGTCCAATTTTCGATTTTTAAACGCGGTTTCATTCCTTCGAAAGTAGTAAATTCGGAAATTGTATCGCCTTTGGCGATAAGAGACACGGCTGAAACTTTCAGGCGGACCCCAAATTTGCAAAATCACACTACCTCCCCCTCCCCATAGATACGTGGATAGGTAGTTTTCGATTTATAATTATATGAAAATCTCGAGAAAAATAATCCCCCCCCCACCCCCCCCCCCCCCCCCCCCCCCACCCAATGAATCAGGACCAGATCCGCTACTGAATAAAATCTATCCAATTCATGACCATTAAAATATTAAATGGATCATTTCCTTCGAAATGTCAATAAAATATTTCAGCATTTAGAAAACTTGGAGCCCCTGTTCGTAAATACGAATATTGCATATAGGGCTAAAAAATAAAACGGATAGCTAAAAAAAGCTTAAGTTTTTTTAAAATAAACTAATGCTTTATTGTTTGGTATTATGTTTTCCCCCCATTTTTATCAGTACTTTGTAAATAATCAATGCATCATCACAAAATTATATCATTGTGCATTATCATCATTATTAACTACTGATTTATAGGCCTAGTTATTGTTGTTCTTAGTTTTAAACTATTGAATGTTTACTGTATTTTTATTACTTTTTATGTTTTTATACGCTTTAAATTAATTTTAGCATACCTCAATATAACATGGTAGCAATGCTGTCTTTGAGTGTTAACTGTTAACCAATAAATAAATAAATAAAAAATATTATTCTCAATCAAATGAATATTCTAGGACGATGTTTTGGTATCACATATTATTTGGTATGTTGAAAGATTGGTTTTACAGTACTTGGCTGCAAGATTTACAACTTCTTGTGTTTTTGTGAAGATAGATTATAAGTTGAATCGTGCATCTGCTGTGTAACAGCAATTTTTTCCTTACATGTCATACAGCATTATTCTGATCATTTTATTGCACTTAACACTAGGTTTATTCATATTATTAACTCGTCTTTAAACTGGCAGTTCCCTTATTTTTTGTTAACTTTAATCTTATGATTCAAATTAATTTGTCTCAAAATACCAGCATATTATGTATAGCAGCATATGTAGCATTCATAAATATGCACATAATATAGCACGGTGAAATATAAATAGCGACTTGAAATGTACCCGCCTCATGTCGTCACGAGGCAACATGGCGGAATGATTGGGTATAAATCTTCATTTCGTAAGTTGACGCCTGCTTCACGGCGCAACACTTATCATGCTCTAACTTTTATTTTATTCATTATTTATAGACAATATGCAAATGAATAATATTTAGCAAATATATCATTCCTTATAATAGCGATTATTCCGCATTTTTATCACAGTCGTTAGCTTGTTATAACAATGTACGCATCATACTGGTGAAAATTACCAATGGCTTAAGTTTTCTCAACAATTTATTTGACTAAAAACTACTGATCGGATTTCGACAAGACCTCTTTAAAAATATGCATTAGACTGCTTAAACAAGAAATAATCTAACTTTCTAGATAGAAAGTGCACTGAACAAAACTTTGCAGCATAGAGTAAGCACGATAGATGATAAGCTTCTTTAATTTAGGTTAGCCAATAAAAAAACTTTAATAGAAACAAAAAAGAGAAAACAGTAACAAGAGTACATTGACTTCATATCATATTTCAAGTCCTGAAGAAGAAGACAAAATGGTCTTCGAAACGTCGACAAAAAAATATCATTATACCGCCGCTACGAAACGACTCGATAAATAAAAAATGTCATCAACGGGTAGCGAGACATTTAAAAGTTTTATGAAGAAGAAGATTGGACAATTTGTTTTGTTCCAGGAATTTTTTAGATAACCGGTATTTTTTTTTTTCAATTTGTAACGGAAAACGGAAAAATTCTCAGGGGACACGGTACCGAAAAATCCCATGTTTTCTCTTTATTAAGCCGAAAAAAAAACAATCAAACATAAATGTCACAGAAACACAACTATCTACGTTGAACGATGTGCTAGATACAATTGCAGTTTGAAACTATTTTGATGATGCAAGATCAGAAAAAATTGAAAAAAATTGTTTTGGTGTTCTTATAGTGTCAGATTTCAATTTTATTTACTATATTTTTACATATACATAGGAGCCTTAAGCTCCGCCTATCACCAGTAGTCATGATCCGTGTTTTTAGTTTTGAAATATTATGCCCATCCTATATTAGGCTCACAAAGTTTATACAGAGTAAAATGCAAAGGAGGCTAATGCCTATTGAATTTTATTTAACGTGAAAGTTGGTTCAATTTTATGATTTTTTTTAATTTAAATTTTCAATTTGAATACACCTTTGTTATTTATGGGTCACTCAAAAAAAAATACCTATCTGAAGTCCACGTATACATTATTTTTTTCAGAGCGAAATATTGATTTGATTTTTCATTATCAGAATAATAATAGTTTTCATAAAACTTAAGTCCCCATACACAAAACCAGAAGTGTTTCTAAATAAATTTTAAGAAAAAGAAGAAGAAGAAGAAGAAGAAGAAGAAGAAGAAGAAGAAGAAGAAGAAGAAGAAGAAGAAGAAGAAGAAGAAGAAGAAGAAGAAGAAGAAGAAGAAGAAGAAGATGGAAGTTTGGGTTATTTTGCAGCGAGAAATCTTTAAATCGAAAAAGTATTTTAATAAAATGTCATGAAAGTTAAACCAAGTAAAAAACATTTATTTTTAATATTATCTCTGACAAACAAACGAATTACATTACAATCAAGTTGTAGCTCCTAGCCAACATAAACCCTACTTCTATTAATGGCAATTTGTAACTGCTAATGAATTAATGAAGCTAAAAGTTTTGCATGTTACTTGTCAGGTACGGCATGTTTTTAAAAAGGGCATGTGGACTCAACTGAAGATGTGTTTTAAAAGGAGAGTTTGTGATTCATTTCCATACTCACAAGTAACAAAACATCTTGAGCTTATTGATTTTCAGGGATGTTACTTTTTGTCAGGACTGTTACCCGAGTTGTTATTTTAGTATCTCTTTTTTACTGCCCTTTATAGGGCATAATTTTGGACCCAACATTTTTCATTCTACCTTAACAATTTGAAATTTGTGATTTTTAAAAGAATTTTTGATTTTTTAATGATTATTTCCTTGATATTTTAGGAAAAAAACTGATTTTGAATTCCTAATTGGTATCAAAGTTGAAAAAAAGTCCAAAATTTGAGTATATTTTCAAAAATTAGATTTTTTGCAATTTTTCCTTTTTTGCAATTTTTTTGCATATTCAAATTGAATCTTCTACAGGCAAACAAAATATCCTGGACATCCCAGAAATTAGTGTATTTTTGTGTATTTATAATTCGATTTTTGTTCAATGATAAAAATTGTTTTAATCATTAGAGTTTAGTAAGGAAAAATGCTACCAATTCAGAACAAAACAAAGCAGCGTTTTGACCGGGTAAAGTATAAATGAGGGGGTAAGAAGCCAAGGGGAATAAGTGACTATATGACATGTTTTAATAAGTCGAGTTAAGTACGTCATTTCGTACCTAACATTGATATAAACTTTGTGGAAAAGGGATATAAAGTGAATTCTTGTCGAGTGCTGATTCACTTAAATATCCCTTTACCACAAAGTTTATATCATGTTGGGTACGAAATGACGTACTTAACTCTTCTTAATAAACAAATATCAAAATGTCACTTATTCCCCTTGGCTTCTTACCCCTTCCCTAACTGACATTTTGTCAGATTTAATTGTGTAGATTTTGAAAGGTGGTGTTAACTATGTGTAGCACTATCCTATAAAGGGTTAAACTGTTGGATTAGATAGATTTAACTTTAGGATGACTCATTAGTACACTAAAAAGCATGTTCTTAGAAAAACATTATTACTCTTAGAAAAGTAACTTTCATTCAGGACTGTTACTTTTTGTCAGCACTGTTTGCGGAGCTAATTATTAAATAAAAAAAAAAAAACTTAACCATTTTTTTAATCTTAATAATAAGATTAGCACTTCCTTGTTCACAGTGATCTTGATTAAAAGGGAATTGGACACATTTGGCAGTTGGCACAGGGCTATTCATTAGGCCAGAAAGTTTATCAATTCACGTATGTGGTCAATTTTAGGCTTTTTAAGTTTTTTTTTTTTTATTATTTAAAAATAATTCCTTAAAAACTTTGCTTGCCTTGACAATTACCCAAAATTGTACAATTACTGTGGTGTCAGTTTGATTGTCAGTTTATTAACCATTTGTCCGTTATTCGTGTGTCAATACCAGGTTTTAAAATTTGAGTAACATTCATGACATTTTGGTATTATAAAAAGTGTTCAAAATAAAAATGTGTATTTTTATTAAATGTTTTAGGTTTGTATGATTAGTAATACAATGTACAGATGAATATAGATTGTCCAAATCAATTATCACTTTTAGCCGGTAACAGTATGACATTTTCCTAAACTTTGATTGATGAAAATGCTTGTATGTTAAATATTTTTTTATTATCTCTTTTAGGGTTGTAACTTGTAAGTACAAGTTATTAGACAATAAAATGTTTAAAGCGCATCCAATTCAATGTTATTAAATTTTTCTTGCAAACATTTTTGTCAATTGAGTTATTACGTTTGAGAATGACCCCTATCATAGTACACATATTGGCAGTGATACAAATAATGATGGAATAAAAAGGTTTTATACGGACAATTTTGATGAAATAAGAATTTGATGAAAAACATTTATATAAAATGGAGGTTTGTTAGTAAATATACTAAATTTGATGTAAAAATCAATATCATTATAATTGGTTATTGGTAATAAGTTATTATTTAGATCAAATAATTTTGGTTTTGAAAGATATTGGGGACGGTAATACTTTTATGTGAGTTGGAATTTCTTTATGAATTATTGTTTGACAAAGACAAGATAGTGAGGACTTCTGGAATAGAGGTACATACCGTATTGTGAGAAGGAACATGGATGGCTGATGAACGAGATGAGTAGGAGTGAATGGAAGAGTTTTGGTTAAAGAGGGATGGATTGATGAATACGAATAATGATGATTGCTGCTGCTTGATGAGTAAGGGGGCAAGCAAGAGTTACTGGTGAGGAATGGAATATCAATACCATCCTATGTTCCTTGAAATTCGTACGCATAATTTTACAGGCGCTTCAAACTTAAGTTATGAGTGATACGAAATTAAAAGCATGAGTCCAACCAACCAATGTATAGGATAGGCCTAACGCTACAAGAGCTGTTTCATAATGCTGCATGGTGTGACACAATAGTATTGTTATGACGCTGGTGCATGAGTTGTCATCAAAGTATACGATAACGACGATTGTTCTTAGATACTCTATAGATAAGGTTTTGTATTTACATATTATTTAGAATGATTGTTAGCTTGACGTGAGTGAATTATCATTCATTAGAGAGGAGCGTCTTTCAAGAAGGGGATTCTCTCTTCTAGCTGTTTTGAGCTACGGCTCGGGAAACCAAACGACTAGGCATGCTATTGCTAAAGTATTACCCACCGCATGCAATGGGGGAAAAAAGAAGTGGGTGCCACTTTAAAGCGCCTTTGAACTGGGAAATAAGAGAAAAAGTAAAGAGAAAGAGTAACTTTTCTGAAGTAGAGATACTGAGATAGTATGTAGCTTATGGGACTCTTCGCGTTGTCTTCACACTGGAAAGTTGAAAAGTAAAAAGTAAAAGTCTCACAACATGTCGGACACTGCTCGACAAGGAGAAGAAAATGACCATGAAGAGTTTATCGCGATTGGTCTCTGTTGCCTTTGAATACAACACCACACCCAAGCTTTAGTCTTGGCGCTCAAAAGAGTTTCCAGTGTAAAGGCTTCGAAAAGTCATGTTTGTCTTCACTTTTTCTCTTTTTCCCAGTTTAAAGGCGCTTTTAGGCCGGGATGGATGTCATCGACTTCATCGTCGATACCACCAAAGATATAGGTAGGCGGCGTACGATCCATGAACGGTGTGGCAGAACGTTAGCATCTAGGGCGACGGTCGTTGCCCACAGCCAAGCGCATGCGACTGCTTTGGCGACGACGAACTCGCGGCCCTGTATACAGCTACCCGAGTTGGGGGGTTTTCAGCTACCTGCACACGCCGCCCCGAAAGATTTACAATCTTCAAACTCGGTATAATATGACCTGATATGAGGTCCATGACCTACAAAAAAAAAAATCAACCCGATCCGATAAATACAACTTAAATAAAATTACAACAATGAAATAGTCAGTTATAGGTCTAAATAGACCTCGAGAACCCATTTAAAGTAATGCTCTAAGTTAAATAATATATTATCTTGCTTTTATAAAATTTTCTCGTTTCAAAATCCAAAATGTTTATCGTCGTCCCGGCCAAAGTAATTATTTTTCATCGTCTACACTGATTAAAAAGTTTGTACGACGCATACTTGTATATCGGATAGCTAAGGTTCTTCAAGTAATATTGAAATAAAAAAGTGTCTCAAAATCGTCAAAAACCTTCCAACTGGCTAGCTAGCTACCTAATTCTCCGCGGAGCTATATTGAGCCCTACAGAGAAATCAGTAAATCTTAGAGCAATGAAACTTGGACCACAATTAGATGTACCTCAGACGCAGTGCCTTTTGCTTTTAAAACCAAAATCAGGTTACAGGGACCGGGGAAAATCAAAATTTGGTTGATAATCAAAACACGTCTTCGGCGTGGTAATTTGTACAAACTTGAAATGTAACATGTGCTTAACCATTATAATATCTAGCGTACAAAACACAAGCGGCTAAATTTGGGGAGGACCATGGGCCCAAAAATTACAAAAAAAATATCTGAACTTTAAAAATGAATCATTCAAAGAAAACGCTACACTAAATCATTAATCACTAAACTCGAAATCATTAAAAAAATGGCGTGGCCATTGAATTTGGTTCATGGCCAAGCAAATTTTTATGATTCAGAATTTAAAAAATTTACTTTTTTAACACAAAAATCGTTGGCTTGGCGCTCGTTAACAGGCGAAATGATCTTATTTCTTTTCAAAGCGAAACTAGGGAGAAAGAATGTAAAGCTTGGCTCAAATTCTATATCTCACACCATTCACAGCCGAAGACTTTTGAAGGAGAGCTTGGCTGCCGTTTTTTTTTTTTTTTTACAAATTTTTGTATTTGTGGGGATTTGACTATTGTGCGATTGAACATTGGTTCAAATGATTCAAATCTCCATCAAGGTTATTTATTTTACATTCAACGAAAGTTGTTTTGCTTTTGTTTTCACGACCGCTATGCATACTTATATAATATTAAATAATTTATGGCCCTAAC
This sequence comes from Sweltsa coloradensis, assembly GCA_024449915.1. Classification (NCBI taxonomy): domain Eukaryota; kingdom Metazoa; phylum Arthropoda; class Insecta; order Plecoptera; family Chloroperlidae; genus Sweltsa; species Sweltsa coloradensis. Next base: position 70,587 of record JAMZAV010002006.1, on the reverse strand, counting down.
AAACTCTTTTTTGGATGAAAGTCTTTTAGGGTGAGCGAAGCGAATACTACAATGTAACTGACCCCACAAAAAATTAGCTGGTGTATTTTTTTTGGTCTGTTTGTACGCGCTCTACCGGGCAAACGGCATATGCGATCTTGATGAAAATTGGAGGGATCTTCAAAATCTCTGAACTTAGACCTGCCACGTTTTTGGGTACAATCAAAGAAATATATCTAGTGAATATCGTACTTTTACGATTTTATTTTTATTTTTAAATACATTTTCGTGTAATTTGTGCCGATTCTGACCAAGCGGTGGGGCTACAACGTCCATATTTTATATGATCATTAAGATTATGGTAATGCAGTGCCTGTTGAAAGAAAAAGTTGAAAAAGTTGGCAAAAATTCATAGAAATAATTAACAAGTAATATCAAGTAACTATAGAAACTTGCAATACTCACCTACATATCTATCTTCTTCTCATCGGAACGCTTTGTCCGTGAGTGGCAATGTAAATGCCGGCCTCTGATGGCCATAAATTACGGTTTGATGGGGGTGCCTGATGATGAGAACGCGGAGTCGTGGATTTTTCCAGACTGTATGATTGGGAAGGGGGGGGGGGTTTAATTTGGGGAATAGCGGATCATCCGCCAGATAATTGTACAGTATGATGTGGGTGGGGGCAAAAATAAGTTTACAGTAGGAACGGTTTTGTTATTCCCGTCTCTTCTTGGCGGGCGGTGGAAGACCTCCTTGGAACATCGGGGGCCGCTTTCGGTTGAGATGACGAGGTGGTATGGTGAGAGGTGTTCTGATTGCTGATATAGGTCTGATATATATGTCGTTTGGGCTCGGAAGGAACTGTGTCTGCGCCTGGATGGTCGGATTTCTTCTGTTTGGTAGGTTTTTGTAGAATGTTCGGTAGACATCACGGAGGTGCTCGGCTATTGTTGCCATTCCTTAGTCTTCGTGGAAAAGGTGGATGGGAGTTTCGTGCGGGACGAAGGACAGCATTCGCAAGGTTCTATTCTGGAACCGTTGTAGTGAATCAAGATTACTGAGTGTCACACCGGACCACATTGGGCATGCATAGGCGATGGCCGGTCGGAGGATCTGTTTGTAGATGGTAAGACGGTCAGATAAATTCATTTGTGGGGAAGTAAGTAGAGGGCGTAGGGCTGCCGCTTTTCCAGTGACTTTGCGATGGATTTTTTGAATGTGGTTTAACCAGAGAAGGCGCGCATCCATCTCTGTATCAAGGTATAGTCGGCCGATGCTGACCAAGGGATCTGTACTCCTGCTAGTTCCAGATAGGACAGAAGCAGCTTCCTTCGCTTTGTGAAATAAACCGCTTTCGTTTTGGATGGGTTGATCGAAGTTCGCCACTTGGCATACCAGGCTGCCATCTTGTTGAGACCTGCCTGGAGTAAAGCTACGGTCAGTGTAGGAGATCTTGCAGTAGCTGCCAGGGCATCATCGTCCGCGAATAAATGGATATCCACATCAGGAGGAAGTTTAGAGAGGTCCGCTGAGTATATATTTGAATAGGAGTGGTCTTAACACAGATCCTTGTGGTACACCCGCTTTGATTGGTCGTGTAGTAGAGACTGCTCCGAGCCAAGAAACTTTGAACGATCGCTCTTTTAGGAATGATCTTATTAGGTGCTGTAGGTGCAGCGGAAATTTAAGTTTGTTCCAGCTTGAACAGGAGGCCGGCGTGCCAGACTGTGTCAAAGGCTTTAGCCACATCAAGAAAGACAGCTGCCGTACCATGTCCGAGTTAAACCCATGGGTAATTTTGTTGGATAATCTGAGCAGTTGGTGCACAGTTGATGCTTGCTTCACAAAGCCATATTGAGTGTCTGGTATGATAGAATTTTCGTCCACGTGGCTCTGGAGGCGAGTTCGAATGATCTTCACGTAACCTTGGCCCAGACATTGAGAAGACTAATAGGTCGGTAGCTTGCTGGATCTCTTGGCGGTTTTCCTGGTTTTGGTATGGCTACAACTCGTGCTGTTTTCCATGGATGTGGGAAGTAGCATTCTCTGCAACGAGGCGTTTTATTATGCTAAGTAGGCGGCAGTGAGCAACTGCAGGAAGTTGATGGATAACGGTTTTGTTAATTCCGTCTGGGCCCGGGGCTTTCCTTGGTCGGAGATCTCGAAGAATTAACGTAAGTTCTGCAAGGTGCACAAGTCGCTAGCAGGTAAAGGTGGTTTTATTGCTGTTGTATAGTACCGTTCGATGGGTCCGTCTAGGTCAGGCGATGAGGCGACTGGAGCAACAGTCTGAAAAGCGTTCTCCATAACGTCTGCTAGGGCGTTAGCCTTTTCTGTGCTGCTGAGTGCCGGTCCAGATGGTGTGTCCAGTGGTGGATTTGGATACCACGTTTAGATAGTGATTTAACCATGGGCCAGATGGAGTGGTCGGCAACTGACAGAGTTTGAAGTTTTTCCTCCCACTGATGTCGGCGGTGTGCAGCAATATCGCGGCGTAGCTCTCTGCATAGCTTGTTGTATTCAATGTGCAGGTCAGGCGTTCGAAACGCCTGCCACCGTCGACGGGCAGTATTCTTTATTAGAACCGATCGCTTTAGCCCTGCAGGGAGGTCCATGTACGATGGCGTTGGCCGGGTAGTCCTGGGAACTGCCGTATCAAATGCTGAAACGACACTATCTCAAGATGAAGAAGGCACTCTTCAATTCTCTTAGGATTTATCAACAGAGGCACTGGGTTGCTCAGATTTTGGTCACAAGCTGACGGAAAAGGTCCCAGTTTGGCTCTCTTGTAGTCTGGAACTGTGTGTGTAGAGGATACTAGGGTAGTGTTCCCCAGGATCAGAAGTTACTGGATCATGGTCCGACGTCAACGCCTGGAGCGTTTGGAGGTCGTAGGATACTCTGACATTCCTGAGTATGGCAATGTCCAGAACGTCCGCGGTCGTCCTATTTATAAGGTGGAAATATGTTGGATCGACAGGGCCAACAACCGTGTAGCCAAAGTCCACGGAGTGTGCCAGTAGTTGGGCACCCCTATGGTTTTCTACAACCGAGTTTCCAGTGCTTATGCTTTGAATTTAGGTCGCCTGCCACAACAGTGGGTGTGGTTCCTGGAAAGAGTCCCTCTATATCCGGGAGGTGAATGCTTCCTCGAGGTGGGTGGTAGACGGATATCAGTCGGAGAGGTCCTCCCAGCGAGGTCACTTCTACTGCAGTAGCTTCAAGGAGTTTGGCCGGTGTTTGGAAGGGCCAGCTGATGATGGTTGATTTCGTTTGCTACTAGAATGGCTGTTCCCCCACCTCGACGTGTTGTTGTAGCTGTTGGGCGGTCAGTTCTAATGACAGAGTATCCTGGAACTGTCCACTTCTGGTAGGGTAGAAGGTGAGTTTCATTTATCAGTGCAATTTCAATTCGGTTGATTTTTAAAAGGTGTAACAGTTTCTGGAGTTTTTGCAACTACGCCTCCATTGGCGTTCCAAAACAAATAATAAGCTTCCGGGATTTAGGGGCCATGTTGGGTACATTTAGCTAATTCGACTAGCATGTCAGCCAATGTATTTAGGATAGGGCTGGAATTTAATTCCTTGACTGCTTCAACGATGCCCATTATAATATTCCAGATCTTTGGGCTTAGGGCGGCGTTCGGAGACGCGGTATGATTTGGAAGTTTGTAGGATGGTTGCGATGGCTGGTGTTGAAGTGGTACTCGCTGGTGAGGACGAGAGTTGGCTGCTGTGGTTGCTGTTGTTGTATGATAGGGAACTGTGAGTATGCTTGATTTGTTGTTGCAGAGGCATATGAGACGCCAGGACGTGCGTATGTAGAGGTTAGTTCGGTGGAATAACGAGGGTTTGTTGCCTTCTTTGACAGGCGACGTCCTTGGGTTGTGCGAGGTGGAGCCTGCTGGTCACAGGCCTTTTGGTACGCTGGGCAGCGACGGGAGAAGCCGGATGGTCATCCTCCACAGTTAGCACAGGTTGCTGGCATCGTTGGTGTTTAGTACAGGAAGTGATGTATGTGTGAGTGCGCACTTGAACATGTTGGCGGTAGATGGCAAAAGGCTGAGCTGTGGCCATACATTTGACAGTTATAGCACTGCCTAGGTCCCTGCGGTCCTCTGTACTTTTCGACAGTTACGCGATGGTGGCATACGCGTTCAATTGAATGGATTGATTTCCCATTTTCGGGGCCCACAGAAGCGGACGACACGACAAAGAGGGGCATCGTCTACGCACACCTTCCACGGACGGTGGAACAGTTGTTGAACATCTGCAAATACGAAGTCCTGTTTCGCAAATCTTCTTTTATGTCGTCTATGTCGACAGTTGCTGATAGCCCACGCATTACAACCTTTTTCAGGCGTTTTTCAGCAGTGGGGAAAGTATAGAATTGAATGTCTTGTTCTCGGATGTTCTTCCAGGGCTTTATAAGTTTGAATATCTTCTACTTTTACTCTAAACGAGTCTTTCGTAGAAGAAAGAGTGCACGTCCAGTGGTGGATCGTCGAACCAAGTCCATCATGACTCGATAGTTTGGGGACGCCAAAGACAGTGATTGGGGAACACGCTCCGCTTTTTGGGAGTGTGCCGCCTGGGTAGTTACATTTGTGGCAGTATTAGTTTTATGTGAATTGTGTCTGTTGCTGTCGTCGGATCCCGAGGAGGAGATGACGTCCACCGCTAGGTTGACGTCCATTTTGATCGTCCAAGTCCATCTCGTCGTCGGCAGATAACTCTTGGTCTAGCAGACTGCGTATGTTGGTAGGGTCGTTTTGGAGCGGGGCGAAACGGTTTGACAGGGGGATTCCATGTTGGGGTTGGGAGGTGGAAGTGCGGGAAGTCGATGGCTGGCAATTAAAGATGCTGTTGTCTGCTTTTTTTTGAAGAGTGTGCTTCTCACTATTCCTCTTCGTTTCTGTTTTTTGTCGTTTTGCTGCGGAGGCAGAAGTGGTTACAATGGTACTATGGATTTGAGTTGTAATCTTGTTTTGTTTGTGCATTATACTGGGCTACCAAGTTTTGTGGTAGCGAACCAGTTTACCTGAGTGCTAGTGGACGGGGGTGGGCTGGGAGCCATGACGGTTGTCAGTGTACTTGCAATAGACCGATTACCTTATCTCTAGCAAACGCCTACTTGGCGACATGCCAGAGGGCAAAGTCCACACTCGTGGAGTGACTCGTAGCTCTGCTCCTGCTGTGAGTTGGCCAGTTATGTTGTAATGCTATGGCTGCTTATAATAATAACTACGCAAACTCTTAGTTATTATTAAACTAAAAAGCTGTTAAGTTAAGGCTGTATATAATGTCAGTATGAAAACAGTCGCTATGCGGCTGTAGGCACGTGACAGTAGTATTCTGCTAATGGATTGTATCCAAACTTACGGAATATGCGTTGATGTCGCGGCTTGTTTACGTAGCACGGCACTGAACACATCCGTTCGCTGCGAGCTCTGACTCGCGAATGAATACTCACCTACAATGCTTTCAAGAAGCAAGTCTTTGGTGCTCCAGATATTTTACATTCTATTATTAATTGGTATTACTGTAGCAATTAACAATACTTAATAAAAATTATCCAAATTTAACAAAAATGATTTTGCAATGGGACTTGAAAAAGTAAAGAGATACCAAGTATACTAAAAACTTACAAAAAAGCTCATCCATCAACGCGATTAGAAAAAATTTTCACGAAGCGGCCTAGTGTATTTTAAATAGGAACGTTAAAGATTGTGTATTTTTTTCACGTCAATTAGTATACATTTTTTTGATGAGCGAAGCAGACTTCAACTTTACTAACCCCCCCAAAAAATTAGCTCGGGTGTTTTTTGTTTTTTTCCTGTCTGTTTGCGCTCTACCGGTCAAACGGCATATGCGACCTTGATGAAAATTAGAGGGGACGTTCAAAATCTCTGAACGTAGACCTGCCAAGTTTTTGGGTATAATCGGAGTAATATTTCTCATCGTACTTTTACGATTTTTTCCGATTTTTAATGGATATTTTCGTGATATTTGGGCCGATTCTGACCGAACGGGTGGGGCTACAACGTTCATATTTCACATGGACATTAAGACAATGGTGATGTATTGCCTTGTGAAAGAAAAAGTTGAAAAAGTTATACAGACTGATAATCCATAGAAATGGTTTTACTATGAGTTTTTTTATGTGTATAATAACTAACAAGCAACTATAGAAACTTGACAACAATCACCTACTGATTTTGCAATGGGACTTGAAAAAGTAAAGAGATCTCACGCACACTAAAAACTTACAAAACATCTCATCCATCAACGCGACTAGAAAAAGCGTTCGCGAAGCGGCCTAGTATTATTATAATGACCCGATATTTTACATTGCATTATGTGTATACGTGTAAGTAAGCATATTTAGGACAGCAAGTGCACATCAAACATGGGTTACTTTGTTCAACAACGCCATCCACCACGTGACACGCCAACTACGTTTATCGACCTCAAAGTAATCCATCCTGGCCTGACGAACGACTTTTGTGTGTGGTATGCAATGGTAGCGACCAAGAGCGACCCTGTATAATAACCCTACACCAGAGAGTGACCATACGGGCATACGGCATTAGGCACTCGCGCTGCCATCTGTGGTGAGACACGATAACTAAAATTAACATCTAGGGCGACGGTCGTTCGCCCGCAGCCAAGCGCACGCGACTGCTAGTAGGCGATGATAACTCGACCCTGTTTACTCCTACCCGAGTTGGAGGGTTTTCACCTATCTGCACACGCCGTCCCAAAAGATTTACAATCTTGAAACTCGGTATATGACCTGATATGTGGTCCATGACATACAACAAAAAAAAATCATTCCGATCCGATAACCCGTTCTGTGATAAAAAAGTGCGTAAAAATCAACGAAAATCTTTCGGCTGGCTGGTTGGTTGGGGGGCGGGGATTCTGACAGAGCGGAATAAGAGCCTACAGAGAAAACGGTACATCTTAGAATTATGAAACTTGGACCACACTTAGATGTACCTCAGACTCACATACTTCCGCCGAGAGACAAGCAATATTCAACCCACAACAACCCCTAAATCATCCCCTAAAATTAAAATAATTCATAGCTCTAAACCCAAAATTGAATTTTTAATCAAATTAGTTATTAAAATTATGTTCTAATGTGTTTTAACCCAATCGGCCTATTCTCATTATACAAACCACATTTTGTCAACCCCCATCCCTAATAGTTTATATTATTTTTACATTGATTTCCAGCATTACCACGAAGGTTCCTAATGATTTATCATCATGCAATTTTTCATGCATTTTTGCATGCATGCATGCATGCAATTTTGCAATTTTTTATTTCCCTAACCCCATTTTTTCAACCCCCATCCCTTATAGTTTATATTATTTTTACCTTGATTTCCAGCATTCACCATGAAGGCACCTAATGAGTTATCATAATAAAAATTGGCATGATGGTACATAATAATATGAAACATAATAATCCGCCAGGAAGCAAGCGATATTTCACCCCCACTGTTCCCTACCACCCTTAACTTTGGGAAAAACTTTAGGTCGTATTTAATACAATTTTAATATTTTAATTGCTGATTAAAATCATGCGTCAATGTGTTATATTCCGGTCAACAAATCATTCACACAAACACCCAAGACGACATTAACCATAGGAAATTTAATAAAAACATTGCCAACTACAGATTGTAAACAAAAACAAAAGATGGTAGCTTTTGTTTCTAGACAATCCGTTTTAAAAGGTACTGTATCCACCTTTACACGTATTTCACGTATTTCACGCCTTGATATGAAACAAACAACAAAAAGATGTGATATCCTCCCAAAATACAAAAATTTGTAAAAAAAAAAAAAAAAAAAGGCAGCCAAGCTCTCCTTCCAAAGTCTTCGACTGTGAATGCTGTGAGATATAGAAGTTGAGCCAAGCATTTCATTCTTTCTCCCTAGTTTCGCATTGAAAAGAAGTAAGATCATTTCGCCTGTTGACGAGCGCCAAGCCAACCATTTTCGTGGTAAAAAAAGTAAAAATTTTAAACTCAAAATCATAAAAAAATTACTTGGCCATTAACTTTTTTAGAGTCCTCGTACCAAAATCAATAGCCAAGTAATTTTTTTATGATTTTGAGTTTAAAATTTTAACTTTTTTTTACCACGAAAATGGTTGGCTTGGCGTTCGTCAACAGGCGAAATGATCTTACTTCTTTTCAATGCGAAACTAGGGAGAAAGAATGAAATGCTTGGCTCAACTTCTATATCTCACAGCATTCACAGCCGAAGACTTTGGAAGGAGAGCTTGGCTGCCGTTTTTTTTTTTTTTTTTACAAATTTTTGTTTTTGGGGGGTACAACTTACTACTAGGAACCTGCTTATGTGGCAAAAGCAACTGCCGTTATCCCCTTCCTTCGTACCAACGTATGTAGGTGTCATATTATCGATACAGGCTCAAAGTCCCAGCAACTTTTAAGATGGCTTGGCTGCTATAATGCATAACTCAGTTAAGTGCCCAACTGTAAGTACTAATTGGCGCAATCACAATTTGATGCTCGAGAGTCGTATTATCATGTTGTGTGGGCCTACGAGTTATTGATTGTTTATGTGAATAACGTCACAGGACAATTAGTTGTTAAGAGGTATATGGGGTATTTCATAATTCGCGCAATCACATTTGATGTGAGAGTCGTATTATCATGTTGTGTGGGCCTACAGTTATTGATTGTTTATGTGAATAACGTCACAGGACAATTAGTTGTTAAGAGGTATATGGGGTATTTCTGGATGAGCGAAGCGAAGACTTCAATTTCACTGACCCCCCCCCCCCCAAAAAAAAAAAAAAATTGCTCGGGTGTTATTTTGTTTGTTTTGTTTTTCTTTGTTTCATTGTTTGTATTTTTGTCTGTTTTTTCGCTCTCAACCGGGCAAACGATATAATATGCGATCTTGATGAAAATTGGAGGGGACCTTCGAAATCTCTGAACTTAGACCTGCTGCGTTTTTTGGATACAATTAAAGAAATATTTCTCATGAATTTCGTACTTTTTCGATTTTTTCGACTTTTAGTGCGATATTTTCCTGGCATTTGGGCCGATTCTGACCAAACGGTTGGGGCTACAATGCTCATATTTTACATGGACATTAAGGTTATGGTGATGTAATAATACATTTTTAAAGAAAAAGATAAAAAAAAAAGCTAGCCAGGATCCATAGAAATAAAGGTTTTAATATAAGTTTTTTTGAGGTATATAAAAACTATTAACAAGTAACAATAGAAACTTGACAACAATAACCTACAATGCGTTCAAAAAACACTTGCAAAACTAAAAGTTTAGAGATCCTACGCAAACTAAAAAGTTACTAAAAAGCTCATCCATCAACGGGACTAAAAAAAGCGTTCACGAAGCGGCCTAGCTATATTATAGATAATAGTATGTTCTGTAAATGATTGAAAAAAAATTAAAACAAAAATAACAAATCTTAAATTCAATGGTGTGATCTAAATAATATTTATGCTCTCTTTGCTGTGTAAAGTACGTGATTCTGTACAATGGTGGCTCAATGGGGGGGGGGGGGGGGGAAGGAGGTTCATCAGATTATGCAAGTCATGCACCAGAAAATTTTCTGATTCAAAGAGTGTGATTTGAGTATTTTAACGAGTTAAGGCATTTTTAGACAAGGGAGTGCAGCGACTAAGGGAGTTTCTGAATAATATTCCAAGTCGATCCAGGTCCAGGTCTAGGTCCAAATTCAAGTTCACTAAGAAGGTAGATTATACTAATTCTCTGTCAATGACGTAGGAAGTACTGTCTGAAAATCCAAGTCTAGGTTTATTCTAAGCAGGGGCGCCGACTTCGAAGAAATTTTAAAAAATCGAAAAAAATGAAAAATTGAGATTATCATGAGAAATAATTTTTTGATTACGCTCAAATTTCACACGAATATATTAATTCATAAAATAAAGGTTCTGTGTAAAAATCATTACAATCGGATAAAGAATGTAGGCGTTATAATTTGAAGAATTTTGTTAAAAATCGAAAAAAATCGTAAAATTGCGATTTTTACGAGAAATAATTTTTCGATTGCGCTCAAAAACGTGGCAGTTCTAAGTTCAGAGATTTCGAAGGTCTCCAGAAAATGTCATCGCAATTGGAGTATTGGTTTAGCCGAAATCGTGTTAACAAACACACACACAAAAAAAAACATTCCGGATTATTTTCCTCAAGTGTAATGAAATGAAATCTTCGCTTCGCTCGCTACGCTCATCCAATAACAGGCGGTTGGAATGATTCGAAAACTAGGAAAACGCTTAAAGATAGAATAAATTGGTGGCTCGCATGTGATTGAAAATATATTGTGTTGGGGTGCATTGTACCAACGCATCCAAAAATATATTTAAATAATCTAGAGTGTTTCCCAAATTAACATCAATATCCCCCAAGTCCCGCCGCGTTGTTGGATGAGCGTAATTGGTGCATTGATCTGCATTGTGTTATGCTGATTTTCTGTTGTTCTGTGAAAAAATCATTACTTAGTTGAAGATTTTTTTAAAATTAAATTAAATTAAATAAAAAAAATTAACTTAAATTTTTTTTTAATTAATCGTAATTTAAATAAGGGAAAAAATCGTTATATTTAAATTTTATTAAGAAATAATTATTCGATTGCGCACAAATTTTACACGAATATATTAATTCAAAAAATTAAAGTTTTGTGAAAAAATCATTACAATAGGATAAAGCATGTAGGTGTTACAAGTCAAAGAATTGTTTTAAAAAAGAAAAAAAACGTAAAATTTCGATTTTCATGAGAAATAATCTTTTGATTGAGCTCAAATTTCACATGAACACCTAAATTCATAAAATTAAGGTTCTGTGAAAAAATCATTAAAGTCGGATAAAGCATGTAGGTGTTATAAGCTGAAGAATTTTTTTTTTAAATCGTAAAAAAATCGTAAAATTGCGATTTTAATGAGAAATAATTTTTCGATTGCGCTCAAAAACGGAACAGCTCTTGGTTCAGAAATTTTGAAGGCCTCCATAAAATTTCATCGCAATTGGAGTATCGGTTTAGCCGGAATCGTGCTAACAAACACACAATAATACAAAAAAAACATTCCGGATTTTTTTCTCCAGTGTAGTGAAATGGAAAAATCGCTACGCTCGCTACGCTCATCCAAAAAAGAACATATTATTTTATTTTTTGTTCTATACATAGATTATACATTGTCAGACAAGTTATTTTAGCAAATATAATTTTTGCGATAATTATCTCGATTTGTTTTTTGTTTTGATGTAATATTTTGTATGAAATGCCACATGTTACTACTTACTTTCCGTGTCCGGTTAAACACAATATTTCCAAAAATTTGCAACAGCCATTCTTTCGCATTTGCTTCCAAGATATCGCGAAGGGTACATGTTCGTCGAGGCGGGGGCAAATCAGGAGATGACTCGGATCCTGTACCTGTCCGCACTCACACATGGGCTTCTTGGTCAGCTGGTAAAAAGGCCCCACTTATGCATGTTGGTCCCGCATCTCGGCACTCCAGTTTAATCGTTTAATGTCCGCCAAACCGCGAAGGGACTGTTACCACCTGGAGCGATCTCTTCCCTTGGTGCAATGTTGGGTGCAAGCAGTTCGCTGTTCCAGTGGGCAACACGATTTGCCTCCGGTGAACTTCTGAGAACGTGAGTTCTGGTCAAAAGCTCTTTCTGGAACGAAGTCGTTTTGCCGCCTGTTGGTGTCCATACATGGGGTGGCGAGGGTCTGTCTCCTGCTTCGTCCTTTCCACGTCTGCTGCGGTTATCCGGCGGATATGAGGGGTGCTATCCCGATAAGCGGTAACAACTTATGTACCGGGGTTGGTTTTAGGCAGCCCGTCACAATCCGCACAGTTTCATTAATTGCGACGTCGACTCGCTTCGCATGCACAGAAGCGCTCCACACTGGAGCGGCATACTCGGCGGCCGACACGCACAGTGCGAGCGCTGATGTCCTGAGCGTGGATGGTTTGTGCTCCCCGGGTTTTTTGCTTGTCAGCTTTCGTAGAATGTTGTTTCGGGGCGCTGACCTTTCCCTTCGTGTTTGTACAGTGTTGCTTGAAAGTTAGCGTGCGATCCAGTGTGACACCCAGATATTTAGGTGTCAGGCAGTGTTGGAGTTTTTTACCTCTCCAAACTATATCCAGTTCTCTCCTGGCCTCGCGGTTTTTCAGTGAAAAGCACACACCTGTGTCTTACTCGGGTTTGGCTTCAACTGGTTCGAGTTATAGTACTGGGAGAGTTCCTCCAGGGCACTTGACAGTTTTCCTTCGACCTCCGTGAAACTAGAGCCTTGGGCTGCCAACGCTAAATCGTCAGCAAAAATGTACTGCCGTATGAAGTCAGGGGTGGGCTGGTCGTTGGTGTAGACGTTGTAAAGTGCTGGCGACAACACGCTTCCCTGGGGCAGTCCATTCTACTGCACTCTCCAACGACTATTCTTTCCCTGCAGCGAAACATAGAACCTTCTGTTCTGTAGTAAAGTACCGATCATCGTTGTAAGTCGGAAGTCCTTCGTCTCCTCATACACTTTCTCAGTAGTTTCCTGTGGTTTACAGTGTCGAATGCTGCCGTAAGGTCTATGAAAACGACGCCCGTGATTTCCTTCCTCTGAAAGCCGTCCTCTATGTGTTGGGTAAGGTTAAGGATTTGTCCGCAGCAAGATTTACCATGTCTGAAACCCGCTTGTTGTGGTATAAAACCTTTCTTCCAAGGTGCTCGCGATACGGTTCAGGATAAGTCGTTCTAGGAGCTTTAAAAAGGTGGCACAACAAGGATATATGGGCGGAAGCTTTTGGGGTCATTGGGTCTTTCTCTGGCTTCAGTAGAGCGACCACTCTTGCCTGTCTCCACACTTCGGTATTGTCATCTGCGATACGCAGGCATTCATAAGCTCCAGAAGCCATTGTAGAGTCTTTGGGCCGAAATCTGAATTTGCTCAACCCTGAGCTCGTCCACACCAGCCGCTTTGTTCCGCTTTAGGGCCTTGATGGAAGCTTCAAGTTCGGGCATAGTAAACCCTGTACCAAGATGTCTGTCTCGTGTTCCACGTCCCGCACTATAGGATGTTTCAACTTTCTTCCGGCCGTCTTGCCTTTGATGAGCAGTTGGCTTGCTACCTGGTATGGAGTTACTTACAGTTATTTTTTGGCTTTGTCGCATCCCTACTAAGGTTTTTCAGAAGTTTTCTAGGCCCTTCTGCTGTTCTGTTTCATGTCCAGATTCTCCACAAGTTCACACCACTTTGCCTGCCGGTCCTCCGCTATGGCTGCCATGAGTACTTCTCCAGCTTCCATCGTCTCTTCTGCAAATGGGTCTTCCTCGAACAAGGCCTTGTAGCGGTCCAGCAGGGGTTTGGCATCTCCATTTAAACCAGGGATGTATTCTGTTCTGCAGCCTCTTGGGATGTTCTTTCTTGAGATTTGTTTGACTAGTCCGATGAATATGTCGTAATTCTCGATTTTGGGAGGGATAAGGCAATTCCAGCATCTAGGTCGGTGCTGAATGCTGCCCAATTGGCCTTTTTGAAGTTGAACCGCCTCTGGAAAGGGACTCGTTCTGCGCTTGACCACCGCACGAACTGGACTATGATTGGTCTATGTTGAGTCCGAGGGATTGGTTGACCAACTTGCTCTCACACTGTGCTGCAATCTTGAGGTCACAAAAATGTTGTCAGGGTTATAACCTCTCTTCCACCGACCACTGTTGAAAGAGGAAAGCAGCTTCGGGTCGTGGATCAGCTGCAAGTCGTTTGCCTCCGCCCATGACTCGAGATATTCACCATTGTCGTTGGTCTCCTGCAGTGTTTTGGCAGTTAAAATCGCCAACCACAAAATTGGTACCTTGATAGCTGAAGTTGTCCGGTTCCACGAATTTGAACTTTGCATTGGTGGTTTGTACACCGAGGTCACGGAGTATTGCGCGTGCGGATGGTCAACAGCTCTATGTCATCTCTCTCCGTCAAAGAAGCCGAGACGATGTTAGCTCCTGGTCTGGCAAAAATTGCGCTCCCGTATCTGGTCATGTGGTCTTTCTATGTCAGCTCCATGCCACTGATCTTTGTCTGTGCTCGTGTGGCCCCTATGTGTCTCTTGTACTAGCAAATATCGCATGTGTGTACTTTGCACAGGTCAGATAATAAAACTTCTTTTTGAGTAGAAATGCCCTCGATGTTTATCGAGATTGTCACCAATGTTGGCCTTGATAAAGACCGTTTTGGTGTGATGATGTTGATGGTAACGCTGTCATTCTTAGTTTTGTGTTTCCGGTGTTAGAAGGATTTGCCGTTGAGCGTGATGCTCAGCGTTTCCAGGGTACGCCCGATTGTGTTTTAATCACTGAATTCCAACAATCTTCGAGAAGCAGAGTGCAGAGTGCAGACGATCGTTGATCAGTACAGTCAAGGTAAAAAGTATTTACCGTCTGAAAATCAACATTCAAAACCTGCATTTTTCCGCATTTTGTCTGTCTGTATTTTGTCGCCTGTCTTTTGCTATGAAAATTAAAGACACATTGATAGGCTAACCGCTTAGAACATCCTCTTGTGCAGATTATCGGCCAATGTAGAAAAATCTTGATCTTTAACAAGCAAATACCCAATAATTAACGTCGTGGCAAGTATCTACTTGGTAAAGACTGTACAAGTACATTGCCTGAGAATCAGTCTTCTAAATTTCAACAATATTACATGATTTACATCACATTTCTTCATCATCAATGTCTTACAAACATCTTTAATATCCATCACCGTGGATATGCTGCAAGCAATGGACAATTAGTTAAATTGCACAAATTATCCTATATAAAAATAGTGTTATCGAACATGATTCTAACCATTACAATTACACTTCCATTGATGTTCTTTACTACCATATTATCAGTAATACTACGAGTACTACCATGACATCAGTTGTATATATTCATATTTGCATCACATATTGCTCTGCTAATCGTAGTCCTGCGTACAATGTTTAGTGAGTTGGTTCATGTTGTTTTAAGGCACTTAAATAGAGTTATCAGTACCGACAACAAATAAATACACAAATATTTTTGTCATAAATACATTTTTATTTTATGTAAATCAATCCAGAAATAAAAAAATCCATCTCAGCGGGGTATTAAACCCCGGTCTTCCAATTGTCTTCGGGTGCTTTACCCATAAGCTACCGAGACGGTAAAATTAAACACACATAACAAAAACTTCTAGAAATACAGCCAAACCTTACACACTCAAAAGAAATGAGATCTAAAAAAAGGGCCAAGCTCATCTTCCCTTCCACATTTGCGCATTCTTAATTCATAAACGTACAGTGTCCCATAACAGCATCCTCGAAAAGCTTGGCAAAATAGAATTTGCGATTATTAATTTAAACGTAATAGTTCATCCAAGTTCTTTTTTTCTAATTAATTTAAACGTAAACATGCAAATTCTATTTTGCCAAGCTTTTCGAGGATGCTGTTATGGGACACTGTACGTTTATGAATTAAGAATGCGCAAATGTGTAAGGGTCGATGAGCTTGGCCCTTTTTTTAGATCTCATTTCTTTGAGTGTGTAAGGTTTGGCTGTATTTCTAGAAGTTTTTGTTATGTGTGTGATCTCATTACTTTTTCAAGTTCCATTGCAAAATTATTTGTTAAAAATATAATAATTTTATCAAAGTTGATTTAATTTCTATGGTATTAGCAATAACAATAGGATGTTAAATATATCTAGACCCGGATTCATGTACATCCTGGGTATAGGTGGTAGTATAACTATGGTATAACGACGGTATAAGGACTGGTTAAGTCTAGGCAACTCACATCCAATTAAAACTTTCCCATGCAACAACTAACGCACAACTAATGTTATTTTACACATATTTCACTGCATCCACAGCCATGTAAATCAACAGATTTTCAAAAGAATATTGAAAATTTGCACAGTATTTGTTTAGCGTTTTTATATAGAGACAGGAGTTTTGCGTGAGATCATTGAAAGAAATGAATAGGTGTATATTATTTCCGTACATTTTTGTATAGCCTAGGTGGACAATCATACTATTGAAATCTGCATTAGACTTTTAGTAATCAAAACTGGTTATTTGTGCGGGAAGTGTGTCAGAACAAGGTTGTGCTGGCCTAGGGTTGGCTAAGAAAGGGCGTAGGGCTTGTCAACATGTAATGTTAGTATTAATTTTATCTAGTCCTATAGCCTAATAAAACTTTTGACCTACACTGTTGTATTATAAATAATTTTCTACATCTGGGCCTAGGCCAGGGACGGTTTCTGATTTGTTTTATGAGAGTATAATGACACCTTTTCTCGTTTCACACAAAGAAGAAAAAATTAAAATGTCCGCTATTTGTTTACGTATCGCACTTTTCCCGCCTAACTCTGCTTGTACCGTCAACAAGTGTCAAGTAACTATAGTTACTTGTTGATTGTATGCCTGTATAAGGCTTATTTTAAAACCTTTATTTGGAAGCCTTCCATCAAACTTTTTCAACTTTTTTTTCAAAAGAGACTATATTACTATAACCTTAATGTCCATGTAAAATATGAACATTGTAGCCCCACCCGTCTGGTCAGAATCGCGGGCCGATTGAAACTGACGAATTAGATGTAGTAGCAGTAGCAGTAGCTAGCATGTTTCAAGTCATTTTTTCACCAAGAAGGAATGGTCGTACCCCAATAAAATTTGGCATGTGTTGTCAGGTACCTAAATCCCCTCGATTGTGATAGTTTTCAAGTTCACATCACGTTACATGACGGCTAGGTAACACCTCGAAATCACCCCAACTCTGCTTGCTGTATAAGGTGCTTGAGTGTGTAGCGCGCCACGGCTTGGCTGCGGCGCCCTAACGGGCACCTAGATAACATCTGCATTGTTGGTGCTTTGTAGATTTGAATAGATTGGAACAGTACTGCAACGATTCTGCTTCCTTTGAACTGACCATTTAAACACGATTTATAATGTAAAAACCTAACGCAGGTATGAGCGTGGGTTTATTTCTCAATTCTTCTTCAAAACATTGTTAATTTATTTTAAAATGATAAATTTGTTTTGTAATATTATTAAGTTGTATTGTCAGTTACTATATTAAAAATAAAATCGAGACAGCATAATTATATTTCTATACAAAACCAATCGGGACGCGGGACACAATACCTGAATTTGGGACGTCTGGCTTTTCAACCCACCCTTGAGGCGAGACGAGTGACGTAACATCGTAGAAAACACATTATCACGTTCACTCCACACTTTGGGTTGTGACGGTGTAGGAGACTGTGATTGATTAGATAATGGAGATAACTGGCTGAGGTGTCATCAATGAGAGAGTGATTGTCTTATTAGCGAACACTGCCGGCCGCAGTGGACGTGTCAGCTACAGGTAAGTTCTCTGCTCCTGTCTTTACATAGAACTACACATTTATTTAAAGTCAAGTGGCGTAAACCCCTCACCAGTGGCTTAACATGTTGGGAGACTGTCCTCGAAATATGAAAATAACATTTTTATACGGCATTCAAAATTCAAATTGAAAGATTATAATAGATATAATATTATAAAGTGATATAAATCCACGGATTTTCCGGAAGAAACAGCCTGTACGTATCCTAAAATGCTTAAAACCTCTTTCTAAACGCAAGTTTTAAAAAAAAATCCGCTGCACTGAATTCTGGTAGGCATTTCCTTCAGAGCCCTCATTGCGTAGTGTGGACTGTGGAGCCAGCTTTGCAACATACACCGGAAGTGGAGCCAGCTTTGCAACATACACCGGAAGCGGTCCGAGTCAGTCACTGATTAGAGTCAATTGCAGTTTTGGGTTGGAGATTGGCTTCAAATTGCCTGTAAAGATAGAGAGTTTTCTAAACTCGACTGCAATCGCGGGTTGAATGTTTATAGTGCTGCTCATGCGCACATTCGTTCTGCTCACTTCTCTGATTGTAATAAAACTGTAGCCAGTTGGCGGTGATCCCCGTGTCCTAACAACCATTTTAGTCTTTAGACGATCTTGTTGCTTCCCCCCCAAATATATTCCTGTACGTACGTCACTGCCCCAATCACACATTGCTTCTCTGTATGCACAGTAAATTTAGTAGAAATTTAAATAACATGGGAATAACGTGTGGTGAGGGCGATAAGGAATCAATGAAAGGAAGTCAGATGCGGAAATAAAAACGTATTGTTTAGCGTATTTACCTTATATTTTACGGAGTTGGCGCCAACAGGTTTGTCTGCTTTAAATTGAATGTCCACACTGGAAATCAGTTATGTAAAGCGTTCGACACACAAGGAGATTTCTTTCCCTCCGTGTTGCGTGCCATTAAAACACATGAAATATTATAGTATTTATTTAACTTTATTGGATGAGCGTAGCGAGCGAGCGAAAACTTCAATTTCACTGACCCCCCAAAAATTTAGCTCCAATGTTTTTTTTTTTTTTTTTTTTTTTTTTGTCTGTTTGTTCGCTCGATTCCGGGCAAACGGAAATATGCGATCTTGATGAAAATTTGAGGGACCTTCGTTTTCTCTGAACTTAGAGGTGTATTGTTTTTGGGTACAATCGAAGAAATATTTCTCATGAATATCGTACTTTTACGATTTTTTTCGATTTTTAGTGCGATATTTTCGTCACATTTGGGCCGATTCTGACCAAACGGGTGGGGCTACAACGTTCATATTTCACATGGACATTAAGATTAGTGTGTTGAAGTATCCTTTTAAAAGAAAAAGTTGAAAAAGTTAGCCAGAATCTATAGAAATAAAGGTTTTAATATTAGTTTTTTAATTTTTAGTGCGATATTTTCGTCACATTTGGACTGATTCTGACCAAACGGGTGGGACTACAACGTTCAGATTCACATGGACATTAAGGTTATGGTGATGTAGTACCTTTTGAAAGAAAAAGTTGAAAAAGTTAGTCAGAATCCACCAGAAACAAAGGTTTTAATATAAGTTATTTACGGTAAATAATACCATTGACAAGAAACAAAAGAAACTTGACAACATTCACCTACAATGCGTAGGCAGCAAAACAAAGCACTTGCAAAAGTAAAGATATCCCAAGCAAACTTAAAACTTTAAAAAAGCTCATCCATAAACGCGGCGGGACTTAAGCGTTTTCCTAGTGAAAATCATTTTCCCGATGAGAAATTGCAGGGAGAACTTCTCCGTGTCGGACGCTGACTGAGTGGGTATAGATTCTAAATACGAATTTATCAAATTATTTTTATAATATTATTTCTTATGCATTTAATTTTATAAACTCGTTATAATTGCATTTAAATTATGATGTGTCAAGCGACTGTTCAGTGTTCTTATTAGGCCTACTTCAATTAGTCGTTTGGAAGCAAATAAATAGGAGTTCTACGTTCTACAATGATCGATATATTCGTTCATTTCCTTTGAAAATAGGTTACGCACAATAATGCATGGATCTAATGTGTGAGTATCAAAAGTGAATGCTTGCAAAACTCCTCTCGCATGGCAAGAACCTAGATTCTGATTACAATATGATACAATAAAGTTTTATTTCCATAGCTAAAATATATAGTAAATCGCCTTGACCCTTGTTATGAATGGATATTTGGAAATTTTTAAATACAACATAATAATATACTGTACAATATTCAAAATTAAACCATAATAACTATATTACATGTACACACTGCAGAGTTGCATCGTATCCCTGCCCGATGATATGAACAGGTCAGAAAAAGAAGCCGTTTTATATGGGATAACAAAGAAGAAGAATAGGTAAAAAAAAACTCCACACGGGGATAAAAATAAGAGAATAATAATAAATAAAAATACCCAAATATTTTTATAAACAAAAACTAAATTAGCCACTGTGTGCAAGGTAGAGGGCCTGCATTATAAAAAAAATCGTACTTTATCCAGTCGTACACAAAACTGTTAAACGATCATTGGAGTTGCGGCTTCTAAGGCCCTGTCTCCTAAGCCCCTGAACCTTTTTTGTCTTCTAAGCCTCTGTGACCGACGGTTGTGTTACACGAGCAGCGGGCCTTCTCCTAACTAACGCCCGCCCGACGTCTGTTCGTTCCCACGGAGTGAAACGGGCTTTAGAAGACTAACTCCATCGCAGCAGGAGCATCACTCGAGTCTTGACTTTAGGGGAGCACGAATCCAGCAGTGGCAAATCCTAAACTTCGCAAGGGGTGGGGACTTTAGTGTGTGACATTTACGAATGGTTGAATTCAAGGTTGGGCTCTGAGAGGCTTGCCCCCTTTCTTTCAATTACTATGTAATTTTAGGTAATATTTGGAGATAATGGGCGGGTGGCTAACTTTATTGCGAGACCCTTTTCGTATATTCCAACACTATAGGAAGCTTCACAAACGCTGTTTCAGGCGCGTTGTTGGATGAGCGTATTTTTTTAAACAAAAAAAACGTAAAATTGCGATTTTCATGAGAAATTATTTTTCGATTGCGCTCAAATTTCACACCAATATATTAATTTATAAAAGTAAGGTTCTGTGAAAAAATCATTATAATCGGATAAGGCATGTAGGTGTAATAAGTCGAAGAAATGTTTTAAAAATCTAAAAACATCGTAAAATTGCGATTTTCATAAGAAATAATTGTTATATTGCGCTCAAATTTCACACGAATATATGAATTCATAAAATTGAGGTTCTGTGAAAAATTCATCACAATTAAATAAATCATGTAGGTGTTATAAGTCGAAGAAAATTTTTAAAATCGAAAAAAAAATCGTAAAATTGCGATTTTCATGAGAAATAATTTTTTGATTGCGCTAAAAAAAGTGGCAGTTCTAAGTTCAGACATTTCGAAGGCCTCTAGAAAATTTAATCGCAATTGGAGTATCGGTTTAGCCGATATCGTTTTAACAGACACACAAAAATACCAAAAAATATTCCGGATTTTTTTCTCCGGTGTAGTGAAATGGAATCTTCGCTTCGCTCATCCAATTAGCAAGGACCCAACGTTGACTTATATAGACAAAACACCAGCTTTATACCAAAAATTAGAATTGCACATAATTTTAAAATGATATATAGTAGCATAAGAACTATTATTGCGAACGACATTTTCTTACATCAACTGTTATTTTACGATGTTTTGACTAAAAATCTGCAACTCAAAGTGATAACTATTTGTCTGTGAACAAGTCGATTTGAAGATCTGTGAACGGTTCGATTTCAAATCGATAATCCAATTATATTATAATTTTAGACCTATATTAAAATATGTTATGCAGTGAGAGAAGCAGTTATGAAATAACTTCATTTCGGCCTTATAGCTCAAAAACTTTTAAAAATTGTATTAAGATTCTAAAAACAGTCGAGCTTTCACAAAAACGGTTTACGATATTTTTTATAAAAATATAACATTTGTTGTTGAGTATGAACGGGAATAGTTTTCGGAGATTTTCAATTACTTTTTGAAGTAATGACAAAAAATAAGGAAAAGCGTACTTAAAATTTGTAAAAGTAACTTGTTCTCCAAACAATCTACTGTATCTGCTCATAAAAATATGAGCTTTGTGATAGTTACTGTTTGGTCGGTTAATCATATAAAGTCTAGACCCTTGCCCCCCCCCCCCCCGTATTTAAGCCACAAATACTTATTTAAATACTACATTCCACATTGGCTTTTATTTTTATTGACTGTCAAGTTTATGATGCAGCAGAAAAAGGAAGTTTGATTAACGCAAAAAATGCGAATAAAAAATGCGAGTAAAAATTATTTGGGAAGCCTCTCAGAGTGAGCCCATGGGTAAGTAATTATACTCACTTAATTTAATTACTTTTTACAGTTACTTTTCTCAACCAGGCTCATACCGAATATAAAATAATATCACAACGTCTCAAACTCAAACAATATAAACTAACACTTTTTTTTAGAGTGTGTAATGAAGAACGATATTTTTCCACTGACTCCGCTTGAGCCCGTAGTACACTTACTTTGAACCCATGAGCTCAACCAATGGTGAGAAAATTGTTCAATATCCATGGCCATCCTACCGAAAATATTTAAAATCTGTTCGAAATAAAGATGCCAAAAATGTTGCGGTGAAGGTGTCTGTTGTGCGCGCCGGCGTGGTTTTATATTAGGGCGTTCCTTGTCCTGCAGCCATAAATCATTACATCTTAATACTACTTGGCATAGTTGATAATAAGGGATATCTGTACGCTTCTATTATATCAGATTTTCAACATTTATCATAGATCAATCAGAAAATGTGTAGACAATTTTTACAGATTCTAAATTCTAGTAAATTAAATTAAATTTATTGTTTGTTTATTTTCTATAATCAAGGAAATGTGCTACGATAGATGCCTTTGTGTTAAATTTACACAATTAAATAAAATCACAAATAGATGCAACTTAAATTGGCTAAGAAATTTAAAAGCGCGTAATTTGAGCATCCCCCTCTTAAGATTCTTTCCACATCAACAACGAGAACTTCAAACTTGCGAAACACATCTCAACTAGGCATATCGTTAGTAGCCGAGGCATGGGAAAAAAATTGGATAAAATTTAAATTATTACGTTTGCAGTAAAACTTTGTGTAGTGGTAGGTCTAGTGAAAGACAATGTTAAAAGAGGAAACAGGCAAACTTTGTTGGTGAACTAGGAAACGCTCAGTTGGACGCGTTGATAAGCGAGCACGTGCTATAGCTAGACCCACATTGCAATTTTTTTTTAAATTTAAATTTGCGACATTCACTGTCCACGGGGCCATGTTTCCAATATTATTTATTATTGGCAAGGTAGGCCTATTTGGGTAAACCTTTACTTTGCGGATAAAATCCACCGCCATCTTGAGGACCTTTACATCATTTCTTTGGGAAAACTATTTGAACTATTTGGTAACAAATAAAACACTGCTTCCTCGATAGTTTTTTGATTACTTCTAGGTGTCAGTGCATAGTGCGAACCTCGTGCGACTTTTCGTTGCCATGGTAACGTTACTTTTGTTATAATGTAATTTCCATCTACACTACTTATCGGATGAAAATAAAATTAACATATTCGTGACCGAACGGACATTCTAAATGATTTGGCCACCTCAGATTTTGTCGCCGTTTAGTTTGAAAAAAAAACTTTCGATTAACTTTAATGTAACTTTTTAACTTTTTGAACGATTTTGCCACAAAACTAATGGCATTCAATCGGGAACGAAGCTTGCGGATGGTCCAAATTTCAACTCGATCCGAGCCTCCGTTCGAACGTTGTGGCGAGACATACAAACAAAAAACAAAAACAAAAACAAAACCAGTGACTATTTTTTCCGGTAGAGTCAAATGGAAACGCTCGCTTCGCTCGCTTAACAACAAACAATTTCATGTGTTATTATTTTAACTTAAAAAAATATGTTCGTCATGCTATCAGTAATTGCATTTTTAAGAATTTTAACGAAGTTACTTTTAAAAAGTAATTCAGTTACTTCATAACTGTAACTCAATTTCTTTGGTAACAATATAAAAAAACTGTAAAACAGTAATTGAATTACATTTACAATACAAGCAAGAAATTGTAACTTTAACTGAATTACTTTACAAAAGTAATTTTTACAACACTGGGTGGGGGGCGGACTTGCAGATGGCGATTGGGTGGTAGGGCGCAGGCCCCCTCCCCCAAAACACATTACTGACGCCACTGACGTCAATCACTAACAAAATAAAAATAAAAGAAATACAATGTAACTATTTTGCATGTATACTATACTAGTCATATAAAAAACATAGCAAACATTATGTCAGAGCAGAACAGACTGGTTCGTCTGTTTTTCGTAAAACGATCATTTCCAAAAATTACGAGGTTCTTAAATTACCGCTTAGTTTAAACTATGTAGATTTTAATGACGAACGTTTTCAACATCAAGTAACAAAAACAACTTGTATTTTTGTTAATTCAATGAAACGTAATCTTTAGTTCTGTAATGATATTATGTTGTTATCAAACACTTCTCGCTTCGGCTTAACATTCACGGCCTTTGAATCAATCCATTCAATCAGAGTTAATAGTGATAAAGCAAAGGCAAAATATTTGATAACAATGCCAACCTGCAACCTTAGACAATAGAAAACTAGAAGTTGTACACAATGCATGTTTTAGGATAATAAGATAGTAGAAAGCGGGAACAAGGCAATATTTTTACTTAGAAATAATCGAATAATCATCATATTGTGACTTGATATTGCTGATTTTATTATTAAATCCAAATTATATCACGTATTTTTTAATTTTGACACAAATTTTTTTAAAGACTCGCGAATAAGTATAAAATAACACTTATTTTATGAATAATTAGTTATATTTAATAACATTATATACAATTTATTTACTTTCATGATCATTTACAATTTTCATTCAAATGGTACGAAAAAGGTTTTTGTTGCAATAATAATTATTCCTTAATTATTTGTTAATCATTTTTTCTAACGTTGTATTGTATTATTTACTATTGTTCATTCAACACGTCCGATTTAAATATGACAAGTACACACTGCAGCAGCTGACTGCATTACTGAGTGCAGTGTTTGTTTAGAGCCGACTACATGTGGAAGAGATAGCAATTCAAGTGTTGGCGCGAAGACCCTTATCAGTGTGTACAGCCGTTGGCCCGTTGCTTTCATCAACTGATAACATCATTATGTCGGAATAGCAGTGACAAGGTTAGGTCGTCATGTTCTGCAGATATCTGATAACCAACCTTCGAACCGGTTCACGGGCGCGTGATGTAACACAATGTGATAACGAGTCTGCAGTGTTTCAAGAGTATGTCTGTAAACATTATTGGCTTTGAAAATAAACTTAAAAATCTCAATTAATTGTCTACCTTTTCAGTTAGAACTAGTAGAGATTAAATAAACAAAAAGTAAACAAATCGTTTTATAGTCTAGCTTCCCACTCAGTCAAATAACTGATTTTCAGTGCGGGACATTACATTTAAAGCAGACCAAGTCAACCCTGTAGACTACTTTCTCAATTTTTATTTTATAAGTGAATAATTATTTCGGAACTTAATTACAAAATTCCCCACCAAATTATAAGTAATCTATAATTGTGTGAAGCTGTGGAGACATAAGCGTGTAATGGATTTCACATGAAAGAACACCTTAAAACTGACTACAATGTTAATAATGGAATAAATCCATTATATATAGACCTACGAGCTAAATGGAGACATGCACGTGATTTGTTGAAATATGTATGCATTAAGTTTCTTAGACCATATGTACCCTATATTGTCAAAGATTAAGTTAAATTAAATAATATGATGGATAAAATGTAGTTATTGCTATGAGCAGAGAATTGTTGCTTTATTCCTACACCTGCAGTATTCACAGTGCGTCGTATGCCAAAATTGTAGAATGATTCACAGCAGGATGGAGGAAATTGTTGTAGACTTATGACGATTTGTGCGTGTGCTGTTTATTGGCGGTAGCTGTTGCTTAAACACACACACACACGCCAGTGCGACTATTGTCTCTCTTTGTGAAGGATACACAATAGAATGCATTAGTTCTTAACATTGAGCGTGCTACCAACACTAACACTAACTTTCTGCATTGCAATTTAGTGCATCACTTCTTTTTTCGTTTCAGGCTCAAACTGTGTGTTCTAGATCCGCTACGGGATTAAATAATAAACATGGATTCCAGTAAAAAGTTTGAGAAGAAGAATCCTCTGGATGGAGCCAATCCAATCTCAAAGCTCTTCCTTTTGTAAGTATCATCTACCAGAACTCGCCGCATGTCTTATAAGTGATACTGGGTTTTGTGAAGGTTTTATCGATAGTGTGAAGGTCATCGACGTGCATTTATCATATGATTTAAGAGATACTTCTGGACTCTGATTGCTGATGTTATCAATTTCAAACTATTGACAAATCGTGAATGTGAAAGGCCTACTAAATGAAAGCGTTAAAAAAATTCCAGTATTTAATCATATGATAGAATTATCGATAAAATGACACCCTGCATACGCATTTGCATGACATAAGTGTATTGATAATTAAATACACATTAAAATATAATATTGTTGGCAACGCAAGTGTTCTTTGAGCAGGAGTAAACGTATTGTGTAGTGAAAGGAACTGACATGGGAAGGATATTCATAACGTACGAGACTCCGATTTGGCAGGTCTACTGTTTGTCTCACCATATCCTGAGCCCGGCGTTTTGTGGGTTCAAAGAGCGCAGGCTGTGGTGGTCACATTGTAAACGTATCACAGTTTGACAGCTGAAGTGGACTCCGCAAAGTACAGTCACATCCAGTGCCACCTTGTCCCCAGGCGCATCGGAAGTCTATTTTTCCATGGGGGGGGGGGGGGGGGGCGAACTTTACCAGGAAAAGTACATGCTTCTATTCATGATACATAGTTACATATGGTTACATAGTATTCAACTAAGGTCCTTGAGTCAGTGGCGTATACTGAAATATATTTCGGGGGGAGGGGCTTGGACGAACAACGCAATGGAGGGAGTGCATAGCACAGTAGCACCGCAGTTTTTTTTTTTAAATACGTATTTTTTAAGTTGTTTTTATGTATTTTAGAAGCAATTATGGGGCTTTGCTGAACGAAAAAAAAGAAAAGATAATAGAGGAATTAAATTTTATGCGTAAACCTAAATGATTTTATAAGAATATAACATTTTCGCTGGGATTTCAGGGAGGGGGACGCTCAAGCCCCCGCCCGCCCCGGATACGCGGCGCCACTGCCTTGAATATTGGTATCTTATAGTGGTGAAAAGTACCAAGCACTTTGCGACGATCACTAATTTTGTTGGATGAGCGAAGCGAAGACTTCAATTTCACTGACCCCCAAAAAATTTAGCTCGGGTGTTTTTTTTTTTGTTTTTTTTTTTTTTTTGTTTGTTTGTTTTTCTGTCTGTTTGTTAACTCTCTACCAGGCAAACGGCATATCCGATCTTGATGAAAATTTGAGGGGACCTTCGAAATCTCTGAACTTAGAGGTGTATTGTTTTTGGGTACAATCGAAGAAATATTTCTCATGAATATCGTACTTTTACGATTTTTTTCGATTTTTAGTGCTATATTTTTCGTGACATTTTGGGCCGATTCTGACCAAACGGGTGGGGTTACAACGTTCATATTATACATGGACATTAAGGTTTTGGTGATGTAGTACCTTTTGAAAGAAAAAGTTGAAAAAGTTAGCCGGAATCATAGAAATAAAGCTTTTAATATAAGTTTTTTGATTTGTATGCGATATTTTCGTGCCATTTGGGCAATTCTGACCAAACGGGTGGGGCTACAACGTTCATATTATACATGACATTAAGGTTATGGTGATAAAGTACCTTTTGAAAGAAAAAGTTGACAAAGTTACCCAGAATCCATATAAATAAAGCTTTTAATATAAGTTTTTAACGGTAAATAATAACAATTGACAAGATAACAATATGAAACTTGACAACAATCACCTACAATGCGTGGGAAGCTAAACAAAGCAACAAAGCACTCGCAAAAGTAAAGCTATCCCACGCAGACTAAAACCTTTAAAAAGAACTCATCCATCTACGCGGCGGGACTTGAGCGTTTTCCTAGTTTACAAACTTAAGTATTACAGATTTGGTATATCTCTGTATCTATCACGTGTATACTAGCATGTACATGTATAGTTGCTTATGAAGTAGTAGCAGATGATCTCATTTGAGAACGATTCTCCCTTGTAACACGTTTTAGGGCACTAAAAGAACGTACCGCGGTTGCTGCCGATGCTAGTACGTAGTAAATTTAAGCTAAGCTCTATGTACAGTAGTAGCGGTCATCGCGACCGTCTACGGATACATCCAAACCAAAAAAATAATACAATATCTGACTGACATCTCTGAGATACTTTCCATCTTCACAAGAAAGTGCGAAGCTAGTTACACTTCAATGATTGTTATTGTAGTTGATACCCCCAAAATAGCGCCGCAAGCAATTTTTTTGAAAAAATCGTATTTTTGAAGTGGTCTTTATGTGTTTTAGAAGTAGTGAAGGGGCTTTGCTGAACGAAAAAAAGAAAAGATTAATGATGAATCATAACAAAAAACGCACTTATTTTGGTTAATTTGACATTTTTCTAGAGGGGGGGGGGGCGAGAAGATACTTTCTCCCCCCCTCTGTAAGCTCAGGGGGGGGCAAGCTACCCCCCTGCCCCCCCCCGGCTCCGACGCCGCTGCTTAGCCCTATATCCTGTATGGGGATGATATTGATGGAGCGAGTGTTGAAACGTTGATCTGGCGCGGCATTATAGCGTTGAGTGAATTGTATACATATTATATAGGCTAGATAGCTATTCACTACTTGCAACCAACTTGCATCGGATGTGATTGTACTTTGTTATTAAGGAGAGGACCATCCTTCCCGTCAAATTCGGAGGGTTTACAACCTTTCATAGTAATAGAGCAGGCGACATCCTAGTTTCTTTGAACCCTAAAACGCCGGGCTCACCTTATGGTGAGACAAACAGTAGTGTTCGATATCTGCAAAATCCTGATTGAAAGTGATTTCAAACTCAAAAATACCTTTAAGTATTAAGACAACAGCAGAGAGGACAGGTTTTCGAATAGAAATAATATACCTTTTTATAGAATAAATTTAATAATCACCGCATTCAACGACGAAGTTTGTTAACATTACATATCTGCAGGGGTAGGTATTTATCGTTAAACGAATTTTCGACGCTATGAACAGTAAATTATAAAATGATTTTCAACACCAATTCATCGCTTCTGGTCAGAACAAAACCAAATATGCAAATTGTTCCACCACAAACACCTGCCTTTGAATTCTCATAACTACATTTTATTGTAATCTGCAATAATTCTTTTACAAGGTCCCACACCCAAATTTTCAAAAATATCATGGGGGGAGAGATATAGAGCTTTCGACTTATTGTTGAATAATTTTTACCGACAATTCACCGCTTTTGAGCACAATAAAAAACAAAATTGACTTTTATTTTCACCCCAAACATCTGCCTCTGCATTTCGGTAATCGAAATAATTGAACGTCTCTCCGTGAAGAGCCTAGATTAATTTATTATCTACAAACAATTTGACATTAAATAATTACTATAACGGCATTTACTTATTTCTATTGAATCATTAATCATTAGGTAACATTATACGCCTACTATCGAAATTTGGGGTTTTCTTATTTAAACTAACAAAGTATTTCGTGAAGTTTTCTTCACATATTGTATTGCGGATTTTGTTGATTCAAGTTCAGCAGCTATATTATGTCGATGTATACACCGTCAGCGTCAGCTGATCACGTATAATCACCTCTGATGGAATGACTGTTTCCAGCTGGATGAGGGAGCTCTTTGTCAACGGATTCAAGAAAGAGCTTCAAGCAGAAGATTTATACAACCCGATTCACGATGACAAATCAGAAGTCCTCGGAGACAAGCTAGAGAAGTAGGTATTTATTTCGGAGTTTTTCTTCGCTTGATGTTTTTGAAGTCGACATGTGGATGACGTCATGATTGCGTTTTAGGAACTGGATCAAGGAACAGGAACGAGCCCTAGCCAAGGGTAAAGAGCCGAGTCTTGTGAGAGCTATCGTGAAGACTTTCTGGGGGTGGTACCTCATCTTCGCCTCGCTGCTGGCGTTCCAAACACTGGTCATCAAGTAGGTTGCACGTTGGGAGTATCATTGTTCGGTCATATTTTATTGTCATTAACCAATACATACAAATCTGTGGTTTAACCCTGTAAGTGCCAGGCTTATTAAAATCAGGAAATTACCAGAATCTAAAACCGAGCTTTAAACTCGGGTCTCCGACAGACGTAGCTCATTCATGCATTTTATTCAATTTTTACATCCTGCGTGTGTATAGTTAGTGGTGTACTTCAACGAATGCCGAGAGTTAAAGCAAGACTCCAATTCTGGGACTGGGACTTCGCAGTCGATATGTCACCACTAGTCATTATTATTATTTTTTCAGTATATAATTATTGTCATTATTATTTCAGTTATTTTCTTAGGGGTTTCTCCAACATTGCTTACGTTTCCCTAATCCAATTACTTCTAAACTGATAGATCTGATAGGTCAGCCGGATCACTCGGTGGTTTAGGAACGCATAATTTTAAATATGGATCAGCGTAAATGGGCAGCTTGTTGTGTTTCTGCACGGAATGTGTAGAAATGTTACGGTGGTTTAAACTATTAGGGTGCTGGTCCAGTGGTCCGCAGTGTATGCCACTAGGATGACACGGGTTCGAATCCCGCATAAGGCATTGGTTAACCCTGGTAAAAATTTCAGTTGATAACCATTTTATATTTGGAACCAAATCAACCAATCTGAATTTATATCAGTTGATGGCAGCTAGTTTAAACAGATACTTATTGATACTGCCTGTTTGTACTTTTGTCCAATTTGACATGGTCTGTTAGTTAGGTGATCAACTGGAAGAGAAAGCTTTAACCCAACTGATAGTCTATAATACCAACTAATATCATTTGACATGCCAATTTACAGTTTGTTGTTATTGACAATATTGGCGTTCCAAATATCAAGTGGCCATCAACTGGTGTTTACTAAGGTTTTTTGTTATTCTTCGTCACCCTCACCACTCGTCGCCTCGAATAGCAATACTGCATTAATAGCGACAAACCAAAATCAAATTACCAACTTACCCTGCCACTTCTTCAGATCACTGATCCACCGATCCATGAAGTGATCAGAACAAGTATTCAGCTGCAAGTAATCTAGCAGGATTACGTTTTCGTAAGAAATTTTGCTGATCGAGTAACTCCGATAGCGTAAACGTAATCGCACTCAAGTCACTGGTGAATTCTGGCACTTTGTCATACTATAAACTCTTGGGCATTCTGTCCAAACTATACCCAAACATCCTAATACTTAGTTACCCTGTAGGCCTACATCTGAACACGACACCACGTAAAACGCAATTCTTAGAAAGTGTCAGTGTAGATGGTGCTTTCAAAGGCAGCGGTTCGTTGCTGTGTAGTTAAACGAGGGAACGAAGCGACTGAGTGTCTCCATTCAACTCAAACGGCGCTTATTCTGTGAGTCTGTGTGTATGCGTGTCTGTACATCGAAAATCAACCGAATCGCTGAACAGATTGCGCTGAAATTTTAAACAGACATCCGGTACGAGTTTACTGAGAACTGCTAACAAAATCAGCTAGATCCATTGCGATTTAAACCTACAAGAAATAATAAATTGAAAAATAGGCTGCTAATGTGTAGGAATTATTTTAACGACAATGGTTTTGTTTTTGACAAAATATTTTTTGTTTGTTATTTTTGACTGGCTGTGAAATGCAGTGCCCAAGGTTTATCGAATCTTGCACGCTCAAGGTACCCTCAAATTCCGCTCGGAGATTAAGTAAACCTTGCAATATTTACACTATTTCGTACTGGCTATGTTTTCCATAGTATTGTCACAGATGGTAGAATGCATTGCGTTATATGCATTTCAAAACATGTTTAATATTTATTTTAAAAATACAATCCAGAAATTACCAAATCTTTCCCGACCAGGGGATTGAACCCAGGTCTCCCACATTTCGGGTATAACGGCGTCTTAGCCAAACCTAGACTGGGAAAACACTAAAGTAGTTGTTAGACGAGTGAGCGAGTCATGTGTTGAGTACCCGGGAACATTTGCATTTAAGTTTGATAATTATATTGGTATAAATAATATGGTTTTAAGTTTAGTTGGTATAAGGGCGCGTCAACTGTAAGGCCATAATGCGCCACTCTAGCCTATGATAGGCTAGGGTAGGGGGAATAAAAGGAATGTTACCGGGAACTAAACACATGGTGCACTCTCTCCTTTAACAACAACTTTGGCGTTTTCCTTGTATAGTAAAATACGTCATATTACACGGAAATTATCCATTGGCTCTGCCGTCTAGTCCAGTGGGACGTCCGTCAGCACAGACCCGAGGTATGGATTTCGGATTTTGTATATTGTATTATGTCCAATAAAATTCTAATTCCACCCACTAGAGTCACAGAGTGATTCACGACTATTTAAAATCTTGAATCAAGCAATTTATAATCTTTTGTTTAGGAAGTGGCAAACAAAACAAAACTTTCTTTACCGTGGTGGTCTGAATGGATACTAAATTACTTGACTCTCTGTAGGATAATGCAGCCCCTACTTCTCAGCTGGCTACTCTTGTACTTCGCGGTAGACAGTAAGACGACACTTCAAGATGCGTATGGCTACGCGGGTGGAATCCTCGTCTGCAGTTTTATGGCGTTTATTCTCATCCATCACTACGGCCTGGGGGTAAACTTTATCGGAATGCGCATGCGCATAGCCTGCTGCTCGCTGCTCTACAGGAAGGTGAGGTGACGTGGCAACGTATCTTTTTCGAATACTGTGTTGCCAAAACCAAGGACTTATTTCAGTGTTCTACAGGGAAATAAGCTACGTTCAACCACAACTGATTATTGTGAACTAAATTGTCACCTATTGCACTTGCAAACCATTCGTAGGCTATTTTGTCCTAAGTGCGACTGAAAACGTCAATATAGTTAAATATGAATTCAATTCTTCTCAATGAAGAGTAGTTTAGAAGCTGACGCCGCCATTTTCCTTCTTGTTATTTGGTAGGGCTTTTGATTTTTTTTAAATTCAATTTTTTCCTTGTATTCGTATTTACCATCTGGCAATTCACGAATAGAGTAAAAATCATTCAAAGCAGACTAAATACAACAAATAAAATATTGGACGCCATCTTGGATTTAATTTTTTAATATTGTAGGAAATCAGATTAAACCATGTATGAGTATTGACCTTAAAACTATTCCAAGTGGCTCAATATACACATTAAAACCGAAATTTAATCAAATCCGCGAATAAATAAAAACACATCCCCTTATACTTCTCCCTTACATCTTAAATTTTGTGGTTTCCGAATATAAGATTTAAGTTTTAACCTCAAATATCTTTTCAGCACCTGAAATTAGGATCATGAAATTAAAATCAATGCAATCAGACTATAAAGAAAAGTTCATTTTTGGCCGCCGTCTTCATCGCTTAGGCTTATATCCTTGAATCGCCTCCTGTAGGTTATGCCCAGTCATCACGCTTAATTTCATGCTTTTAAAAGTAAAGCAACGTATTCATTGGTTTTCTCCGGCTGTGCCGCAGGACCATAAGTAATATGCCGCCATTTTGGATTTTGTTAGCTTTTGTATGCCCTTTTACCTTTTATGTTTATAAGCAATATTGAATAATATAGTTTCAAAAATGGTTTTATTCTTATTATTTAGCATTAAAGGCCTTTCCGATCGAAATATAGCACAGTGTATGCTAAATAAGTAAAATATCACTGGAGGTCATAAAATGGAGACGCCATTTTGGGGCAGCCCCTAAAACTGATAGTTATTGTCATGTTCTTTAGCGTGTAAAATATTTCCCGCGTAGGCCTATTTATAATATTAAGTCTTAAAATAACAGACAAAATATTGTCTCAAAAATCAATTGGGAGCCATTTTGTATTTGATAATTGAATTTTTTAATTTTTTTTTGACAATTTGTAAACCCTTATCCCAGACCAATATGTATCGTAGTATTATGCCAAAAATCGCATAGAAACTCCTTAAAATATATTCAAGTTTTTAAATTCAGATCTCACTGGAGGACACTCTTATGGGGACCCCATTTTTTGGCCCTCCCCGAAAGTTGATCCTTATACTCATAAAGTGAGAGTCCCGAATTTAAGGGCAGTGCCTATTTCGCCCCTCTTCATTCAAGCGGAATAAGTAGTCTTGTAGACCTGTCAACCCATTCCTTTTGACGCGCGCAACAGACTTCGGACTGCGTTGTCGATAAGGAGGCTCCAATCCGTTCAACACAATAAAAAAGCAATTTTAAGTGTCGTGTTGAAGCGAGTTCTATTTGGCACCATCGAGACACGCGTGTCTGTAGGTGGCTCCGCCGTTTTGACGGAGGTAAAATTGGTACATGAGTCGGCCTGTTTGAAAATTTAGTTTATTTGGGGAAAAAACAGTGCACTCAAATGGCCGTCCAGGACTGTACCCATAGATACTACTATGACTGTACCTATCAAACTGGAAAGTTTGTTACCTGTATCACTTATTGCCCTATTTTTTCCGCTTCTTCCGCTGAGGCTGACCATAACTTATCGAATTCAACATACAGAAGCTAACATTCGAACTTCTATATCTAGTCCATTCAATGAAATATTTCAAAATGTTTGGATCGCTAACACAAGTATTGAAATGAGAAAAATTATTAACTTGAAACATTTTTTTTGTCGTGATGCTTATTCCTAAATTATTCGTAAAAAAAAACTACCTCAAATAACTTAACGTCACTGCGCCTATTTATGGTAACAATGTCTGTTTTCGTACTAAATGCGAATACATTTCAATTATATTTTGTAAAATTTTATAAAGCACACTTACTAAGACGAAATAAAAAAAGAATTGTGCATTTTCCATTTATAATGTAAATATACCATCTAAAAGGTGCACAAATGTGTAAGGCTTCCGGTCACGGCTGTCAAATTGAACACCGGGCAGGTATTTTTCATCATTTCCAGACTAAACATTTTATAAATGTGGCTTGCATGTACTGTTTAGCACATTCGAGTTCTAGAGCACCTACAGAACAGAGGTTCTAGACCATAAATGCAGTGTGCAGCTGTTGTAACTTGTAAGGTTTGCAAAAAGCACACTTTTGTAATGACCAACGTTGAAGGACTATCCCTCAACTTCGTGTATAAACTAACGGGGAAGTATCTTGTTTTTTAAAGAAGCTTAGCTTGGTTGCTATGCAAGATATAAGTTACACACCTTTTGTAGATGGATGGCGGATGTATACCTGCCAGTTGTTGAGAAGTGAAGTAGGACTAATTTAGCGGGTTTTCTTACTGTTGAACTAAATAAACAACTCGAATTACTAATCTGTGAAAAGATTTCCCGATTTAATTTCGTGCACATAGGAATGTTTGCCGTAAATATGTAAGTTAGCACCTCCAAATGGCAGCCTCATATGAAATAACCAGGCCCATGAGGGTAGTGCCTAAGCTTTGGCCCTAGTCGGCTTCAAGGTTACAGAATAGCAAGCGCAATCCAAGTGTTCCAGATTAGTGATGCTGACCAGTATTTCGGGCAACGGGGATTTGAGTCTGCCATGTGCGTATGTTTCAGGTATTACGACTAAACGTCGCGTCTATGGGAGCGACTGCGACCGGCCAGGTTGTTAACTTGATGTCCAACGACGTGGCTCGCTTCGACACCATGCCATGGTTCTTCACTTACCTCTGGCTGATGCCGATACAGCTGCCGATAGTCACCTACTTTCTGTACACCTATGTCGGAGTGTCCTGCTTTATCGGACTTGGCTTCATCTTAATACAGACACTACCACTGCAAGGTATGGCCACTATTCAAGTATTTACTGGGTGACGTTTTTTATTATTATTACCTGCATGGTCTATATTCGCTCCTTATTTAATGTTCCTCATATTTTGATTGAAAAAAAATGGTCGTAGGCAGTACGCACCCATGGGGAGCCATAATGGATGACATCACACTTATAAAAATAATAAACAAATCAAAACTTTTGGTTGAAATTAATTGTTTGATATGACTTCCCATTGTGATACGATTAAAAACTATACAAAAAATAGAAAAGTTAATTAAAATAAAACAAATGCCATCTGATTAATCGCTCCTTCACGATGGTGTATTCTTCTGTTGCGCAGCGGTGATGGGTAAGCTGTCTGCTAAGCTGCGCATGATGATTGCTCTGCGCACGGACGAGCGGGTGAGACTGATGAGTGAGATCATCTCTGGTATCCAGGTGATCAAGATGTACGCCTGGGAGAAGCCCTTCGCTCACCTGGTGGAGCTCGCCAGACGGTAATACACCTCGCAGTCGTAGTAGTATTACATAGGCTAGGTATACGATACCGGGCATTGCGATCTTGTTCGGGCCATTGCTCGGTCCATTGCTTGCACTTTTGAAGAGAAAGGTAACATTTTCACGATGTACCGATTACGACCCCAATCCAGATTGCAACAATGTTTGGGGCGTTTTCGTCAACTCAAGCATATGAGTATTTAAACTATACACAACTACTCACCTATGTCATTTAATTTCATATCTAGCTCCCGCGTCTACTTCCTTGATCTGGTATGACGAAGATTTCGACAACGCGGAAATGGTGTGTGCATTAATATTAGTTACCAACGTTATAGCTTTGTGTGGTCCTTATTAGGCAGTGTGTTTTATGAATATTGTTACAAATGTTACTTATAATAAGTATGGAAAGTTAACTGTCCGGGATAGTTCATTATGTTCAATCACTTGTCTGAGACTGAGCGCCAAGATACGAGATACGTGGGTTTGTATCGCGAATAATGCATGTTATTTTTTATTTATTTATTTATTTTTTTATTTTTTATTTTTTTTATCGTGGGAAACCTGTTATAGGGTGCAATTAGCCCCTCTTCAGGTGAACTAGGTATGTGCGGATAGGAAATTGTGAAGGGATGTCCGAGGGCTATTTATGAGGACTCAATCCCTTGCATTCGCCTTAACGACTGAGGAAAACCTCGTAAAAACCTTCAGTCAGGATTGCCGGTCTCGACGGGATTTGAACCCGGGACCTCCCGAATCAGAGTCGAGCGCTTAGCGCCCGAGCCAACACTGTCGGTATGCATGTTATGTGTATGGGCTTGTTGCCTATTAGGTGGATTGCTTTCAGTATCTGGAGGTGACACATAGCTGCACAATTATTACATAAATCGGAATGATTTAGTAAAAGAAATTCCCATGATTCATTCCAAGCGTTTTGATTCAGACTCGAGTTTGCGGTACCGCTATAACACACTTGAGTATGACAAATATTTTCCTGTGTCCATTATCTGTTGTCTAATCAACGTAGCTTAGATAAGTTATACGCCGCTGCCGTCCTCGTGAGGTATCGCTTTACGAGTAGGGAGATTAGTCAGGTTCAAGTGCGCTTTAGACACCAAAACATTTGACTATTGCTTTTTAAAATATACCCAATTGTAGTGTTCAAGGTTGAGCCTTGAAGTAACTAGGAAACGCTCAGTTGGACGCATTGATAAGCGAGCACGTGCTATAGCTAGACCCACATTGCACATTTTTTTAAATTGTAAAATTTGCGACGTTCGCCGTCCACAGGGCCATGTTTCCAATATTATTTATTATTGCCAAGGTATTTGGGTAAACCCGTGTGTAAACCTTTACTTTGTGGTTAAAATCCACCGCCATCTAGAGGACCTTGACTCCTTGGGAAAACTATTTAAACACTTTGGTGACAAATAATAGACTGCTATCTCGAAAGTATTTTTATTTCTTCTAGGTGGCAGTGCATTAGAAGTTCGCGCGTCTTTTCGTTGCCATGGCAACGTTACTTTTGTTATGATGTAATTTCCATTTACACCACTTATCGGATCAAAATAAAATTAACATATTCGCGACCGGACGGACATTCCAAATGATTTGGCCACCTCAGATTTTGTCGCCGTTTAGTTTGAAAAAAAAACTTTCGATTAACTTTAATGTAACTTTTTAACTTTTCGAACCATTTTGCCACAAAACTAATGGCATTCAATCCAGATCGAAGCTTGCTGATGGTCAAAATTTCAACTCTATCCGAGCCTCCGTTCGACCGCTATCATGAGCCAAAAAAGCTGCGCGACTTTCCGTTGCCATGGTAACGGTACTTTGTTGGATGAGCGTAGCGAGCGTAGCGAGCGAAGCGAAGATTTCATTTCACTACACTGGAGAAAAAAATCTGGAATGTTTTTTTTTTTTTTTTTCTCTCTGTATTTTTGTGTGTCTGTTAACACGATTCCGGCTAAACCGATACTCCGATTGCAATGAAATTTTATGGAGACCTTCGAAATCTCTGAACTTAGAACTGCCACGTTTTTGAGCGCAATCGGGAAATTTTTTCACATAAAAAACGCAATTTTACGATTTTTTTCGATTTTAAAAAAATTTCTTCGACTTATAACACCTACATGCTTTATTCGATTGTAGTGTTTTTTTCACAGAACCTTAATTTTATGAATTTAGATATTTTTGTGAAATTTGAGCGTAATCGAAAAATTATTTCTCTTGAAAATCAAAATTTTATGTTTTTTTTTTCTTTTTAAAAACAATTCTTTGACTTATAACACCTACATGCTTTATCCTATTGTAATGATTTTTTTATAGAACCTTAATTTTATGAATTAATATATCCGTGTTAAATTTGAGCGCAATCGAATAATTATTTCTTATGCAAATTGCAATTTTACGTTTTTTTCTTTAAAAAAAATTACGATTAATTAAAACAATTAAGTTAATTTTTTATTTTATTTAATTTTATTATAAAAATTAAGTTAATTTTTTGTATCATTTAAATTTAATTAAAAAAAATCTTCGACTTAGTAATGATTTTTTCACAGAACAACAGAAAATCCGCGTAACACATGGCATCTCAATGCACCATATACGCTCATCCAACAACGCGGCGGGACTTAAGCGTTTTCCTAGTTATAATGTAATTTCCATCTACACTACTTATCGAATCAAAATAAAATTAGTAGTAGTATTTTATTATAGCACATTAGCTAATTTAGTAGTATTACAATACATGGAACACATATTTAAAACAATTACAGAGCATACAATGGTTACAGTAAATGTTAAAGTAAATTTACATGAACAAATCTAAAAACTATATATAATGTGCACACTACACATGAATATCCTATAAACAAACATATCAAATATTACTATACAATATTGTTATACATTTTATTACGGATATCTAAACATAACCTTAAAATTATTCTACAATGGATGTACACTACACTGTGTACCCATTTTTCCTATAAATATATATATATATATATATGTATATGTATATTTCATTCATTCGTGACCGGACAGACATTCTAAATGATTTGGCCATCTCAGATTTTGTCGCCGTTTAGTTTGAAAAAAAAAACTTTCGATTAACTTCCCACTGTACTTGAGGATAGACACTTTTACCGGCAAGGTTCCGATACAACCTGCTTTAAACAAGCAGTCAGTCCTCCACCACTCAAGATTGTCCTGTAACTTTTAACTTTTTAAACGTTTTTGCCACAAAACTAATGGCATTCAATCGAGAACGAAGCTTGTGGATGGTCAAAATTTCAACTCGATCTGAGCCTCCGTTCGAACGTTATGGCGAGACATATAAAAAAAAAAAACAGTGACTATTTTTTCCGGCAGAGTCAAATGGAAACGCTCGCTTCGCTCGCTTAATTAACGAATTAACGAAAAGTTTATTTTTTCCTTTTCACGACTCATGGAGCGTAGATCGTCCTTCTGTTTTGAGGAATGGTCATGGGGCTCGAAGCCTCTCCCCCGGTATTCTTTAGTGCCTGGTACAAAGCACCTATAACTAAAAATCTGAGGTGTGCCAGAGTTGGGCAATGGACAGCGTCCTTGCACTGCATGGTGATTGGAACCTCGAGGTTTTTACATTGGATGTAATAAGTAACAGCACCAGTGGCAGAAAAAGTCTCACAAGAGACATACAAGAAGAGTTATTTTTCTATCGTCACGGAGGTCTTACTCATAGGTCCACTACACCAACTCGACGACGCGCGGCGATGAGACGTTGACGAGCCCGCAGAAGCCGTACCTGACGACGTGGAGGCAAGAAACGAGGTCCAAGATCTGCAATGGGGCGTGGGAACACTTCGCTTCTTCTCGGAATAATGTGGGCAAGTGCAGAAACTTGGGGATTTGGTACCGCTGTTAGAGATTCGTAAAATCGGGCAGCTTCGTATCCAGCGAGGGAGAGAAGGGACACACGAAGAATCTGTTTTGCACCACTGGTAGTCGGTTGCGGTGGGATGCTGCACATCATCCCCAGACAGTAGATGCGTATATCGCCGCTGAACGGATTACAGACGTGTATAGGCGGAGCTTGGCCGTTACCGAGAGCTGTGCATTCCGCAGAAGGGGGTATAGGGAGACGAGTTTACCGGTTGCCTTCTGAGATGGTGACCTAATATGTGGGCCCCACGTAAGTTTACGGTCTAAAATTATGCCCAGGCACATATTAGTCGGTGCTCATGGTATGGCGACATCATTTAGATGTAACCGAGGAGGAGGCCGTTTTCTAGACCATGAGAAGAGAGTACTTGAAGTCTTGTCCACATTGGGGGCCATGCGTGAATTTGCGTACCAGTCTGAAATAGTGTCAAGGTAACGTTGTGAATGAGTCCAACATGCCACACACGATCAAATGCCTTTGAGACGTCAAGGAATACTGCCGCTGACGCACAGCCGCTGTTCCAATCATCTGTTATCTTATCAGTTATCCTCGTTAGCTGTTGTATTGTGGAGTGCTTTCCTCGAAATCCAAATTGTTCGTCCGGAAGAAGGTTGGAGTCGTCTATGTGACGTTGTAGACGGACCAGGATGACACGCTCCAGCATCTTGGATAACACAGACAGGAGACTGATAGAGCGATAGCTCGTAGGGTCCCGAGAAGACTTTCCCGGTTTCAGAAATGTAATTACCTTGGCAGTTTTCCATGAGCTTGGGAAATGTTGAAGTTCAAGAATAGCATTCAAAATAGCATTTATTGTGTTTGCTGCTCGCATTGACAATTGAAGGATAACTTATGTCGTAGGGAAACGTTTTGTTTGTACGTCGTCAGTGATCAATTATCTACATGAAATTTAAAATTGGTAATTTAAAAACTTGGATACATTTTACTTTTTTACTCCTAAATACACTCAAATTTTCAGGGAAACCTGCAAGTTTATTTTTTTAGTGGACTAATTAACATTATTTCCCATGTTATTATATTCTTGATTTGGCCTCAAGGCTGACAGAAGGAAGGCTGGTAATTTCGCCATGCATAATTTTGGAACTGGAATTTGAACATTGGTTCAATGATGATAATGATTTTTGTTGATTTGAATGGTCATAGTTGATAATGAAGGACGATGACAACAAAAAACATTCCTTACGCGGGATTCGAATCCCCGTCTTTGTAAAGCCATACGCTTCGGACTAGCATGTTATCCGCCCTAACGTATATCTGCTACCGCGGACGCCTGACATTTGTTCAAATTAGTGCTGCCTAAGCATAATATTATTCCTTTTTAAAATGTCATATGTTAGGTTATTTGAGGTTATTTGCTTGCTTTTTTGCTTCACCTTCTTGAAATTTTAAATGTTTTAAATCACTTTCACGCTATAATATGAGATTCAATTTATCGTTGCATGAACGATTGAGTAGCAAGATTTAGCTTTCTAGACATTTAATGTAAACTAATCTTGGCGAGTACACATAATTCCAGACTGACACTCAAACGTTTCTTTCCTCAGCAAGGAGATAAACGTGGTGACCAAAGCCTCGTACTTGAGAGGCCTCTACCTGAGTTTCATGATGTTCAACGAGCGCTCAGCGCTGTTTGCAACACTACTCGCGTACGTCCTCTTTGGGAACGAGATCACAGCTGAAAAGGTATTGCCAAGCACCGTTTTTCATGTCTAGGAGAAGTTAACGCACTTCAAGGCTTACAGTTACATTCTTGTTCTAGGTGTTTGCTGCGTCTTCATTCTATAGCGTCCTTAATCAGATGTTCGCCGTGTACTTCCCAACTTCCATCACCATCACCGCTGAGACGCTCGTGTCCATCAGAAGAATGCAGGTGAGCAGTGGATGAGGTTGGGTTTTGGGCTATCAGATATAAAAAGCCCAGCAGTGAGTGACCGTCAGCATTAATTGGAGAAAAAAACCATATTGGAAAAGCATAACACACACATTTTTTTGTGTGCGTTATGCTTTGCCAATCCTCTGAAAAAAGGGCCTAACTAGAGAAAGTCCCTTTTTTTCGAAAGTTTCAGAAACGTCTTCTCTATTGCATCCAGTATCACACGAGTTGTTCGTAGCTGTTCCATCGCAAAATCCAAAAATCCAAAAAAATCCATCCAAAATTAAAAAAATTATCAAGTACGTTGTTTGACTGATTCACTCTTGGCATTCACTCAAGCTGCTGTTGTAATGAGTGATTTGGGAGATAATGATGAGATTCCCTTCTTGCTAAGTTAAAAACCAAAAAATAATTCAACTCACTTTATCTGAAATGGTTAATTTTTAAGATGCCTTTTTTGCAGAGGACCCATTGTTGGAACTTTGTTGGCATCAGACAACAATTTCTGATTGATTACTAGTGATGATGCCTATGCGTATCAATTTTATATCTATTGAAGCTTCGGCGGGTGCTATGCTGTGTGCAACACGAATGACAAAATAAAATATTTAAATTGGCTGACTATTTAAAAAAGCTGAATTCAGGTAACTGGCATATTATATTCCTCACACAAAAAAAGATTGCGAGGCGAGCAATCAAGGAGAAGGTTGGGGGGACGAGAGCGGAGTCACAATCATAAGAAGCGGGGCTGGTGTCATCTCATCTTGTCATATTATATTCCTCACACAAAAAAAGATTGTGAGGCGATCAATCAAGGAGAATGGTGGGGGGGGGGGGGTGCGACGCATTATGCCGGTGCTCAGGTATATGGGGTGGTAGAGTGGGGCGTGGGGAGTTTGGGGTTACAATCGTCAATACTACTCTTAATAATTAGATAGGGCGCCACTTTGTTTTGGTCACTCGTCCCCGTCTGCAGGCGTTATCAACAAAAGAAATATAAGCCTGGGGTCGGAAGTAAGATAACAGAGGG
This sequence comes from Sweltsa coloradensis, assembly GCA_024449915.1. Lineage (NCBI taxonomy): Eukaryota > Metazoa > Arthropoda > Insecta > Plecoptera > Chloroperlidae > Sweltsa > Sweltsa coloradensis. The sequence goes on along the minus strand of JAMZAV010002006.1, from coordinate 27,836 downwards.
GCAACCCAGCAGATGTGCTTGTGAAATACATAGAATTTAATATAATAAAGCATACCACCAATTAATAACCAGAAATATATAACAATAGGTTAGAACTCGTGAACAAACAGATCTCCAAGTTCAACATCAAAAGATTCACAAGGTCTCATCTGCCTGCCCAAACAAGTAGCATAATCACGCTTGGCTATATGAAACCAACGTACCAAGTTAGCCTAATTACATAACAATAATATACAGTTAGGTTAAGTTTAATCTTATTAGACCGCCCTCAAACACAGTTCAGGTAAATTACTCCACAAAGTTATTCGGCAACTCTCAAGCCGGGGCCGTGGATAACCACGTACAACTTCAGTAGTTCTTGTACACAACAGAACGGGCTCACTTGCCGGCCTACGCGAGGGTATGAACAAGTTCTTCACGAAAGTTTGTACAGTGAGTTACTTACAGTTCGTCCTGTAAATATTAAACACGTTACCAGAAGTCCTCACAGAGTCGGTTGCCCAAGGTACCAATCTCGATCCGGCTGGAAGAGGTCGCGGGAGCGATGGGTACACGGTGCACTGTCATATCGTCCAGGGTCTCCACAAGGTCCCACTTGGTTGCGAAACTAATTAAAGACTCAACGTCCAAACGTTCTAGTCGAGGGTATGGATTCGCACGCGCGACACAGTTTCCACACTTCCCAAAAAGTTTCAGGTCTCACAGATAGAGGCTCAACCACTAACAATGTTTTAAAATCAAAAATAACATGGCCTATCCTACATAGGGCAGTCGACACGGAGATCCACCCTAGACAACAGCCTGACCAACAGTGACTCGCATACATTCACAGTGTCCTCCCTTTACCAGCAAAACCGCATTGATGACTTCACTAGGTACTTTAGAATATAGATACAGTATATTATGGTATGACTATGAAAATAAACAGTGCAGAATACACACAGAATACAGTCAAGTTACATGTTCAAAGGTCAGAGAAGTTGATATGAGATGGTTCATGGGCGAGGATGAGAAGAGAGAGAGAGAGGCGAGATAAGGTAGGCTGGTCTGGGTAGGTGTGCATCTGTGGCTTGCGGGCGTGGGCTGGTAATTGCTGTTGATTGTGATGAAAAGTGATTCATGACTGTTACACTCCCTCCTTCCTTCGGATGATTAGACCCTGTCTAATCAAAGTCTTCTTCAGCGTCATTAAAATTTTTCAAATCTTTTATGTGCCATCGCCTATGACTTTCCTCTCTCATTTTCTAAGTCATACACAACGGTGATATCTTCTTACGTACAGTGAAGGGTCCTACATATTTTGGGGCAAGTTTGCTGGTGTAAAAGTTGGCTGCGTCGGATTGAGCAAAATTTTTACGCCAAACTTTCTCTCCTTCTGCGAATTCTACCGGCCTTCGACGTAGGTTTGTAAACCTTTTTATTTGTCTCATGGCTCTCTTCAGTCGAGCCGTAACATCTTGTAAACGCTTCCGAGGGTCTTCAACTTATTGGTTACCTGATCTCTGGAACCAAAAGTCAGTTCTAGTCTTGGGTCGACCTCCCCAAAATGTCTTCCAGAAAGTTGTACTTCTCGGCCAAAATTCAGGAAATTTGGCGTGAAGCCAGTCACTTCATGGTTGGCGGATCTTAAAGCAAAACCTAGCTCGTGCAAATGTTTATCCCAGTGGCGATGGTTAGCATTCACATAACTGGCTATCATGGTTTTCATCACTCGATTCACTCTCTCGGTGGGGTTTACTTGCGGGTGATAGTGTGGGTTGTAGATGGCTCTTGATTCATACTTCTTTAGGAGTTCTTGAAACTCCTTACTAATATACTGTGTTCCGTTGTCGCATCGGACTAGTTGTGGTGCTCCATACATGAGGATTACGTCTTCTTCAAGGTGTTTTTACTACCGATTTCGTGTTGCTTGACGTAAGGGAAACATCAAGAGAACTTCGTAAAATAGTCGGACACAACTAACAGATAGCGATTTTGTTTGGTCGATCTTGGGAAGGGCCCCATCAGATCTGTCGAAATCATTTGCCAAGCTTGTCAATCTCAATCTCCTTCCCCATAAGACCACCGGTTTTTTCTGTTCAACCTTATACTGCGCACAGGTTTGACACTTACGTACGTATTTGTTGATATCGGGTCTCATTTTGGGCCAATAGTACGTTTGGGATGCTCGCTTCCAAGTCTTAAAGCTTCCTAGATGGCCTGCAGTGGCGGCATCATGGCATTCTTTTAATATCTCTTTTCGTTTATCCTTTGGAACAACTATTCTCCACGTACTCTCTTCGTGACATTCTCGACGATTGTCCAGTAGTTTGTAGAGTTGAAATCGCTCTACTCTCCAGGAGGGATACTTCTGAGGGTTTTTCTTTACTTGATACAGCATCCCAGAGTACCACTTATCTCGGCTTTTTTCAGAGACAGTGATTAGGTCAATTTTCTCTGGTGCAGGAGCCACTGCTCGTGACAGGGCATCTGGCACAACATGTTCGGTTCCTTTTCGGTGAACTATCTTAAAATCATATTGCTGCAATCGAATGGCCCATCGAGCCAACCTTCCTGTGGGGTCACGTAGGTTATGTAGCCATAAAAGGGAATGGTGGTCGGTTATTACCGTGAAAGTACTTCCTTCTAATAGGGACGCATCTTCTCTATAGACCATATTACCGCCAGCACTCTTTCTCTGTGACCGTGAAGTTTCTTTCTGCTTTAGTGAGAGAACGACTGTAATAGGCAATAACCTTTTCTCCCTCTTCGAATGCTGAGATAATACACTGCCAATACCGTAGGAGGATGCGTCAGCCTGTACGATAATTGGCAGATTAAAATCTGGACAAGTGAGGATTGGGGCTGAAACAAGTAATTCTTTGACAGAACAAAAGGCAGCCTCTGCTTCGGAGGTCCACTCTCATGTTACATTCTTCTTTGTCAGTGCATGTAACGGTGACATCGTAATGGCGTAGTTTGGAATAAAACGACGGTACCATGACGTCATTCCCACAAATCGTTTCACAGCCTTTTATTTGGTAGGAGCAGGATAATTTACTATGCATTCTACCTTTTCCGGGGTCGACATGTAGACCCGATTGATTGACCACATATCCTAGGTACTTAAGTTCATCAAGACAGAATTTGCATTTATCCGTATTTACGGTTAGGCCTGCGTACCGCAAACGCAACAAGATTTCCTTGAGCACGCGCAAGTGTTCCTCAAAAGTAGATGTTATAATAATGAAATCATCCAAATAGATGAAAACATAGGGTTCCAGGTCGGTTCCTACTATACTGTCGACTAGTCGCTGCCAGGTCGCAGGGCTATTGTGTAGACCAAAAGTAGGCGTAAGAAATGGAACAAACCTTTACCCGGAATGGTAAAAGCTGTCTTTTCTCTAGAAGATTTCTCCAGGGGTACCTGCCAGTAAGCACTTTTTAAATCCAATGTGGAAGGTATTTGGCTCCTCGTAGTCTGTCCAAGATACTATTCACGTATGGAAGAGGATACGCGTCTCTTACAGTCACTTCGTTAAGTTTCCTAAATCAACGACAAAACGGTGCCCACCATCCTTCTTCTTGACCAATAAAATCGGAGAAGACCACGGACTACTAGACTTTTCAATTACTCCTAAACGGAGCATCTCGTCAACTTCTTCATGAATTGTCTTCAGCAGTATTGGGGACACGGGATGGTAACGTTGTTTTATAGGTACTGCACTTCCTGTGTCAATCCGATGTTCTACTAAATTAGTGCAACCTAGAGAATTTCCGATTGGTTCATCATATTCTTTCCTGAATGCATTAAGAGCAGCTTCGTTATCTTTTGTTAGTAGCCCAAAAGCAACCGGTTCAGCTTCAGCACCATATGGTACGGTTTCACTGTTGGCAAAAGTCCAGGTATTCGAGGTGATATCGGGAATAATGTTCATTTGGCGCCAAAAATCGATTCCGAGAATCAGCGGGGTGGTGACTTCTAACACTACCAGAACAGGTAGTAAGCATACATGTCCTTCAAGCGTGAAGGGAACGTCAACAATGAAATCTACTGGGCTTGTCTTCCATTGGCAACACTAACTCCTAGGGTACTCTTACTTGTAGGTAGTCGAAGTTTTGATAATATGTCCCAGCCCTGCTTCCCTAAAATCGTTCTGTTGGCACCTGAATCCAGTAATCCCTTCATCTTAATGCCATAGATTTGAACAGTAAGGTAGGCTCTGTCGTCACGACCAGGTATCTTGGATAAAATATAATCAAGACGGGTCTTGTTTTGCGTTTTTCTGAACAATTTCCAACCAATTTTTTCCACTCCTGCGAGGTCCGTTCAAGAGGGCATCTACCCCGCATCATTGATGTCCTCCCATTTCGTTTCCCGGTTTGTTACATCTCACACATCTATACCTAACAACATTAGGATTCCCGCATCCATAGCAAAAACGTCCGCCTCGCGGTTTAGGGCAGGAACGGAAGGAATGTCCTTCCTTAGGCACAATTCCAACACAAAGAACTCAAAACCAGTTACCTCGGTTCCCTGGAATTCGTACCATTGTCGACGGGAATAGGTGCGGCGCTGTCAACATGAGTGTTGTATTTCCTGGGACGGTTCCCCTTGTAAGCCAAGTCCGGTTCTAGAGGTAACGATTAGCTGTCGGAGGTCGAAAACGGTCCATTCGCCAGCGGCTTTGTTCTAGCTTACGTCCTAGGCGCAGAAGTTCGTCCACCGACGAAATGTCCTGTAAACTTAAACGGTCGCTGTAGAAAGGAGCAATATTTCTTATCAGCAATCGCAACTTCTCCCTCTCTGGCATCGGTGTCGGTAGGCGACGGAATAAGTTCTCCATCGTGGCAACATAAATACCAAGCGTTCCTCCTCTCCTTGAGTGCGGGATTTAATCTCATTTAACAAGTCCTCTTCATAATCAAAGGGTAAGAATTCATCTCTAAGTTAGGTGATGAGTTCACGCCAAGAATGGACCCTATTCCTTATTGCTCTGAACCATATGAGTGCAGAACCTTGAAAAGATCAATGGCAGATAACCAAAGGTCTTCTCTGGGTACATGTCTCGCATCGCATAGGTCTTCTACTCTCTCTATGAACGCATTTACACTAAGTCCTTGACCATCTCCTGTGAATTTAATATTCCACTGTGAAACAGGTACTTGTGTTCTATGCACATGTTGAATACTATTATTTGCTCTCTCAATTACTGGGTTCATAAACTTTTCTTTAGTCCCTACAGAGGTTTTGGTCGCGCAACAGGGAATTAAATTGATTGACCAGTTTATCAGTAGGGTCGTCCGAATCATTGTCAGTGGGTAAAGGCAGTGGACCTAAATTTAAGCCTGGTCGGTAGGCCTTATCAGTGACTTCGTCCTCTCTATTGTCGGGAACTGGCAACATCGGGGTACTTTGCTCTTCTAATTCTTCCATAGCACACAAAATTTCCTTCAATATATGTGAGCGTTCCTTCATAACTTCAGGTTCCTCACTCTGTATACGCTCTGTCCTCCCTAACAAGTGACACAGCTTAGTATCGATTTTACGATAATCTGAGTCTAGTTTTGCTCCTGCAAAAGTTTCAATCAAAGTTTTTATTTCGGTCATTTTATTAACATCATTCCTATTCTGTTTGAATGTTTGCTGGCGATATCGGCCTAATCATTACCGTTCCGTTTTTTTCTAACTTCAATACTGCGTCTCAAACCATTTTCGCATATCTTCCACAGAAGAAATATCGGTTATCCCTCTCACGTTAAGTTCATATTCTAATTCATCCTTAGCTAGACGATTTATCTCCATGATGAAAAAATGCAATTGACAATTTTCTTAAATAATCCAAAAGAAAAGAAGATCAGGCCCCACGTTCGGACGTCAGTTATTGCGACGCATTATGCCGGTGCTCAGGTATATGGGGTGGTAGAGTGGGGCGTGGGGAGTTGGGGTTACAATCGTCAATACTACTCTTAATAATTAGATAGGGCGCCACTTTGTTTTGTCACTCGTCCCCGTCTGCAGGCGTTATCAAACAAAGAAATATAAGCCTGGGGTCGGAAGTAAGATAACAGAGGGGCAACCCAGCAAGATGTGCTTGTGAAATACATAGAAATTTAATATATAAAGCATACCACCAATTAATAACCAGAAATATATAACAATAGGTTAGAACTCGTGAACAAACAGATCTCCAAGTTCAAACATCAAAAGATTCACAAGGTCTCATCTGCCTGCCCAAACAAGTAGCATAATCACGCTTGGCTATATGAAAACCAACGTACCAAATTAGCCTAATTACATAACAATAATATACAGTTAGGTTAAGTTTAATCTTATTAGACGCCCCTCAACCACAGTTCAGGTAAATTACTCCACAAGTTATTCGGCACTCTCAAGCCGTGGCCGTGGATAACCACGTACAACTTCAGTAGTTCTTGTACACAACAGAACGGGCTCACTTGCCGGCCTACGCGAGGGTATGAACAAGTTCTTCACGAAAGTTTGTACAGTGAGTTACTTACAGTTCGTCCGGTAAATATTAAACACGTTACCAGAAGTCCTCACAGAGTCGGTTGCCCAAGGTACCAATCTCGATCCGGCTGGAAGAGGTCGCGGGAGCGATGGGTACACGGTGCACTGTCATATCGTCCAGGGTCTCCACAAGGTCCCACTTGGTTGCGAAACTAATTAAAGACTCCAACGTCCAAACGTTCTAGTCGAGGGGTATGGATTCGCACGCGCGACACAGTTCCACACTTCCCCCAAAAAATTTCAGGTCTCACAGATAGAGGCTCAACCACTAACAATGTTTTAAAAATCAAATAACATGGCCTATCCTGCATACGGCAGTTCGGCCCGGAGATCCACCTTAGACAACAGCCTGACCACCCGTGACTCGCATACATTCACAGTGTCCTCCCTTTACCAGCAAAACCGCATTGATGACTTCACTAGGTACTTTAGAATATAGATAACAGTATTATTATGGTATGACTATGAAAATATAGAGTGCAGAATACACACAGAATACAGTCAAGTTACATGTTCAAAGGTCAGAGAAGTTGATATGAGATGGTTCATGGGCGAGGATGAGAAGAGAGAGAGAGAGAGAGATAAGGTAGGATGGTTTGGGTAGGTGTGCATCTGTGGCTTGCGCGCGTGGGCTGGTAATTGCTGTTGATTGTGATGAAAAGTGATTCATGGACTGTTACAGGGGGGACGAGGGCGGAGTCACAATCATAAGAGGCGGGGCTGGTGTCATCTCATCTTGTCATATTATATTCCTCACACAAGAAAAGATTGCGAGGCGGGTAATCAAGGAGAACGGTGGGGGGTACGAGGGCGGAGTCACAATCATAAGAGGTGGGGCTGGTGTCGAATCATCTTGTCATATTAGGGAAACGCCAAAGTCGTTTGTTAAACGAGTGAGTTAGCCAAGTGTTTTGACTTCCAAAACCGGACCGTCTGGTCACCTTACAGGAACTCACTCTGCTTGCCGCAATAATTATTTAAATTGAACATTCAAATTGCGAATCGTATTCAAAACGTATTAGCGTGAAACATTAACAAATTTCCAAGGTAAAACAAAATGACCTAATTTTTATTTCCCATTTAACACCCCTCAAAATAATATGTGGGTGTTAAAATATAAAAAAGTTGGAACTGGTGGGTATCGAACCGCATCCATCCGTGCGGTAGGCTAAATGGTTACCACTAGGCCATGCAGGCCACGTCAACCTCGTCCCGCTAACTGCTACGAAACAAATGTCATTGATATTATTAAAAATCACATTTTTATTTATTGTAGGCTTAAATCGCAATGGATCAAGCTGATTTTGTTAACAGTTCTCAGTAAACTTGTACCGGATGTCTGTTTAAAATTTCAGCGCAATCTGTTCAGCGGTTCGGCTGATTTTCGACGTACAGACAGACAGACAGAATCACAGAATAAGAGCCGTTTGAGTTGAATGGAGACACTCAGTCGCTCCGCTCCCTCGTTTAACTAGGGAAACGCCAAAGTCGTTGTTAAACGAGTGAGTGAGCCAAGTGTTGAGTACCCGGGAACATCCCCTTTCCTCCCCTATACCTAAGGATCTAGCCCAGTATGGGAAATGATACCGGGTACTCAACACATGGCTCACTCACTCGTATAACAACGACTTTGGCGTTTCCCTTCTTATTTTAATTGAACATTTAAAATGCGAATCATGTTCAAAACGTATTAGCGTGAAACATTACCAAATTTCCAAGATAAAACAAAATCACCTAATTTTTATTTCCCATTTAACACCCCTCAAAAATAATATGTGGGTGTAAAAATATAAAAAAGTTCGAACTAACGGGTATCGAACCCCAACCCTCCGTGCGGTAGTCTAAATGCTTACCAATAGGCAATTCAAGCCACTTAGCTATTGTCCCACTAGCTGCTACTAAACAAATGCTATAGATATTTTAAAATCACATTTTTATTTATTGTAGGATTAAATCACAATGGATCTAGCTGATTTTGTTAGCAGTTCTCAGTAAACTTGTACCGGATGTCTGTTTAAAATTACAGCCCAATCTGTTCAGCGGTTCGGCTGATTTTCGACGTACAGACAGACAGACAGAATCACAGAATGAGAGCCGTTTGAGTTGAATGGAGACACTCGGTCGCTCCGCTCCCTCGTTTAATTATATTCCTCACACAAAAAAAGATTGCGAGGCGAGCAATCAAGGAGAAGGGTGGGGGGGACGAGGGCGGAGTCACAATCATAAGAGGCGGGGCTGGTGTCATCTCATTTGTCATATTATACCACACATAACAAAAACTTTTAAAAATACAGCCAAACCTTACACACTCAAAAGAAATGAGATCTAAAAAAAGGGCTAAGCTCATCTACCATTCCACATTTGCGCATTCTTAATTCATAAACATACAGTGTCCCGTAACAACATCATTGAAAAGTTTGGCAAAATAGAATTTTTAACTATAAATTTAAACGTAATAGTTGATCCAAATGCTTTTTTTCTAATTAATTTTAATGTAATGGTCTTGCAAATTCTATTTTGCCAAGCTTTTGAAGGATGTTGTTACGGGACAATGTACGTTTATGAATTAAGAATGCTCAAATGTGGAAGGGTAGATGAGCTTTGCCCTTTTTTTTAGATCTCATTTCTTTTGAGTGTGTAAGGTTTGGCGGTATTTTTACAAGTTTTTGTTATGTGTGGGATCTCATTACTTTTTCATGTTTCATTGCAAAATTTGTTTAAATATAATAATTATTTTAGTCGATTTAATTGCTATGGTATTACCAATTAACAATAGAATGAAAAAATATAGTGGTCCAAAGACTTGCTTTTTGTAAACAATGTAGGCGATTATTGTCACGTAATTATAGTAACTTGTTGATTGTATGCCTTTAAAAGGCTTATTTTAAAACCTTTAGTTGGAAAACTTCCAGCAATTTTTTTAAAACTTTTTCTTTTAAAGGGAATTACATCACTATTATCTTAATGTCCATTTTAAATATGAACGTTGTAGCCCCACCCGTTTGGTCAGAATCTCTGGGCAATTGAAACTGACGAATTAGATAGTAGTAGTAGTAGCCAGTAGTTACTTACACCCCACACATAACAAAAACTTGTAAAAATACAGCCAAACCTTACACACTCAAAAGAAATGAGATCTTAAAAAAAGGGCCAAGCTTATCTACTTTTCCACATTTGCGCATTCTAAATTCATAAACGTACAGTGTCCCGTAACAACACGCTTGAAAAGCTTGGCAAAATAGAATTTGCAACTATTAATTTAAACGTAATAGTTCATCCAAATTCTTTTTTTCTAATTAATTTTAACGTAATGGTCATGCAAATTCTATTTTGCCAAGCTTTTCAAGGGTGTTGTTACGGGACACTGTACGTTTATGAATTAAGAATGTGCAAATGTGGAAGGGTAGATGAGATTGGCCCTTTTTTTAAGATCTCATTTCTTTTAAGTGTGTAAGGTTTGGCTGTATTTTTACAAGATTTTGTTATGTGTGGGATCTCATTACTTTTTCAAGATCCATTGCCAAATTATTTGTAAAAAAATATAATAAATTTATCAAAGTCGATTTAATTGCTATGGTATTATCAATTAACAATAGAATGAAAACAGATAGTGGTACAAAGACTTGCTTTTGTAAACAATGTAGGCGATATTGTCACGTAATATAGGTACTTTTTGAAGTATGCCTGTATAAAGCTTTTTTTAAACAATTTTTTGAAGCCTTCAGCAATTTTTTAACTTTCTTCATAGGGAATACATCACTATTACCTTAATGTCCATGTAAAGTATGAACGTTGTTGCCCCAACCGTTTGGTCAGAATCGTGGGCAATGAAACTGACGAATAAGATAGTAGTAGTAGAAAGTATTTAGTAGTAGTAGTAGTAGTAGTAGTAGTAGTAGTAGTAGTAGTAGTAGTAGTAGTAGTGTGTAGTAGCCAGTAGTAACTAACGTCCTTAAAGTGATTTTGAGCATGTTTCAAGTCAATATTTCACCAAGAAGGAAGCTCGTACCCCAACCAAATTTGGCATGTGTTGTCGGTACCTAAATCCCTCGATTTGATAGTTTTTCAAGTTAACATCACGTTTCATGATGGCTGGTGACACCTCGAAATCACCCAACTCGCTTGCTGTATAAGTGTGTGAGTGTGTAGCGCACGCGGCTGGCTGCGGCCCTTACGGGCACCTAGATCCTTAAAGTGATTTTGAGCATGTTTCAAGTCATTTTTTCACCAAGAAGGAATGCTCGTACCCCAACCAAAATTGGCATGTGTTGTCGGACACCTAAATCCCCTCGATTTTGATAGTTTTTAAGTTCACATCACGTTTCATGACGGCTGGGTGACACCTCGAAATCACCCCAACTCTGCTTGCTGTATAAGGTGCCTGAGTGTGTAGCGCACCGCGGCTTGGCTGCGGCGCCCTAACGGGCACCTAGATTCCTCATACAAGAAAATATCGCGAGGCGAGCAATCAAGGAGTAGGGTGAGAGGGAGTCACTTACATAAATGGGTGGGGCCGATGTCAGCTCTCCTTGTCCTACTTTCCTCACACAAAAAGTATTCGTTTGGCCAACTTTCAAGGACGAGAGGGGAAGGGAAGATGGTGGAGTCACAATCATAGGGGGTTGGGCTGGGTGATCTCATATTTTCTTTTGTTTTTTATGCATTCCTGACACAAGAAGTCATCATGAGGACAGTGATCAAGTAGTGGAAGTGACAGTGGGTGGAGTCACAATCATAGGAGGCTAGGATAAAGTGGTGTCATCTCTTATTTTGTTTTTCAGACCTTCCTCACACAAGAAGAAATCGTGAGGCCGGCCATCAAGGAGAAGGGGGAGGGGGAAGAGGGAGGAGTCACAATCAAAGGGGGCGGGGCCAAGTGGAGTTCGGAGTCTGCTCAGGACACTCTAGTTAACATAGACATGAGAGTGAAGCCAGGGCAGTTGTGTGCGATCATCGGACAGGTTGGATCGGGCAAGGTATGCATGGTTAAGTTTGAAGTGTGACTAGCGTAATTTTATACCATCTATTCTCTAGTTTGGATTACAATATACTAACATAAAATCATGTATATGTGAGCAGTATGGAAAAAAAGATTGTACGTCTTTATATGAACGACTAGAGAGTAAAGTTATCATCTCATTTGACCATCCCCTGTGGAGACATTGTGTTCCATGGTACAATTAATGTGTTTACCTACCGCCAGTCATCCGCATTCAAAAGCTGATGCTGATGCTGATTTTGATTTTGATTTTGATTTTGACGTAAATAAATTTAACAACCCAATTATAAAATATACTCTTTAGTTTAAATATTCGATTGAATTGAGATTTTGACCCGCAGAGTTCTCTGTTCAACGCGATCTTGGGAGAACTGCCTCTGCAAGCAGGCAGCCTGCACGTCGGCGGCAAGATGTCGTACGCGTCCCAGGAGCCGTGGTTGTTCACTGGCTCAGTGCGCAACAACATCCTCTTTGGACAGCCGTACGAAACCAAGAAGTACCGCGAGGTAGTGAAGGTGTGCGCGCTGCTGAGGGACTTCGAGCTCTTCCCTTACGGCGACAAGACGTTGGTCGGCGACAGAGGGGTGTCACTCAGTGGGGGACAGAAGGCGAGGATCAACCTAGCGAGGTGGGTTATTAAGGCGTGTCTACAGTTGGGTGGGCGGTCAATTAGACTTGGTTCTCAAAGTATCACCAACATCATAGGATTGTTTTTAAACATGCATAACGATCCAAATTGTGCCAACCAACTTCTTGAACTCAAGCACTGTTAAGATAATCAATGGAAGTGGTTATACATTTACATGGTATTATTATTAGTATTATACCTACAAAACTTCAATGCAAGCATTCGATTTTCTCTTTTCCTTCAATGAAAGAAGTTCACAGGACAAATTGCACCGTATAATTGTGACATTACATACGTCTCATCTTTGGTAACATGGGTGGTTTAAGAGGGTACACAAGAGGGTTAAGTACACAAATTTTGCACTTAATCAACAGAAAAAATCGTGCGTATTTTAATACTTGAAAAAAACTGGATTGTAAGTTTCCGACCTCCTTTAACTACATTTTTACTAAAAGCTGACAACATTTAGCTTTGTTGTTTTGAATGTGAAATTTGATATTCCCGACATCTTCACCAAAACACTATTAATTTCAAATCCTGTCATTAATACTGTTTACTGTTTGAAAATAAATTAAAAGTGTTTTATTTATGTTTAGAAGTTATTGCTATCTTCAACTTTGTCGGGTTTTCGTATGGTACCAAACGGATTTGTTTCTTGTTCTTTGTAGCTCCTTATCTATAGTTTAATGAATAGAACAAACGATGAAAGTAGTAATGGATTTAAAACTCAAACTTTAAACTTCTCAATAATTTCTTGAGATCTTCTAAAACTCTGCACACTCATCATTATTACGAATGTGGGCTTGCGGACGCTCAGCGTCTAGAGTGTAGTACTATCGTGCATTTCAATACGTGGAGGAAAAGAAAATCAACATTTTCTTGTTCTGTTTTCACCCACCGTCTGATAACATAATACAAATTTCTCGTGCATAGCCCCTTTTTCATTTAAGTCACGGATATTTTCGTGCAAGCCCTCAAAGTCTACACAAAATTGAAAAATTCAAATTTTTCGACGATATAAATTTTGTGTCTCAAAACTGGGCCAAAAAAGTCATGCACAGCGATTGGTATTACCTTTCTGAGTAAGTTCAAACAAACTTATTCTGATAGATAGAAAAATGTAGGCTTAGTTTGAAAAATACTAACGCACATATTCGACTCCAATCGTAGCGTTTCCATGCTAATTCTATTGAGATTTGGAACTTCGTCCAGTCTTACACCAACCGACCACTCGGCGCTCAGCTTTCATATCTGTCGCAGGTGTGTCTACAAGGAGGCCGACGTCTATCTCTTAGACGACCCTCTCTCCGCTGTCGATGCCCATGTCGGCAAGCACCTGTTCAAGGAATGCATCACCGGTTATCTGCGTGAGAAGGCTGTCCTACTCGCCACCCACCAGCTGCACTTGCTCAAGCACATCGACCACATCGTCATCCTAGAGAATGTGAGCATACCAGACCAAGCGTCGTCCCCATATACCCATTTGATGAATCCATTCTATCTAAATTTTAATAAAGACTGGACAGTAGCACAGCGAGGATTGTGGCTCGACAACTCGCTACCCTTACTGCGTGTGGCCTTAGCTACTTGTTCTTCGAGAAATTATTTACCATTTAAAAGATTTTAAATACATTGCAATGAAAATATCTATCACAATCATACCATTTTAACCCTCTCAGACCATGCGTCCACGAACGAGGACATTAAGTTTTCAATTTAACCTCTATTTTGTGGGGGGAACAAAAAATAATGTATTTTCCTCCATTCCAATGGTACGAATGATACCTTCTGTAAAGAAGATTGAAAAAGACATCTGCTAAAAACAGGTAAAAACAAAAAATCTGGTTTGTCCCGGAAATGTAATATATCTCTAGTATTGCAGGTATTTGAGATACACAAAATCCACAATATGCCCCAAAAAAAATCTGTTCTAGATGTGCACATAGAATATTAATTTTAACTTTAAATGTAGCTTTAATTCAACATTCAAAATTTCCCAAAATTCCTTTCAAATCATTTAAAAAAACATGAGAAATTACTTAAAATCTTCGAAAAAAAGAAAAACTCGAATTTATACCTAATTAACACGAAAAAATGAAGGACCGAGAGGGTTTTAATAAATTGAAGATTGCAATATTTTTCCAATATCATCACTAGATCAATCGTTTTACTTCGTTCGAAATCTTATCACTTAAAGGCTGTTCACCCTGTTTTTCCATTTTCTAAAATATGCAACTATGTAAAAATATAGTGAATTAAATTGAAACCTGGTACTATAAGAACACCAAAACATTTTTTTCACATTTTTTCTGATCGTGCACCCAGCAAATATTGCATCTTCAAAATAGTATCAAACTGCAATTACATCTATGCACATCGTGCAACGTAGAAAGTTGTGTTTTTTTGACATTATTGTTTGACTGTTTTTCTTCAGTTCAGTTAAACAAAGAGAAATCATAGGATTTTTCGTAACCGTGTCCCCTGCGAATTTTTCCGTTTTCCGGTACAAATTGACAAAAAATACCGGTTATCTAAGAAATTTGTGGAACGTACCATAGTGTAAAATCCCATGTTTTTTTGAAGAAAAACAGTCAAACATGTATGTCACAAAAACACAACTATCTACGGTGTACGATGTGCTAGATGCAATAATTGCAGTTTGAAACTATTTTGAAGATGCAATATTAGCCGGGTGCCCGATCAGAAAATTGAGAAAAAAATAGTTTTGGTGTTCAAATAGTGTAAGAAATTAATTTCACTCCATATATTTTTACATAGCTGCATATTTTAGAGAATGGAAAAAAACATGGTCTGTTTTCTTAGTAGTTTCATTTAAATACACTGATACACACACACAGCCATATTTAACAATTTGGGAAATGTTTTAGTCCCCTCGGTTTTTATTTGTTATTTATTTATTGTTTATTCTTGTCATTACATTAAAAAACAAGAAGAAACGGCGTCGACTCTAGCAAATATTTTGCTAAAACACTTAAAATCTATGAAGAAATCTAGTGCCGCAAAGAGAATTGCTGAAACACGTAAAACTATCACGGCACATGTACCTGGTTCTCCCACAACGGCACGTAGGAATGTTTTGAAAGTTGAGGGGGGGGGGAGTCAAATCCAGTAGCATATTTTGTGGGCGGAAGCTGGGGTCTGGGGTTGAATTATTGGATGAGCGTAGCGAGCGAAGCGAAGATTCCATTTCACTACACTGGAGAAAAAAATCCGGAATGTTTTTTTTTTCTTTTTTTTCTGTATTATTGTGTGTTTGTCAGCACGATTCCGGCTAAACCGATACTCCAATTGCAATGAAATTTTCTGGAGACCTTCAAAATCTCTGAACTTAGAACTGCCACGTTTTTGAGCGCAATCAAAAAATTATTTCTCATGAAAATCGCAATTTTACGATTTTTTTTTAAATTTCTTCGCCTCATAACACCTACATGCTTTAAATGATTTTAATGAGTTTTTCACAGAACCATAATTTTATGAATTTAGATATTCGTGTGAAATTTGAGCGCAATCAAAAAATTATTTCTCATGAAAATCGAAATTTAACGTTTTTTTTCTTTTTTTAAACAATTCTTTGACTTATAACACCTACATGCTTTAACCGATTGTAATTATTTTTTTACAGAACCTTAATTTTATGAATTATTATATTCGTGTGAAATTTGAGCGCAATCGAATAATTATTTCTTATGAAAATCGCAATTTTACGACTTTTTTCTTTTTTTAAATTACGATTAATTAAAAAAATTAAAAATTAAAGTTTATTTTTTATTTAATTTAAATTAATTTAAAAAAATCTTCAACTGATTTTTTTCACAGAACAACAGAAAATCCGCATAACACAAGGCAGCTCAATGCACCAATTACGCTCATCCAACAACGCGGCGGGACTTAAGCGTTTTCCTAGTTTATTTAAATGAAACTACAAAGAAATCAGATCATTTAGGCTGTTCCACCCTGTTTTTTCCATTCTCTCAAATATGCAGCTATGTAACAATGTAGTGATACTACAGTTATTACGTCATATTTTAACGGCACTCGGACCTGTAAACGATGGTTTACAGCAACTATCTGCGATCTAAAAAATAACAAAATAAACGGAAGAGGCTCATTTAAGTAAATTTTTACCTAGCATTTTTATGTTATAACGAAGCATACAGGCAAACATTCGTTTTACCAAGGTGACTATCGACTTGTTTAAGTGTTTGTGCATTATTTACTTCGGAACTCTCGGAAGATTTGCCTCCCCTCCCCCTTCTCCCCCTTGGGCCCTTGGGGCAATTGCCCCCCCCCCTGCCCCCAGTTTCCTACGCCACTGCCCTTAAGTGCTCATTGCACAGTGAAGTGAAGTGAAATGACTCACTTGCCCAGCGGGCGACAGGTCATTCCATGGGTGAACAACCCGGAAAGTAAAAGCACGTCGGCCGAGCACTCATGCAGTTGGTCGTTGTGATATTTTTATTGTTATTGTGTACTAAATATACTTCTGTAAAGAAATCCAAATATTACTCTTAGAGTATAATAAATGTTATAAGTGTGAGATAATAAAGGCCGCTTCGCCAACGCTTTTTCCAGTCGCGTTAATGGATTAGCTTTTATGGTTGATTATCGGCCCAAATATCACGAAAAAATCGTATTAGAAATCGGGATATAATCGTAAAAGTACGATTTCTATGAGAAATATTTCTTCAAAATATGTCTCTTAAATCATAATGTGTATAATTTCAGTGATTTTAAACGTTCCCATAAAGTTTCATCAAGATCGGAGTAGCCGTTTGCCAAATATCATGAAAATATCTCATAAAAATAAAAATAAAAAAAAGTAAAAGTACTATATTCATAATAAATATTTGATCGATTGTATCCAAAAACGTGGCAAGTCTAAGTTCAGAGATTTTGAAGGACCCCTCAAATTTTCATCAAGATCGCATATGCCGATTGCCCGGTATAGCGCGAACAAAAAAAAAAAAAACCCCGAGCTAATTTTTTGGGGGGGTCAGTGAAATGAAGTCTTTGCTTCGTTCATCCAGTTATTTTAATTTTAATAACCGGCTATTTTTGTATTAATACTTATTTTTGGATGAGCGTAGCGAGCGAAGCGAAGATTCCATTCTACTACACTGGAGAAAAAAATCCGGAATGTTTTTTTTTGTATTTTTGTGTGTTTGTCCACACGATTCCGGCTAAACCGATACTCCATTTCGATGAAATTTTGTGGAGGCCTTTGAAATCTCTGAACTTAGAACTGCCACGTTTTTGAGCGCAATCAAATATTATTTCTTGTGAAAATCGCAATTTTACGACTTTTTTCGATTTTTTAAAAAATTCTTCGACTCCTACATGCCTTATCCGATTGTAATGATTTTTTCACAGAATCTTAATTTTATGAATTTATATATTCGTGGGAAATTTGAGCGTAACCGAAAAATTCGTTGTCATAAAATCGCAATTTTACGCTTTTTTCGTTTAAAAAAAATTACGCTCATCCATCAACGCGACTGAAAAAGCGTTTGCGAAGTTTCCTAGTCCTACCTTAGATCAGTGTTGAGTTCAAATAATTGTTAAATAACCGATTATATACTAGTTATATTTTTCGTAATTAAAAAGTAAATTGTTATTCTCTGCAATGCAAGCTCCTGAAGCTTAACTATGTATTTTAATGTTTGCCCTGTCCGTGTCGCATGTCGCAGGGAGGTATCCTAAGCCAGGGCTCGTACGACGAGATGGTGAAGACTGGCCTGGACTTTGCGCAACTCCTCGGAACCGAAGGCGAGGACGAGACAGAGAGGACCAAGAAAGTCTCTCAAGCATCCGAGAGAATGAAGAAACTCTCTCAGGCATCCAGGCAGAAGAAGATGTCGCTGGGCATCAACCCCTCGGTCTCTCAGAGGAGAAGGGGCGTCTCCATCCTGTCGGTAGCAGTAAGCAAACTCACTTCACTCAAGATTTTTATAAGAAAACACGTGTGTGAGTGAAGCCGATGAGTTGGAACACAAGCCACTAGATAAACGGGGTTGAATTTCCGGTCGAAGCTGGATTATGACTGAGGGTTATCCCATATTTAGAAATTTGGATTATACCAACGTGTATTTTCAGGCAATTTTACACATAATTTTACTTCACACTAGTGACTAAGGATTGGAAATTTGCTAATTAAAACAATCTAAAGCATTATACACTAGTAGTAAACCACTTCCAATATGTACATACAATCAGAAAAATACCTAATTATCATCAAGAAAATGTATATATGTGTACCGACAGTATGAAGAAGACTTGACCGTAACATGGTTGAAAGAAAACATTATCCATGAGTGTAGCGAGCGAAGCGAAGTTTCCATTTCACTATACTGGAGAAAAAAATCCGGAATGTTTTTTTCCTTCTTTTTTTCTTTTTCTTTTCTTTTTCTGTTTGTATTTTTGTTTTTCTGTTAACACGATTCCGGATAAACCAATACTCGAATTACGATGAAATTTTGTGGAGGCCTTCTAAATCTTTGAACTTAGAACTGCCACGTTTTTGAGCGCAACCAAAAAATTATTTCTCATGAAAATCGCAATTTTACGATTTTTTTCGATTTTAAAAAACATTCTTAGACTTATAACACCTACATGTTTTATCCGATTGTAATTATTTTTTCACAGAACCTATATTGTATGAATTAATATATTCGTGTGAAATTTGAGCGTAAACGAAATATTATTTCTCATAAAATCGCAATTTTACGATTTTTAATTTTTTTTAACTTCTTCGACTTATAACACCCACATGCTTTATCCGATTGAAAAGATTTTTTCATCGAACCTTCTTTTATAAATTAATATATTCGTGGGAAATTTGAGCGTTATAGAAAAATTATTTCTAATGATAATCGCAATTTTACGATTTGTTTTTATTTTTTAAATTTCTTCGACTTATAACACCTACATGCTTTATCCGAATGTAATAATTTTTTCACAGAACCTAAATTTTACGAATTAATATATTTATGTGAAATTTGAGCATAATCAAACAATTATTTCCCATGAAAATCGCAATTTTACGCTTTTTTGTTTAAAAAAAATACGCTCATCCAACAACGCGCCTGAAAAAGCGTTTGCGAAGCTTCCTAGTAACAAGCACGACGTAGAATGAGTCTGTATAGCGTGTAGAACGTCAGTGACATGAATGTTGTCCGCAGAGCAGCCTGCACGACGCCGACGCCTTCGAAGCCCCCGAGGAAGTGGCCGAGTCCCGCACCGAGGGTGAGGTCACGTGGACCTCGTACAAGGATTACTTCAAGGCCGGCGGTAACATTTGCTTCATCTTCATCGTGCTGTTTCTGGTGCTCGTCTCACAGGTCAATGTCAGCGGGGTCGATTACTTCGTGTCATTCTGGTAGGTAGATGGGGCTAGACGGAATTACCCTTGCTTTACGTTTATTTCTGTTCATTAACACAAACAATAATACTGTTTATTATGGACGGTGACATGAAGACGTTTAAAAATATGGTCTGGTAGCAACATGGCATTTGCATATTATAATTCTCCCTATGTTTACGTAAATATTAATCTTTCAGTTTTAATACACTTAGAAGTCCTATAAACCTATTTTATTCTAATAAAATTTCATATAATGTACATTTCATTCAATGATGTATTTCCAATTGATTACGATATCTCTATCTCACTAAACAACCTTAACAACCTAGTCCTAAGTGGCAAATTGAACATTGACATTTCAAAACACGTGAAAAACGTTTATTTTAGTTATGTCTTTACCTTTTTAAAGATTTATCATTTTTAGTTAAAAAAAACTGACTAACAGTAAAATATTTACACTACTGTAGCCTATATCACTTTCACCAAACTGCGTTTATTTTTAAAACTCCTTCACATTTTGCAAACCTTATCAAAAATATCTAAATAATACAGTATATATGGCGTATGTTTTTATTCCCATTAAACTTATTTCAAGATTGAATTGTTACCCAATATAAAGCTTTCTGATTGCGGGTATGATGTTTAATTGTATTTCTTTTACTATGTTTGTTGGAAAGGGATAACTGAAAAACAACAGAAATATTTCCCAAATCGTAATTTGAACTTCAATCGTTCTACATCGAAAGCAGAAATATACTCATCGGACTAACAAATCACATCTCGCCTAATAGTATGTTTTGTAATTTTACTATTACGGCTTGTAGTTATTGATACTCGTCTGCATGCACCCGTCTAGGACTAAGGAGGAAGAACAGTACAACATGCACATGAAGCCGGACGGCACGTCCAGCTACGAGCGCAGTGTATCCCAGAAGACTGCCCTCATCATCTACGGGTGCATCGTCCTCTCTCTCACTGTCATCTCCGTCATCCGCTCGCTCATGTTCTTCAAGATGTGCATGCGAGCGTCCATCGGACTCCACAACAAGATGTTCGTCAACATCATCCGAGCGACCATGAACTTCTTCGATACCAACCCCGCCGGGCGAATACTTAACCGCTTCTCCAAGGATATGGGATCTGTAGATGAGCTTCTGCCCAAGGCCATGATAGAAGCGTCACAGGTAAACATAAACTTTACTTGCACTAAGCTTGTGTAGGTACTAACAAAATCCGCGCGAACATGAACTTCTTCGATACCAACCCCGCCAAGCGAATACTCATCCAGATCTGTTGTTCTGTAGATGAGCTTCTGCCCAAGGCCATGATAGAAGCGTCACAGGTAAACACAAACTTAACTAGCACTAAGCATGTGCACCAACATCTCCAAGTGATCTTTCAGTGACGCTTACCTCTTTAATTCAACGCCAACGGAATTTATAAACATTTTGTAGTAGCTCCTCATTTTACAATATAGAGCTCAATTACAAACTCTCATTTTATAACACAAGGTTTGATGAAGTCAAATTATAGATAGGTCCTTTTATATGAAACTTTTGTGCACAAATTAGATTCTGACTGCTTATTTAATGCTTATTGGTGTAGCTGTTTGGTCTGTTAAACCCGTTGATTCGGTTGATTGTAAACCTATTTAAATGCATTCTATGTTGAATATTGCGTATATTGTTACGCCTACCTCATTTTGAAAGATGGAACATTTAAATAAAACACAACATGCACTCTCGAAGCTTAGGCCTACGTCACCGACACATACGAGACAGAATAGTGGAACTAATAATTTCCTACTTTCTTCTTCTCGTTTAGAGGATGCATTCTATCCTGTTGTTCACGTAACGTGATGTCTTGTTTCAGGTAATGCTGATGATGTTAGGAGTGCTGGTGCTGGTGTTGGTAGCTAGCTACTTCCTCGTCGTTCCCATGGCTGTCGTCGGCATTGTCTTCGTGCTAATACGAATAGTCTACTTGAAAACTGCGAGAAATGTCAAGAGGCTGGAGGGAATAAGTAAGTTTCTGTCGTTTGTCTGACTGTTTTGATAGAGCTTGTATCTTCAACAATAATGATATTTTGAAACATGAACGACTCGACAACTTCTCTATAACTTTGTCTAGACATTAAATTAAATATTTAATTTTATTAATATTAAACTTTAAAACGTTCCCCCCAGAAAGACAAACAAAATCCTTCCAGTTTGTGTTCAAAGGAACATGGTATGGACCTGAGCATTTAACAAATCTGGCTTTATGCACTACCAATAGACCACCAGATCACGTGGTGAGGTAACTTTGGACATGCTTAAACATTTTTTTCTCAACCTGCATTTTAAAATAAAAATATACCAGCTATAACCAACAATATTTCCACCAGTGCCTATAATGTTCGTTTTCGATTTCACTAACTTAAATTTGTATATTTTAAAATATGCTACATGTGCATGCTGATTGTGAACGCTTGCTTGACGCCTACTTCTTCTGCAGCTCGCAGTCCTGTGTTCAACCACCTGAGCGCATCACTAAACGGCCTTACGACGATTCGAGCCAGTCAAGCGCAGGATCTAGTCAAGCAAGAATTCGACTCTCATCAGGTAAATGCATTCCAGTGTTGTCATTGCAATAACATAAATACACTATGAATGAGCATGTTATCGTTAAATTGCTATTCCCACAGAAAAGTGACCTTTTAATGATACATACTATTTCAAAAGCCCACCCATCAATTGAAAGAAATAGTTTACGTGTTTCAAATTGCAAAGTATTTAGTATACTTTGGATGTTCAGCTGATGATTGACAACTCATGTATTACTTTTGAAGTAGAAAGCTCAATGGGGGAGTGTACATACATATTTTGCTAAGTCTGCGAAGTGGAAGCGAAATTAGGAGCGAAATGTAAATTTTTGATACACTGACTTCAGGCCCAAACACGAAACCAACTAAAATCTCCATTAAGTTCTAGTGATTACGAACAGTTTTTATAATATCTCTGTTTTATCCTGTTATGGCAGAACCTGCACACGTCTGCCTGGTTCCTGTACGTGGCAACAGCGACGGCGTTCGGTTTCTACCTGGACTTCTTCAGCGCCCTGTTCACTGGGATTGTAACATTCAGCTTTCTAGTTCTCGGCCAAGGTTTGTTCGAATAAGATCTCTCCTCTTTCATCTTCTGGCAGACTGTAGCTCTTTGCCACATTCCCATTTTAGAAACTATGGCTTAACATAACATGTATTTAGAGACTTTTGTTTATGTATTTTATTTCTAGATACGTTCGGATCCAACGTGGGCCTTGCAATATCGCAGTCCATCTCTCTAACTGGTCTCCTACAATACGGTATTCGGCAGTCAGCCGAGGTTGTCAACCAAATGACGTCAGTGGAGAGAGTTCTGGAGTACACCCACATCGAGAAGGAGTCACAGATAGGTAAGGACAAATAGGCCATCAGTTAAACCATACCATGTGATTTGCATAGATTTTTCGAAATCTCCATAGTAAAATAATGCAGGACTTTGCTGATTTCAACACAAAGGATAAAAGAAATTAGAACAACATTGCCGCCAGTAATCGTATTATTTTGTATTGAGGTTGCTACACACCTAACCGGGCATACTCTTTCAGAAACGTCGCCTCCCAAAGACTGG
This sequence comes from Sweltsa coloradensis, assembly GCA_024449915.1. Lineage (NCBI taxonomy): Eukaryota > Metazoa > Arthropoda > Insecta > Plecoptera > Chloroperlidae > Sweltsa > Sweltsa coloradensis. Next base: position 4,664 of record JAMZAV010002006.1, on the reverse strand, counting down.
CCCTCAAAGGGTGAAGTAAGGTTCGTCAAGATGTTCCTCAAGTACACACCTACCGACCCTCGTTCTCAAAGATCTAAACTTCCTCATCAAACCCAAGCAAAGGTAAAACGTAAACGTACAACCGAATTATAGCACCACTCTGATAACTACGCACATATTTTGTGATTCTTTCGGTTCTTATGTACAAAGCACTTGAAATGCTTTTGACTTTCATGGATGCATTCGTGTGAAGTCGCAAAACATATACAATCGGTCTCGTTCCTTCCTACGACCAGGTGGGAATCGTAGGCCGCACCGGTGCAGGCAAGTCGTCGCTGATCGCAGCGCTGTTCCGGCTGGCGCGGCAAGAGGGGGAAATACTGATCGATGGCGTCGACTCTTCCCACATCGGGCTCGGCTTCCTGCGTAGCGCTATCTCGATCATCCCTCAAGAGCCCGTGCTGTTCTCCGCCTCCATCAGGGACAACCTAGACCCATTCAACCAGTTCGAGGACTTTCAGCTCTGGAACGCCCTAGAAGAGGTATGCACTATGTCGGCTTTCTGCCAGATAAGATGGCCGAGGTGGAGCAGTTAGAGTATATAATATATATTGTTTTAGACTTGGTTTTATAGTTGGCGACTCTGACGCTGTTTTGATGGTACCTTACTATTGCAAGAAAAAAGTGGCCTCTAACGGGGTTACAGAGGGTACGTTCCGAATGATGCTAACTTGCAGCCTTGGGCGTGCCCAAAGCATTCAGTAAACATCGCCGCCATCACAACGCCCGTAACGCCCAAGCCCAATGTTAAACCTCGGGCATCTTGGTGTATTTTTCGAGTTAATTTCGTATGTAGTCTAATAGGCAGTGCAATTCGTTCTACACACGTTATCTAGGTGCCCGTTAGGGCGCCGCAGCCAAGCCGCGGTGCGCTACACACTCAAGCACCTTATACACCAAGCAGAGTGGGGTGATTTCGAGGTGTTACCCAGCCGTCATGTAACGTAATGTGAACTTGAAAACTATCACAATCGAGGGGATTTAGGTACAGTCAGGGTCATATATAAATCAAGAGGTCTGAAAGATACCTCTTTCACCGACATCTCGTGTGCAACTCTTGGTGCCATTATTTATATTGCCCTGTGAACTACATTATCGATCGATGGAAGTTCCTTAGACTATTTGATGTTATTAATATTATTTAGGAGGCTTTGAAAGACTCTTGGTCAACAAAATAGTCATATCTAGAAGGCAGTCAGAAGAAAAATACAATTTTCTCAAAACAAAAACATAAAAATAAACTTTGGTGGTTTGCAAATAAGACTTGACAGCTAAGATAGAATTATTCGAAATTAACTAAAACTAAGGCAAATATAAGAACTAAGGAATAGTCTTAATGCTATGCCTAGGCCAAGGTATCGATATATAATGCTCTCTTTACGTTCCATGTTATATTTCTTCTAGGCTTGATAGTTTCTCTGGTGAATAGAGAATTTTCCTTTGACATTATCAGCCATGTTTCTTATTTATGTCGACAACGCAGTTCACAGGGCGATATAAATAATGACACCAAGAGTTGACCACGAGATGTCGGTGAAAGAGGTATCTTTCAGACCTCTTGATTTATATATGACCCTGACTGTACCTGACAACCCATGCCAAATTTTATTGGGGTACGATTATTCCTTCTTGGTGAAAAAATGGCTTGAAACATGCTCAAAATCACTTTAAGGATGTTAGCTACTGCCTACTACTGCCTACTACTGCCTACTACTGCTAACATCTAATACGTCGGCCCGCGATTCTGACCAGACGGGTGGGACTACAATGTTCATATTTTACATGGACATTAAGGTTATAGAAATATAGTCTCTTTTGAAAAAAAAAGTTGAAAAGTTTGTTGGAAGGCTTCCAAAAAAAGGTTTTAAAATAAGCCTTAAACACTTGGCATACAATCACAAGTAACCATAGTTACTTGACACTTGTTGACGGTACAAGCAGAGTTAGGCGGGAAAGTGCGATACGTAAACAAATGGCGGACATTAAAAATTTTTCTTCTTTGTGTGGCACGAAAAAAAGGTGTCATTATACTCTCATAAAACAAATCAGGAACCGTCCCTGGCCTAGGCCCAGATGTAGAAAATTATTTATAATACAACAGTGTAGGTCTAAAGTTCCATTAGGGTAAAGGACTAGATAAATAAATACTTACATTACATGTTTGACAAGCCTAGCCAACCCTAGACCAGCACAACCAATTGTTCTGACAAACTTCCGCACAAATAACTAGTTTTGATTACTAAAGCCTAATTCAGATAACCAATAGTATGATTGTCCACCTAGGATTTACAAAAATGTTCGGAAATAATACACATATTCTTTTCTTTTTAGCCATATTTATAGTCATGATCAAAGTCAGCTTGCTGCTACACACAATGTCAAAGCGAGGTGTCGAATATTAGCGTGCTCATCTGTTTGTTTACATAATTGCAACAATCAAATCATTTCATGCAACTCGCGTTTATGAAGGCACTGCCATCTAGAATAAATATAGAACGTTTTCGAGCTCTTTGGTACGCAAATCTTTTTAAAGTGTCTGGATTTCGTGAACCGTACCCCACGTGAATAACAGCAATACTCTTTCAACTCACAACCCATGACGTTTTCTACGATACCGTTCAAGAATACCAATTTCTTCGAAAACGAAAACGACTTCGTTTTCAAATTGCGTTTTCAACTCATCTCCCACGAACTCAAGAATTGGGGTCCAGTCCTTTTACCGTCGTTATACCATGGTTATATCACCTATACCCAGGATGTACATGAATCCGGGTCTAGATATTTTACATCCTATTGTCTATTGTTATTGCTAATACCATAGAAATTAAATCAACTTTGATAAAATTATTATATTTCAACAAATAATTTTACAATGGAACTTGAAAAAGTAATGAGATCACACACATAAACAAAAACTTGTAGAAATACAGCCAAACCTTACACACTCAAAAGGAATTAGATCTAAAAAAAGGGCCAAGCTCATCTACCCTTCCACATTTGCGCATTCTTAATTCATAAACGTACAGTGTCCCATAACAGCATCCTCGAAAAGCTTGGCAAAATAAAATTTGCATGTTATAACGTTTAAATTTAATTAGAAAAAAGAACTTGGTTGAACTATTACGTTTAAATTAATAATCGCAAATTCTATTTTGCCAAGCTTTTCTAGGATGCTGTTATGGGACACTGTACGTTTATGAATTAAGAATGCGCTTTTTTTAGATCTAATTCCTTTTGAGTGTGTAAGGTTTGGCTGTATTTCTACAAGTTTTTGTTATGTGTGTTAACAATATCCAAGAAATAGACATAATTAAATCTGGTATCTTCATAGCTCAGTGGGCCCGGACTACCAAGGTCCCGGGTTCAATACCCGGTGGAGGCACTTTTTTCTGTCCATAGAACCGTCATATAGATATAGTTTAACCTTGGTTTTATAGTGGGCGACTATGACGCTGTTATGTTGGTACTATAAACAGAAATTAAAAAAAAAAAAATAGTTCCTCCACCGGGGATAGTGCAGTCCTTGGCCATAAGACATGCAGGAATTTCGACCTCTAGGGATTGTCTCTTCTGATCCTGGTAGGGTAAACCTTAGCGATAAAAAATATTCGGTAATTCAATTCAATTCAATTCAAAATGCGTGTTATATCTTCAGCAACAAATGCTCACTTACATACTTAGCATTATTGCCGTACAAGTCTTGAAATACGCTTAGTTATTTAACAATCTATATAGTAATACAAATTAATTAATAAATAGTACTGAAACAATATGACACTTAATTAGAAATAAAGACAATGATTAATTAGAAGTAAATATAAAGTAATGTTGACAAATGTAACGTTAGCTTAGGTGATTTTACAATAATCACAATTGCAATGATTGCCTTCATGAAATTCTTGTGTACTGTAAAATGCATGATAAATTAAATACTTTTTTATGTTTAATTTGAATTTATCTCTGCTTATGTCTAGGTGTTTTAATTTATCTGGTAAAATGTTTAAAAGTATCACTCCAGCCTTTACAGGGTCCCTGTTTGACAGGTTAAGTATGTGTTGAGTTTGATGTAAATTAGTGTTAGATCTTGTATTGAGGTTATGTATAAGATTGTTTTGAATAAAATAAGAAGGATTATCTTTGACAAACATACGAACTTCGAGAATGTATAAACAAGGTACAGTTAAAATGTTTAACTGTACAAACAGTTTTCTACAAGATGATCTGTAGCTTTTCCTGCCTTAAATTCTGACGGCTTTTTTTTGACATAAAAATATTTCTTTAGCAAATGTAGACCCACCCCAAATTAATATACCATAAATAATAATTGATTGTACATTTGCGAAAAAGCAAAAAAAACATATATGGCATTCCGGAACAAAGTTTTTTACGACGTCATCTTGTGTTAGAAATATGTGTATAGAACATGGTCTTGGTTTTCATACATGTTCTATACTTTTTATTGCAGCTGTAACAAATCTGCGTTGATATTTGGATTCTCCATAAAACTTCCAATTCAAATAATATAAATTTGGTCATTCTGGGAACATTGTGGGATTATTAACAGGGAATTGTGATTACAGCACCAGGCAGAGTTCAGATTGCTTCACGATGTAAGATTAGGCCCT